>JAPVCB010000025.1:432308-499607 GCA_029606185.1 Paecilomyces formosus | reverse complement strand
TTTTTTTTTTTTTTTTTTTTCTGTTCCCTTGCATAGTTAATCTCCAGAATTACAAATCAAACACCAGTTTCTCATATACCCTGTATGGTCCATGTTATTCAATTTGACTTGAGGAGCCCTTCTTCATAAAATGGAAACAAACAGAAAGCATTGTGGTTGGGGGAGGGATAAAATGGACTGAGAAGAAGGTCGGGACTCAGTGAGAGAATCAAGCAATCGTGTATACTCTTGACGAGATAAGTCAGCTTCTTTAATATTGCTTTGGTTCGTATAAGATTGGCAACGTGTGGTCTACATCAATGGAAACCCCCAATACTCAGGGAATTTCCTGAATCTTCAAACATTGGCTTCTGTGCGCAGTATATTCGCCATTATCTAGAGCCGTAATTTCTTGTTGCTATCACTCAGCTATTCTTCATATCTACAACTATACCCCCTAATTACCAAATATATCACGATCCATACCAGTTTTGGTACTTGCCAGATGTCTGCTTCTACTTAAACCAAAATATGCCGCGGAAACATAAAAACTGGCAGCTTTACCTCAGGGATAGCTCTCGCAAGCTACTCACAGCAGTCTTGCCAACGCTGCATCTACAACGAGGACTTGTGCGTACCTGGTATGACAATATGACAGCGTAGTGCCTCGGCAAATATCAGGATGTATGTGATACTGCTATCGTACCCTATGGGACGGCATGGCATTTACTTTTCCTGAGCTCGAAGCCTCTGGACGAGCTTTTCTCTTAGGAATGGGCTGAGGCCAAGACTGAGGAAGGACATTAGCATATTTGAACACCTGACTTTGTTAGGGAACTCACATTCCGTTTCGAGTTACAATGCGGTATGTTCCTGTCGGCTGTCAGCTGGTACCGACCAATGGAATAGACTGTAGTGCAACTTTACCGCTGGGCTGATAGTTTCCGTTCCCTCCTACGAAACTCCCGTTTCCATCAACCTCTAAGCTACCGAAGATATCTTCGGGGCTATGATGATGTCAGTCCATGCTATGCCATGTATTAGAAGTTGAATAGCCGTACGATGCTATCCTCCCATACTCTGGAGGATTTCGAGAGTCGGATATATGGATCCAGCCACCCCTTCCTCCTGATCCAGCTCCTCCCTGAGCACTCGCTCCTCCGCTAGAATCGCCGCCAGCTCCACCACCACCACCGTATCCGGGCCGCTTCTTGCGATGTTGCTGAGGCGCAAAGAAGATACCACCAGAGCCTAGGTTAGCGCCAGACGTTGAAGCCATAACATGGGCCTGCGAAACAGAGTCTGGATCTTCGTGTGCATGCTCGGAGAGAACTTCTTGCAGAATCTTTAGGAAGGAAGGGTTCTCTTTGAAGGAAGCTGGAGTAGGAGGTAGTTCGTTTGTAGAACCGATGGACAGGTCAGGATTTGGCGGCTCAGTAGGTAGGAGAGAAAGTACACGGTTATCGGTATGCGTTTTATTGTCTCGGAATACATACTAGGGATACATTAGATATCGTTAAGAAATAGCTTCTGTGAAACTTACTATGTATGGATAACCGTCTAATGTGGTCAGTGATCGGATTTGACTCCATCGTGGGCTCCTGAGCCCTTGGCGCACAAAAGAGCCAAGTGACAACATAATTCAAAGCAGAATCATTAAATTCAAAGCGAAAAGAGTGATGGCAGAGGCGCAATTGAAATTTCGAGATTCCAATATCGAAATCAACGATGACGAAGGTCAAGCTCTGAAGCAAACACGGCAAACTCATGTGACCGCGCGTCTGCGTGTTTCGGCGGCAGCTCATCTAGCTTAGCCGCCAAAGCTCCAGCGAGACACTGGTCCATATCCAGTGCTTCTCATTCGAGTCCACGGGTCATTACTGGCCCTGTCGCCACGATTCCAGGGCCAGCATAGATCGCGATCTGTGGAGATTTTGGTCGCAATCCTCAGATTGCAGTGTAGAAAAATAGAGCCTGGTTCAATCGCAGGACATAACTAACTTCGATTTTTCCCCGTTTCTGCTTCTGATATCCGATCTTAAGAGTGGCATATATATCCCTGTATCTGTCCAGTCTTCCCGTGATTGTGTTTGACCTTTCTTTATTTCTTTGTGTTCTCAAGATTGACGAACATGGCAACCCCGTCTTCCAAACCAAATCCTGGGGCAACGCCCACTCACCTAACCTCGTCACCCCGACCTTCGTCCGTGCCTATGGCCCGGCCATTGTCGCACAAATCACCTTCTATGAAGACCCCATCTGCTTCAGGGTATGCTCATGGCCATCACCAAAGCTCACATCAGAATGCAACTCCTTTGGCTGCTGCGACGTCAGTGGACGACCCAGTCACTTTCAGCTCTCCTTCAGCTCTCTTAGCGCTGGGCGGCTATACTGGCATTAGCCCATCGCCTGCAGCGCAGGATGCCCTTGCCGGCTCCCATATGCATGAGAATGACATTCATGCACTAGGGATGCAGGGACTAGGGCTTGGAGGAGCGCGAGACAATGATGAGGAGCGCAGGAAACATATCGAGGAAGTGGTTCAACTGCTCCGAACACGCGTTGCAGGTCGAGGTGTGTGCAGGGAAGGCATTGAGAGAATTGGACAGCTGGAGGGATTCGAGTCGATATGGCAGGATAATAACCTCAGCATTGCCGGCAACTCAGTGGATCTTGAAATCGAGTTCTATCCTGGTCAAGATAGCGTGAAAGATGTGAGCCTGTCATACGCTACCCCAGAAGCTCAAGAAGGTGTAAGGAGGGATGAAGCTACGGCTGTCTTGAAACGAGATCTTATGCAGTTGGAAGAAGAACGGCAGCGAGGGATCTGGAAACGGTTGGATGGCTTTTACGGGAATTTGGAGCGGCTCGCCAGACTGGATAGACTCAGTCAAGAGGTCAACTGCTTCGAGGCGACTGAGGGGCTCTACGAAAGCCTTCGGAGGATATGGGAGGAGGAAAAGAAACACCCTCGGTGGGCGCCTACGTACGAGCACCTTTGCAAGGGTTGGATTGGTCGCCCGTCATTGCACAAAGGAAGACGTTTCGGATTGGGTCTGGAATTTTGGGTTAATCAACATCGAGCGCTGGACGCAAAGGAGAAGAAAAGGTCTCCGGATAGTATGGTTGTTGACCAGGTCGGTGGACAAGAGACGAGCGAGGAGCTGGTTGCGGAGGACGCTGTTTGGAGTGTTACAATTGAATGCGAAGAAGGCTATCCGTCACTACGAGTGTCCAAAGAGTGGGTTGGCTCTGATGTATTGACGTCTACGGATACCGGTGGCGCAGAGTCCATGGAGACGCCAGATGAGACTTCGATCAGGCTAGTAAACTGGACTGAACCGGCCCCTACTTTGACGTCGTCGGCTGCTGCCAACGCGGATTCCATGGCGATGGATTCGGGCATGCTGGGCTCACAGACTCCAAACCGGAGATTTGTGGCGAAGTTGGAGCCCCCTGTCGACGTTCCCATTCTCGCCGCATCTGATATTTACAGGCATTTGGGTCTTCAGTTGCCTCAGGAGTTCAAAATGGTTACATATGATGCCCTCTTATTGCCGTCCTGGACAGCTCCACCGGAAGCGGGCGCCTCGGACGACGTGCATCGGCCTGGCGGGAAGAGACTGAGAAAGTGCGTTGTTGCTTTTGATTCAGAGGGCAAGCAACTGAATAGCCAGCATAGCTACGCTTTTCAAGCTTTTGAGACTGTTGCTGGCCGAACACTGCGAGATCTTCCCTTTTCGCATCCCCGCCAACTTGCTGATATTTTCCCTGTGAGTGTACACTGTCAAGGATTATCCAGAACGCGAGACTAATGAGGGATGTGCACAGATACTTCGCCAGTATGCATTGCTAGCAACCCTTCTGCGTAATGTATTTTCTCGCTCGGGGAACAATAAGGATAGACCGGCAGATGCAAAGACGACCAGGACGGCCGTGCCTTCTGACCACCCTTCGGGATCACTATTGTCTGGGACGCATGTATCAGTCTTGACCAATCACGACCCCACCGAAGACAGGCTGGACGCTCTTCTGAAAGACGCCAGTGCGAACAGGGCGGAGGACAAGATGGATATAGGAACTGATGACGGCCCATATTCCTCTGGTCCGAATAAAGAGACGGATTTCAAGGTTGATATTACACTGCGGACCCAGATTGGTCAAGCGCCCATGATCATGCTTCTTTTTCCAGCCGAGCGAGAGGCAGGAGAGGGTTCAACATTTGCTTCTGAGAGGAATGACCTGCGGATGGTGTCGCTGAATATCGAGATCGGGCTCAATGGCCGTGTTTCCGTTAACCAGATTCAGGGGGTATGGGGCGATGAAGAAGCGCCTGATGGCAATGGTCTGACCTCCGAAGGCCAAGAGTTACAGAAGAAGCTGGCGAAGGTCTTGGAGACATCGGAAGATCTAGGCATCCTGGTGGAATGGATCCTCCGCTGGGTGCGGCGCCGGAAAGACCGTGCATAAGGTGTCTGGGTCGGGTTATGCAGGTACGATCTAACACGGTTTGCGTGAAACTCCACTTTCGAGGGCCAGATTGGTTTCCAGGAGGATGTACGGAGTAAGCACATGAGATCGCCCGATCCGCGACGGAACCTCTTTCGAAACATGAGGATCGCCGACTGGGATTGACCACGACTCAGCGATTGTAGCCAGTCAGGAGAGTCCGATAACAAGGGCCCCAGCACGTTTATCCTCCAGGGCGAAGAATGCGACGAGGACATGCGTCCGGGGTAATCGACTACAGGTGGCTGAGTTCATCATGACGTTCGCCCTGATGGCAAGGCAGTCGGGACCCGCTGCATTGAAAGTCATATTGTCGATGGCCTAGGGCTTTTTATCATTTATAATGACCGAATGAGAATGGATTGGAAGGACGGGGTCCCGCGTTGTCCTGACCAGTCCTTGCGCGATTAATCCTTTTATTGCATTGCATTGTATTGACTGCCACTCGGCCGTTACTAGATAGACAGACACGCTAGTCATGCAGGTACAAGACATGCAGTTGCATAGGTACTTAATGGTTATCTGTGCACGACTTCCTGGAAGCAATACTTCATCCACATAGATCGTATCAAGTTATCCAAAACAGGATTCTTGATCCTTGTGCATACATCTACAGAAATACTAAACACCAAAACCGGCGCAATGGCAAGGCCAAGATCATGCATGGATATAGAGACGTAACGAGGAAAGTCTAGGGAGATAGAGCGATCAAAATAGAAGAGTATCATAGATGCATACATAGGTACCGTATTTAGTATTCGATCGGAGGACCGAAAATAAGAGAGATACCATGGGATGGAAACACGATGTACTAGTAATACATTCGTGGGATTCATAGTGGGCTGTAAAAAGATAAGAAAAGAGAGACGTAGTAGCGATGATAATAACCCGGGGTCCTATTGCTGGGTGCTAGAAGTAGATAGATTTGTTTTCTATAATGTGTACATAGCGAGGGAAAAGCCTGTCAGTCTTAGGGACAGGATCGAACACGCAGGGTACTTCGAGTGAGTGAGATTATTGTTATACAAACGCATTATCTAAACCGAATCTTTTATCTCGGGGAGCTGATCGACCCCTGCGTGCGGCTCCTGATGGATCTACCATACGGTGCAAGAATACGAGGAGGGTGGGAAGATCCGACAGACTGTTCCTCATTTATGACAGGGATTCAGCGAAGAATTACCACGAGTCTATGGTAGTGTTATGATTGATGGTTGTCTTTCGGCCGTGAAGCCGGATAAATACGCGGTGCGATGTAGTCTCGACCACGGTCAAACCAAAACGGCAAAATAATGGCTCAAGCCTCACGGGTTCCGGCACATGCCATGCGATGCCTGCATGTGAGGACGCTGATACGGCAGATAGGCTTTTCTACTCTGCACACAATACAATCACTTATCTCTCGGTAGCCGCGGGTGTGGCTGGCGCATGGACAATGGCGCTCGTTCACGATGATTTAGCGCAGTTACTTCTGTTCTGTCCTGGTTGGGCAGTTCGCTTGAGAATGGATGGCCTGATAAGTAGTAGTAATAGGTGAGAGGGTTGGGGACAGGCAGAAGAAAACTATCGTCGACTACGGTAGTTAGTGCCCCCCTATCGGGTCATTTCGAATGGTCATCATACCATGTGGCTTGGGCGGTCATTGAGATAGACAGCCGCAAGATAGATGAATATGGGATTCTCGTGACAGGCCGAGATAATCGGCTACCGTCGAAGAAGGGCCGGAACGGCTCCGAGGTAGTTAAGTCCTGGCAGGCAGAGAGTAGTACATGAAGAACCCAGGAGACATCACAACCCCGCAGGAAGACTCCCCCAGATTTTTCTCGTCGCGGGCAAAACCGCCGATCGATGAACACTAGTCTAAATGCACAGATTGAGGTAGTCGAAGCGTCGGACGAGAGGATTATTTGCATCGGAGCTGGTTCGTTCGAGCGGGTGAGTAATTGAGAGCGACTGGCAGGACAAGACGATCAACATCAGTCAGCAGTGTGTGTCATGGAGCAGGACGCAGGCCAATCAGGGCAGGCCGATAAGCAATGCAGGGCCGGGCTGGGGCAGGCGCGCGGATTGGGCAGGCACGACTGTCTCTTCTTTTGCTGGTGATTCTCGGTGAGGGGAAGGAGAGGCATTTTCTTCCTTTCGTTTGCCCTGCAATCGAGTGCTGTGCTAAGAATACGCTCGCTGGAAGAAAAAGAAGAATAATTCTTGCGCACCTGGGCAGTCTCGCCACAGCCCCGTTCGGGCCTAGTCGGTGCCACCCGCAGCGATCGCGTTCCACCGTTGAACTAGACCATCTCCTGCTTCTATTCTTGTGTCTGTTGACGCGGATTTGATTCACTCGGTATATTGCTCAGCCCTGGGTCTGGTCTGGCCGTGTCTGGTGTCCTCTCGTCTCAGATTGCTGCTTGTAGAGAGACTTCTTCTATGTACCATACTCTGGTATAGCAATCCCACAGCTGGACGATCCAGATCGGAGGCTGAGCGCTGTCGTTGGCTGCGAGAAAACACGCCTTACCGCATCCGGAGTGGCCACGGCCGGTCTCGGGGCCTTCCAGAAAATCAAGAAGCCGACGTCGCCACAGTCGGGCGAGAGGGATTGCATGATGATGATGCTATTATACTAATTAACGAGTTACGCGACTGTAAGATGTAGATAGTATCGTATATTATATATTATGTATATATTATCATATCTAGTTAATGGACAGAAGAAATAAGCAGGCAGAGAGATGGCGGCTCAACCGAGACGGGACCACGCGAGATGGCGGGGTGGAAACTGATAACCAACGACTAACTAGTAACGATGTCAGTCAGGCACGAGCTGGTCGCAATCTCTCAGACGAGTCCTTGGTCGATTCTAGTAATATTAAATTATGGTATTATTCTGTATCCATGGAGCGTCGTCTAGTCGCCTCGAGCAAGAACATATCCCGGATGTAGTAGCGGTCGTTCTAGAGCCGATGCAAGGATCGCTCAGGTACACCAGCTGCTGATCGTTGCGTCTTGAAGAACGTTTCCTTCAATTGCCTGGTTTGTTACGTACTCGAATACGTTGTTCGAATTCAGCGCCTGAAGTGGTCGATTATCATCAGAGCAGACTGATGCCCGATGTGGTGCTTTCGTACTAGAGACTGAGTTTTACCGTCCTGCTGTTGCTAGTCACAATCGCTATACTCCTATCCCCTGGCGTGGGGGATCTCAAGAGCGGAAGCGGGATGTGAGAAAATTCAATGAGGGTTTGTTATCGAGGACAGCAGTAGACAAGTGAATTGCACGAGAACTTGGTAGATAGATACATGTATTACTGAATACAGAGAGTTGGCTTTACCCGAGTGCCAGAAAAAGTGCCAGAAAAAGTGCGTGTGCAGGAAAGCCACAGCCAGATAATTTATCGGTTGGTCCTGCTTCGCCCCCCCACCCCGGGCACTTCTCTCTTCCAGTCTCGGTCTCCACCAACAACTTTCTCTGCTCGCTCTTCCTTATATCTCTGCTCGTGGACCCTCTTCTTCCCAGATCCATCTACCATCTATCCCACTGCTTCGTGCAGTCCATCGCTTTTTGTCTTGCTCACATCTGTCGTTCTTGCTTCGTCGTTGTGCTTCGTGTTCTGACATTCCATCACACTCATCTCCCACACATTCTTACTCTCTCACTCACACACACACATTCAGTCATCATGGTAAGATTCTGCTCTCCTCCCCCCCCCGTCATGAGTCACCCGCCGTGGTGAATGTCGACTGACACCGCAATTGCTTCCCAGGCCGGATCAACCGTCATCTCCAATGCGGAGAATGTGCGTGCCCAACACCCTTCAGCCGCTCTGTGCTGTGCGGCGTGAGGATCTCCCTCCTGTGGCATACTGACTTTTCTGTTCGGTGGCGATAGCTCAGCAAGTACATGGACCTCGACCAGCGAGGTAAGGTCATGGCCGAGTATATCTGGATTGATGCCGTCGGTGGTGTCCGCTCCAAGACCAGGGTATGTCTGTCTTCTTCTCTTTTCTTCTTCTTATCTGCGCTTTTGGCGGGGTTGCTCGTGTGACCGTGCGGTTACGGTATCGGGGTCGGGATGCCTCGCGTCGTGGCCAATTCTTTGATCCTTCCGTGCGCTCGCATTTCTTATCTACAGCAGCCCCTCTATTTTTGCGATAACGGGGCTGCGATGGTCGATGCGCAATCCCTCGACGGGACGAGGCCTCCCCGCCTACCAAATTGAACGGAAAAAACTTGTCCGGCAAAGAAGATGACCATGCTAACGCCTCGGGCTGAATAGACTCTCTCCAAGCCCGTCACCTCTGTTGATGAGCTCCCAGAGTGGAACTTCGACGGCTCGTCCACCGGCCAGGCTCCTGGCGACAACTCGGATGTCTACATTCGCCCCGTTGCTTTCTTCCCTGATCCCTTCCGCAAGGGTGACAACATCCTCGTCCTCTGCGAGACCTGGGACTCGGATGGCACGCCCAACAAGTTCAACCACCGCCACGAGGCCGCCCGTCTGATGGAGACGCACGCCAGCGAGGAGTTCTGGTTCGGTCTCGAGCAGGAATACACCCTCCTCGACACCGACGGCTGGCCATACGGCTGGCCCAAGGGCGGTTTCCCCGGTGCCCAGGGTCCTTACTACTGCGGTGTCGGTACCGGCAAGGTCTACTGCCGTGACATCGTCGAGGCCCACTACAAGGCCTGCCTGTACGCCGGTATCGCCATCTCCGGTATCAACGCAGAGGTCATGCCCGCTCAGTGGGAGTTCCAGGTCGGTCCCTGCCAGGGTATCGAACGTAAGTCCACATCTCATCCGGACTTGAAAAAATTCGCATTGCTAACACCTGCATCTTCTAGTCGGTGACCAGCTTTGGATGGCCCGTTTCCTCCTCCACCGTGTCGCCGAGGAGTTCGGTGTCCGCATCTCCTTCCACCCCAAGCCCATCCCCGGTGACTGGAACGGCGCCGGTCTCCACAGCAACGTCTCCACCAAGTCGATGCGTGAGGAGGGCGGTATGAAGGTCATCGAGTCCGCCATGAAGAAGCTCGAGGCCCGTCACTTCGAGCACATTGCCGTCTACGGTGAGGGCAACGAGGAGCGTCTCACTGGCCGTCACGAGACCGGCAGCATCGACAAGTTCAGCTACGGTGTCGCTGACCGTGGTGGCTCGATCCGTATCCCCCGCCAGGTCGCCAAGGACGGCAAGGGTTACTTCGAGGACCGAAGACCTGCCAGTAACGCTGATCCTTACCAGATTACCGGTATTATTGTTGAGACTGTGAGTTTTTCCTCCACAATTCAAAACATCAAGCTTTGGAATATACTGACTGACTGGTGTAGCTGTGTGGCGGTGTCTAAATTTGTGGAACCTTTAGCTTAGCTCTTGTATACCCTCCGGCGTCAACCGGGAGTCGATAGAGCGGCGCGGCAGTGGGCGAAAAGATGTAGATGTCCTTTCTTTGACGATAGCCTTATTAGTTATGGGTTTATTGGCCGCTCGCCGCAGCCGGTTCTTTCACTCTCTCCTTTGTCGTTCAGTTCCATTTTTCCTTTACTCATCCTCATGTCGGCCATGTCTGTTACGCGGGGCATAGATAGCTTGCACTATCTGGATCGGATCATTGAATAAACAAGTTCAAGAAGAGTACATTCAGTCTGCTATAAATAGATCACCCATCTATCCAGGGTTAGCTCGTATGTGCGGTGGCTGTAGCCGATCTAGAATCCGAGTCGTCAAGAAGTATTCCGCTATTATCGTCATTCATTTCCGGACAGGGGCAGGAAGATACATCCTTAGTACATATTCTATCGAATAGGGAAACATCGTACATACAATTGCAAGATGGTACCGATACAAAAGCAAACGGAGATACCAACAACACCAGCGGGACCAATTCGACATCAGCAATGAGATAATATAATTGAACAATATTCATTGAATATATGAAATAGAAGACACCCATAAATGAGAATAACTAACTACCATAGATCCTTTCCATCTCCCCCTTCGCCTTTCCTACTGTGCTGTATCTTTTGCACCTCGACCAGATCTCTCAATTAACATCTACCCTCTCCTTTCCAAATAATTTCAACTTGCTCTTTATTCCAGGACGAAGCTCTCTCGACCTGACCTCAGAGGATATTTATGTAACTTCGAGCGGCGGGTATAATTATACATCTAGCCATTATGTATTAGTTATCAGTGCGGTCTGTCAAGCTGCTCTCCGTTTCATCTTGTTGTATGTGGACATGCTCGGAATATCGTCAGATACATATGTGCATGCGGTATTGAACTTCAGATCTTGATCGATATCCCTGAACTCGCGGTTGCACATATGTTTTAAAGACTTCTTCGATATCTTTGGCGTCCATCGTAGCTTTCATACGGGTACTGATATCGAATAGGCGGATTCCTATGCTACCAAACCTTTATGGTGCTGGCAGGAAGGCCTACTTGAAGAAGTCGGTCGAATAATCTTCTCTCGGCGGACAACGCAAAATGATTCCATAGAGACGGGGCCATACAAGGTTGATCCATTGATAAACAGATTCTGCGACGATTTGGGGTCAAACCGGAGCCCTCTGTATGGGCGTCGATATCCCTGTCCTTGATATCCCTTCGGCTGATCTGGTCTACCCATGCCATACGGTTTATCGTCTGTTTCGCATTGTAATATATGGCATGCCGCGAAATCTCGACCACCATCTGGTAGCCAATCTGATAGTGCTGTCATGCAGGACTTTAGCTTTTAGTCGGCCCTCCTCGTTTTTTTCATGGTTTTTGCCCTTGTCCTTGGGAAAAGTAGAATCGTCCACAACAGCTTCATAACAACGATCTGTTCTTTCATTTCTGTATTCTTCTAAAATTGCTATCTTGTCAATGCGGGACTCGGACTCCAGTGGAACTAATACTATCGTCTCTGGCTGAAGATTCTGGTTGAAGATGAATGAGCTGTTTGCTGAACTTGTTGAATGCAGAGGCAACAACGGGTGGTAGCTGGTGTCTATCTCCTCCTCGAATGGTACCTCGCACCAGTTCGGCTTGGTTCAGCGACGGAAGCGGGATCCAGGCGTCAAGTTCGATTGTCCACCCCCATCGGTGAAGAATATGATGCTTTTAGATGGATTGTCAGGTTCGGCGGCGGCGTTCTTCCTCATGGGGGTTTGACTGTTCTTGGAGATCTGTTTTGGCGCTGGATGGCCTGGATTTGGTCCCGTCATTCTTCCTTGAGAGTGTCGCTGTATGTTCGTTCTCCGGCTCATTTCCTCGATGTCTGAATTGATTGTTTTCGGCTCGCACAGAAACTTGAACACCCTTTCTCTCTCGTTCAGAGAGACAACAGCGGAGTGCGCGAGCAGCCACATAGCTGGAGGAATCACCATCGTGAAGGTTGTTGTTCGCCATCTCTGAGACTAGATCATTCCTGATGTTTCAATTTCGGCCCTGCAAACTTCAGTACAGCCAGGATATCTTTCCAGTGACTTTCACGAAGACGCCTCGTATTCATATCCGGTCATCTCTATACCTATTCCCTTTTCCACCTTCACTCAAGGAACAAACAATAGCAACGGCAGACCCCCATGTGTAGCAGAGAGACTGGGGAAAGAGATCTACTGTATCATGGTTCGATACACTTCTGGCTATCGGATTTTCCATCTTTCTCAAAACGTTCTAACCACTGTATGTATATGGTAAATATCAGAAAATATTCGATCGTACTAGGACGTTTCATTCTTTGGATTGATGATGACCCTTGCCAAGCAGGTATTCCTGTACCGTCGGCACGTTCTGCTTCATAACGAAAAATAACTCAGCAACGACCTCGATCGAGTCCCATCCTGCTTGGCCCAGCAGTGCTTTTCCAATAGCCGTCGTCCCGCTGACCAAAAGATCAAACGGACCGGACCCTCCTGGAGTCCCTTTCCGTGGTATCTTCTCTAGTTATTTTCGTCGATATCATCGAAATCGAAGATAAACATCGAATTCCAGTCGAATATCGCGACATCCTCGCAAAACTTGGAACACTTTCTGGCTTGTTTGGAAAGCCAAGAAGCATTCTCCTCAGAAGAGTCCGGTTTCATTGCATCCTCAAACTTCTTTGCCGCATTCTGAGGAGTTGCTATTGCGGCGGCAAAATCCTCAGAACGAACAACCCTTGTGTTTTTCAACTCTAAGTTTGCCATGGTGGTTTCGTGGCTCCCATATTTCAGGGTCCATTTGATATCAAACCTGCGGTGTTTAGCTGTAACTTCGCTTTCACCGATGGTGAGGTCGATGTCCTCAGGAAGCTTTCCCCGAAGTCTTCGATTCGATGCTGACTGAACATATGGTCTGGAAGAACCTCGGAAAAGAGTCTTCCCGTACCCTCGCTTTGACCGCTTGGAGTTCTTCGTTGGTAACTTTCGCTGGATACCAGTCCGTATCATCCAGGCTTTGTCGTAAGAGCTCTGGCCGTCTTGATGTCTGCCAGCTGAAGACGTCTGTTCAAGAAAAGCCCGGCTTTCCGGCGCTTTCTCCAACGCTCCAAGTGCTCGCCAGCGTTGATTATACTACAGAGCCTGTCGATAGCGTCGACTTGCCGTTGGGTCGTGCAAATTGAAACGCAGCGATACGGCGCTTGTCGTTTCCCTAATCGCATCATCATGGGAAAATGGGTATTGACCTTTCGATTAATATATCTCAATGAGCATTTAGCATCTTTGTGCTCTGAGTAATTGGTGTATGGAAAGCTGAGGTATCTGAACGTATTCTTCGTGGCGTTATTGAAAGCATCCGAATCATAGTCCAGTCCATAACCGATACCACCATAGGTAGAGAACTTTACAAGAAAGTAACTGTCTCTCTTTTGGTTCTCCTTTGGGCATTTGGCGGTCTTGTCAATACAAATGTATGACTGCACTTGCTCGTTCTCAAAGAACTGCAAGTACGCATCATGGTCTGCGGATGGGACTTGATCGTTCAAATACTGAATGTGGAAACGTAATCGTTTCGCAATGCTACCACCAAAAACCCTAGCTCTGATGGTGCAACCAGTATCTTTATTGCTCAACTGGCTAGGAAAGAATTGATTCTTCCCACGCGCGAGACAATGAACTGTGCGTTCTTCCATTCGGTGCCCACATAGCTCTTGGCCTGCTCTGAGCCTCTGGAAGATAGTTCGATCAGTTTCTGCTCATCTGGTTTTCCATCTTTCTCCAAAAATGTTCTGGCCACTGTGTATGGTACAATGCTGCCGTATTGAGCTCCCTCTCATATGCACGCACATATGCTAGTGCTTCATTGGCGAGTGCCTCCCCACTGGCTCAGTCGTCTTGTGATTTTGTTATTGTCTTTGCCAGATCGGAGAGTCTCTTTGTGTGTAGAGAGATCTACTCTTCTCGGGTTGTTTGTGGCTGACAGCGACGTCGGTGAGTATTTTTTTCATCTGTGGCCGTGTATTGTCTCCTCTGGCAATCCAAGGTATAGGATTCGCTAGTTCGAGGTTTCCATTGGTGTCCATCCTTCTGATAGACACTATTTCGATGTCGTTGATCAGGAAGCCGTAACGGCTACCCTGCTGTTGCATACAGAAGTTAACCTGGCTTAGCGCTTGTTTGAATTCGGCGAGTCAGGACAAAGATTCGCTCCATACTGACTCCATGACAAGCGATAGCATTTGTCGAAAGTTTGTTCAAGAAACACGCATGACTCCTTGCTAGAGCTTGCATACGGTCCACTGACGAATGCAACAGCTGATAGCATTGTTAAAACGGTCAATCGCACGGTCAGTGAAATTTTGACTTACCTTGTATATACCAACAAGAACGTTAGGTAGTCATCCTCCTCAGCGGTGGTCAACCCAACACGATTCCATCGGCCTTTTCTGAGTAATGACCCAAGTTTGGTGGCAATCGTGGATCCGAGTAGGCATAGCTCTATGATGGTACAAATAATTAGCATTTACCACAAGTACTCTGCCTTCGTAACTTACCTCCAGTCTGTAAACCGACATGCGCCATGTGAAGGGCAAAATTTCGTAGATGATCTCAGGGCTATGAACTAGGAGATGCTGAAGCTTGAATTGGCTGTAATCCAGCTTCTGATAGACATAGATATATAATAAGTTGCGTTCGAAAATAAAGGTTTTTAACCAGAAGGGAAATTTAGAAGGTCTATGTGCCCACAACCCGGTCACATATTCCGATACAAGTGGGTTTTCTCATCAATATATACATAGTCACCGTCTATATCTTCAGCAGTGGCATTTATATGACGTCCGGGTTTGGGGGAGGGGGAAGAGAAGGAAGCTATGAGAGGTGTGAAGGCTGTTATATATGAAGTAGTAGGGCTGTATGTGAGGAAAGACCGGTAGTTC
Organism: Paecilomyces formosus; assembly: GCA_029606185.1. Lineage (NCBI taxonomy): Eukaryota > Fungi > Ascomycota > Eurotiomycetes > Eurotiales > Thermoascaceae > Paecilomyces > Paecilomyces formosus. The sequence goes on along the minus strand of JAPVCB010000025.1, from coordinate 484,782 downwards.
AGTCCCGGTATACACAACAGCGCATCTCCGCTAGCTGAGCACTGTTTCTTTGAGAGTGGTGATAAAAATGTCTTACACGGATACAGGTACCGCTCATGAGAGCTAGGATACGGATCCGAGATTTTCAACAAAGAAGATTCTCAGGCACGTGCTGCAGTCTCTTGCACGAACAAACAGAATTCTGGTAAGAAATATTGAGGTATGCTATTAGGGAGCTTGTTCTTCGTCCACCTGTATAAATACAGCACAGATATTGGAAGTTCACTCGCAGCTAATGCAATCTCAGATGAGGATTCCCTTGCAAGGAAGCTTGCAGAGAAATATATGAGGACTGGAAAGAAAGAAGAGGGAACGTGGACCAAGGCACTGTTTAAATACCCAAGGATGGACCTCCCTAGAGGGATAAGCGGGGCTGTCGGGTAATTCACAATCGAAAGGCTCTGGGATGTCGGAGAATACATATCATTTGTGGTCAATCCCACAGCAGGAATGTTCCACTTCACCACTTTCGGAGGATTAATCCTACATTAGATTCACAGCCTTATGCTCAATGCGCGTGGCGGTGAAAATACCCAGAATGATGAAGTTTTGCGTATTATCTAACTTGAGAGACCACGGGGCCCAAACTGGAAACCTCATTTTGGTCCGGATGCTTCAAAAAGTATTATGCAACCTCTGAACGCGTGGCATTGAGTTATGACAAGAGGTAATCGTATAGCCTATAGCGGCGCCTTTACTTCCCAGAATGGAACCAGCTTCACCTCCCCTACAATGCCATATGGCTGTGGCCCGTAGCTCGCCGCATACTGCGACTGCTCCCAACTCTGCGTATTATTGAACTCCAGTAGACGATTCCTCAAAGTGGTAGACACCTCGACTTTGACGGTGTTTGTCCCGTTTTGAAGGAATTTGGAAATATCGACTACCGGATCGTCGACGTCTATCGGCGCTGTTTGGTGTCCGTTGATATGTATCTGTGCGGTATTGAAGACTGGGCGCGGGAGAGAGAGGAGAACGCCGGTACTGAGCGTGCCCTTTCCGATTGACAATAGAGGCCAGAAGAATTGCGTGGTGTAGATCCCGATACCAGACGTGTGATATAGACTGGAAGATATATTGTACCATGGCAAGAGGCGTGGCTGAAGATCGTAGTAATTGTGGTACTCGTAAGCAGAAGTGTAGTTATTTTTGGGATTCGGACCAGGAAGCCATTCTTGAATGGTGAGATTCCATGGCCCAAGTATTGTACCATTTTCGGAGAGGATTGAATCCGAGGAGGTCGAGACGTATCGTATCTCGCCGTTGCTGAGTGCTATGGAATGATTCTTCGTATCGAAGATCCTTGCGATTATGGAGTTGTCCAAGGACGAGTAGGCCAGATGGGATATGTCAGTTTTAGTGACATGGACCGGAGGGGCTGGCGTATCTGGGAAGTATCTGTCTGGTGCAAATGCGAAAATGGTCGATTGATTAGATCGAAGAGAAACCCAGATATTATACCGATTATCTTCTGTAATACTATAATTGAGCATGGCTGTGATCTCGCCGGTCCAAGCATTAAGCTGATACGGGATCCCGCCGTTGGCCTTGATGGATACTTCTGTTTCATGGTCGTGATATATATCAGAGTTATAAGCCCAAAAGTAGTCAACCTTGTTATTCTCATCCCAGCGATGGACGTAGAGGATGGGTGAGGGCGAAATATTGCTAGCCGCGGGAAATACCTTCAAGTCCTGGAGAACAGAAACAACTTCTGATTCGGACGACACATTCTTCACAGATGGGTATTTGAGTAGTTTGGCTACTGTCTCTTTGACAAATTCGTCACATGTTGGGCAGTAATATGGTGTTGTTTCTGGGACACCATTGACGAAGACTATGGGAAATCCTTCCTCAGCATATTCGATGAAACGCCTCGCTGCTTCTGACGTGAGATTGGTCGAGTTGTCGATCACGAATGCAGAGAATGCTGGGCCATCTTTTGCGAGGACACCGTCAGTTATAATAGCGTTGTCCTGTATCCAGATTTAGCATGTGGAAACAACGTATGCGGAGCTAATCGCGTACCAACTTGAGAAGAGAAGGACTAAGAGCGACATAGCTATATCCCGCTTCGGATAAAGACGGATCACCAAATATGTTCTCAGGTAGGCCATAATGTTTAATGTCAAGGTCGATGTATTTATGACGGTATATAGCAAGATCGACACGAGGCACCCCGGTCTGTAGAATCAACTGTGTCCGGGCGATCCAGTCACCGAATACTCTGGAATATTGCCAGGCGGGTTGTCTGGGACCCCACATCTCAGAATAGAGCCATTCAAAGGTAGTGAACCCAGGCCATGAAGCGTCTGGGCGATATCCAGAATAGGGGTAGCCGTGTAGCACGACGCGATTCACGCCACCAGCGTAACTGATCTTACAATCATTCAAGATCACAGGCCAGGTAATAGCATACGCTTCATAACGATGAGCTCCTAGCTCCGAAGAAATGATTTGCCTTCCACCGAGAAAAGCGCCTCCAGAGAAGGCACGATTAGCATCGATCACTCCGTCGAAATAGTTGGACTCTGTCTCGGGGGCGTCAATGTAAGCTGCGGAAGCGCTCAGGTCCCAAGGAGGCGCGAGAATCGGCGCGGTAGCATACGGTTGTAGGCTTCCTTGGAGGTCCCATTTAGAAGTCCAGTTGGACAGTCCTGTCAGATGGTATTTCTCATAGAGTTCCTGAAGTGTTTGTCTGTAATCATTGCGCAATTTTGCGCTGATATCCTTTCCTCCCTGGTCGTTGAAACCAAAGTAATAGTAACCGTTCGGAAGTGTACTTGGGGGTACATTTGTGGTTCCAAAATAGCTTGGCAGAGCAGAAATCGGAGAGTAGCCCCTTGACTCTCGAAAGAAGTTGATAAAGTTGTCTGTCCAGAATAATGTGGCTCTGAATTCCGCGGAATCCTCCCAGGCAAAGATCCCCAGTTCGCGGATGAGATCAGCGTTTTCACCGTCCATGACATACCGCTCAGTAAAAGACGTCCAAAGGTCGGTGCCTTCTTGGCTGAAATGGTCCACTACATACGCGAACCATGAAGCTGGATTATTTGGATCCGTCGCGTTGTTAAATGCACCTTGCGCCGCTAGATATCCCGTCCGACGTTGCCAGAAGGTAAAGAGAATGTATTCTCCGCCGTCCGTTGGTGCTGTATAGCTGATGCTCCCATTCGAGATATGCGCAGTCACGTCTTGTACACTGTTATAGTCGAGCTGGATGACTCGAGGGTCATCTGACGGAGCTAAATGCATGCATCAGTACTCTGCATGTCAGAACGTCTGGTAGTCATACTTTTACTTCTTCGAGCTACAACTGCCGTAACAAATTTGTTTGTGTAGTTGACAACAGGTGGGTAAAAGTCGGGCTTGTTTGCATAACCAGCATCGGTTTTCTCTGGCTGAGGAAGCGGTCCGTTATATGTCTGACCAGATGTTAAGTTGACTTGACCATATGCGAGTTCGGTATTCATTCCCTTCGTATCAGGATTCAGGATTGGAATGGATGCCCCCTGAGTAGGGCCTAAGGCGAAATCCACTGTCATGTTGAGTTCTCGTACGGCACGCAACATACTGTTGAACTTTTGATACCATCGTGATCCTCCATATCCGTAAAGAGCAGGATCAACCACGGCATCCTCAACACCATAATTCTCGAGACAGATGATCTCTACACCACCAGCTCCATGCTCATTCATCTGCTCCAAGTCAAACCGAAGTATATCATCTTCAACATCCGCATCTGGAACCCAGTAACGGAAGTATGGTCGCGCTAATCCAGCTGGGTTATCGAATTGTTGCGATACATTGTAAGTTATCCATGGTGCTGGGCGCTGTCCAAGGCCTGGAGGTTTCACAGCATCTGCAACAGCTGTAGCAATAACGAGAGAAGTAGCCAAACGTAGACACATTTTCATGTTCTCTATTCGACAGACTTTACTGCCATTTACCCCTGCTGGAAATTGATCCTTTATCATCCTCGGAAAGTTACGTCCCGTTCAACAGTTCATCTTTCGGACAAGCTCCGCTGCCGGATTCCGTTCTTCGCTTTTCCTCCAAGCAAATCGCAGACGGGACCAGGGGATATCGAGATCACCCAAGTCATACTAGTGGGGAGATGGGGCGTCATATAATGAAATGTCGGAATTTCCCGAATTTTCACCTATATAGTCCACTGCCATATTATCCCGCAGGTAATCCGCCCGTTGATAGTTAGAGTGCAGACGTTAGCACTGGCAGTAGTATCGATAAAAGTTACTGAGCATAGACTAGAGTGGGGAATCGGCTGCAAGTGCGGAAGAACGCCATAGAGGCAGCATATTGCGTCGACAGACCCAGCATACTTTCGAAGTTGATCACGGTTGAAGCATTCTCAGAATGAGCAACAAATGTCAAGTAATCGGATGATCTCTGGCGAGTACCACGGTCAAATGTCGAGGGATATTGTCTCTGTTAGTTGGTCCTTGTACTGTATATCCGTAAGTGTTCCCACGGGCGGAATCAGGGACAAAATAGTTGCTGGCTAGTCTATGCTAAGCTTTTTGTGGGCCGCTAAAAGATGGAAATGATACCCCGTCGTCAGGCACATTCAATACTCACAGTCTGCTTATTCCGCCTGAAGTTCCTCGATCATGACGAGAGAAGCCAAATTAGCCGCCATACTGCGGTCTCCTAAGCTCCTATTTATACCCAGCACCATCGCCCGTGTAGTCTGGCTTAAAGAACTAGTTTCCCTTATTATTCTGTTCATTATTTTATTTATTATTATTTCTATCAGCTTCAAAATGAAGGGTGTAATATGGCTGGCTTCCGTTCTCTATCTCTTGACTGGAACCGTCTTTGGTGTGAATCAAACCAATACAAAAACCTGTATTGTCCCGGCGCATGGCAATGGTGAAGATGATTCTCCAGCAATCAAGGAAGCATTCAGCGTCTGTAGTGAAAACGGTCGCGTTATATTTACGGAGAACAACACGTATAGCATTCAACGGGTTCTCCAACTTCACAACCTCAGCAATGTCCAGATCGATCTGAGAGGAACTTTACTGGTAAAGACCCATTCTGTAGATTTGGGTACCAAGCTATTTACACTTGAGACTAGTACTCAACAGATGTGCGCTACTGGATTCAGCACGGATCGTATTATCCCTTTCAAAACATATCAATTGCACTAGAGTTATCGGGAGATGGTATCACTGTCGATGGACATAATACAGGCGTGATTGATGGTCAAGGACAGGTCTGGTATGACTGTAAGTAATGCTACCTATTCCGTACGAAATTCATATCTAATAGCGGGCAGTGGCCCTTGGAGTAGGAGGATTGTTTGGACGACCTATACCATTCTCCCTTCGCAATGCACGCAACTCAATTGCTCGGAATTTCGCCATCAGGCAGTCGGGGAAATGGTGAGGTGTTAAGAATATTTGAGCTACAGAATGCTAATCGCAAACAAAGGAACTTCGTCATTATCGAATCTAAGAATATCACTGTGGACAATATCAAGCTCACCGCACACTCGGATGATTATCAGGTGCGAAAACCCAACACCGAAAGAGACTTGTCATAACTAACCAGCTTACCAGGCAAATCCTGGGAATCTCGGAAATACGGACGGTTTCGATACCCTGTACAGTGATGATGTTAGAATTTCAGTCAGTGGACCTGCGCCTTTATACTATCGGCAACTGTCTCATATGTTCATTATAGAACAGCTACGTCGATGCAGGAGACGACTGCGTCAGTTTCAAGCCAGGTATGAATATATCGGGATTCTCAATCGGTTCTATCTAACAGGATCAGGCTCAACCAACATTCACGTCAAGAATCTGACTTGCGTCCAAACGGCTGGTATCGCTATCGGCAGCCTTGGGCAGTATCAAGGCCAGTTTGATTTAGTAGAGAATATCACTGCTGAAGACATTACGGCAAGTTCTTGACCAGAAGCGAAACCTCCATCTATTAACCTGGTGTATAGCTGAAGCATAGCCGTAATGGTGCCTATATCAAGACCTACAATGGCAAGAGTGTCTACTACCCTCCTCAAGGTGGCGGTAACGGAACAGGTCTTGTTCGGAACGTCCGTAAGTTGACAAAATAATCATTCCAGTCTAAGCAATGACTTATGCAATTTTAGTGTTCAAAAACTTTCATATCGAGAATATCACCGCATCGCCCGTCTTGCTCAAGCAGTGTACTCACTGGGCTGGTTGGGGTGTTCCTCCATGCGCTGAGTACCCATCGACGGGCTTCACATTCGATAATATAACCTGGCATAATTTCACAGGATACGCTAATGAAGCTATCGGAAATACGACGATCTCCCTGGAATGTTCAACAAAATCCACGTGTACGAACTTCCGCTTCTCGGATATCAATGTGCGACCAGCAAACGGTGCTGCATCAGCTGAGTGTACAAATGTAGACGGCTTAGATGACCGATGCCAACCTTCGAGTTGAATATAAGATAGCGCAGTAGCAGCTTCACAATGCTATTCCTAAGTTGACGTTACCTGTCTACTGAGCGTGTTGAGGCATGACATCTTAACCGTCGGTTCAATTTTAACCGCGAAAAGCTCGTTCCTTTCCTACATGAAGGTTGTACAGAATTCTATGCCAAAAAATGCATTGAAGGACCATTAGGCTCGTGGCGTACGAATAGCTGAAATGTGATCTTTTGGCTTCCTACTGTGTCGAACTTTCGATGGAGGGCCTGTAGACGGTAATGCGCCGTGGCCCGATTCAATAAATCCTTAACAGGAAGGTGAATTATCACATTTCCGATATCACAGCGACTAGAAATATCTCTGTCAGAAGCGGGGCTGATTCTGAATCACGCAATTGCAAGGCCCGCGTGAGCCACGCGTTGCAGCCATTAGTTGGATTGTGTCTTTGGCGGGCGACAGCTAATTACCCCATCTATCTATATTAGCCGAATCTTCAATGAGCAACTTTCTGGGGCTATATAAAGTATGAATTCGCGGTTTCTATCCTTCTTAGTTGTGCTGCCAAGGAAGAGCAACAAAAAGTAGAATATCATCATGACTAAAAAGAACGACGCCGCGCCAAAACGGCCTAACTTTCTTGTTATCGTTGCCGATGATCTGGGATGGTCCGATGTAGGTGTTTTTGGAGGGGAGATAAACACACCCAATCTCGACAGGTTGGCCAAAGGAGGAGTCAGGTTGACGGGCTTCCATACAGCGTCCATGTAAGGTGTCCAATGGTCGAAATAATAACAGGAACAACTGACATGTAATTATCCAGGTGCTCCCCCACAAGAGCAATGCTTCTTAGTGGAACTGACAACCATATCGCTGGCCTTGGCCAGATGGAATTCTGGGGAGGCCCTTCTGCGCCGTGGAAGAAGCGACCTGGATACGAGGGCTACCTCAATGATCGAGTAGCTGCTCTTCCCGAAATCCTCCAAGACGCTGGATATTACACCACGATGGCTGGAAAATGGCATTTAGGACTGACAGAAGACCGGACACCGCATGCTCGAGGATTCGATCGCTCTTTTGCTCTGTTGCCAGGAGGAGCGAATCACTACGCTTATGAACCCACGCATCCAGATGGACGACGAGTCTTCTCTCACTGGGCTTCGCTGTATTATGAAGACCAACAACGAGTAGATACGAAAAGTTTCCCGGAAGACTACTATTCCTCGGACTATTTTACAACCAAGCTGATCCAGTTTCTTGACGAGCAAAAATTGGGAAGCAGGGCCAGTGACCCCTTTTTCGCCTACCTGGCTTTCACGGCACCTCACTGGCCACTCCAGGCACCTCAGGATGTCATCAGAAAATACAACGGGGTATATGATGACGGACCGGATGTCCTTCGCGAGAAGCGCCTCCAAAATCAGATCAGATTAGGGCTGCTTCCGGATAATGTCGAACCACATCCAGTAGTTGCCGAGACCAAAGACTGGTCTAGTATGGAACCCGAGGAGAAGAAGTGGTCCGCAAAGACAATGGAAGTCTACGCTGCTATGGTCGAGAGGCTAGACTGGAATGTCGGTCGAGTCCTTGATCACCTGGAAGCTTCTGGGGAACTAGATAACACATTCATCCTGTTCATGTCAGATAACGGCGCAGAAGGCGCCATTATTGAGGCCATCCCAATGACAGGCGATGTGATCAAGACATCCATCAACAAGCACTACAACAATTCACTAGACAACTTGGGAAATGGCGACTCCTTCATCTGGTATGGGCCACGTTGGGCACAAGCATCCACTGCCCCATCAGCTCTGCATAAAGGATATGTCACTGAAGGTGGCATCCGCTGTCCAGCAGTTGTCCATTATCCTTCACTCACACGGGATTCCACTGCTCCCATTTCCTTCCCGCATGAAGGAGCCATCTCATCAGCATTCACCACAGTCATGGACATCCTCCCAACCATTCTCTCTCTCGCATCCGTTCCACTTCCAAAGGATACTTTCCGCTCCCGCCAAGTCGTCCCTGTGACAGGTAAATCCTGGGCCCCCCATCTATCGTCCCCCGGATTCTCCGTTCCCGTTCACGACGAGTCCACGGTTATCGGATGGGAGCTTTTCTTTCATCAAGCGATTCGTAAGGGGCGATACAAAGCAATTTTTACGCCAGCTCCGAAAGGTCCGGAAAAGTGGCAGCTCTTCGACCTGGAAACTGACATGGGAGAGATTCATGACCTCGCAGATGAAAAGCCCGACATCCTTGAAGAATTGGTGCGATACTGGGTAGCGTATGTTTCGGAATTTGGTGTTTTCTTGTAAGATTTCCCCTGCTCTTTCGATCTCTATGTGCTGTTCCTTGTTCATATTCGATCTCACGGAGCGGCTAACTTGATGTCTTGTTGATAGGAGAGAGGAACTTGATCCAGAATATACCCTTCCAAAGGCATAGCCACGGCTTGATGAGACATGACTTGCATCTGAAAATATATTTGCAGATAGGCACAGAATGTCCCTAATTATAAAAGCTTTTAAGCGGTGTGGTTGTCATTTTCCATCCTGCAGGCCAGACCTTCCTCAGAATGAGAATATAGAACCACACTGTATTGGATTGTCCTTGTCGGGTTGTTACTAGATCCTTGATAGTATTCCGGAAAGACAGTCTTGAGATAGAGCGGATAAGTATGTTGCAGAACAACACCAGATTCTTGGCAAAAGTCCCCTGTATGTGCTTGGTTTTTTCCATATCCTCACACCCGAGGAGCTCGAAATTACTGTTAAACTATGGCTGTTGGCAAACAGGACGAGAGCAACGGGACAACCGGACTTTCGTTCCGCCTAAGTTGACTGTTTGACTGCCATTTGCTTGATAATTGTTTCCCCTTGCTACCATATGTAGTAGGTAGCTACGGTTCAACAAGCTATACAAATTTCTGTAGATAGACGACCGCATACACGTGGTTTCAATTCCCCGAGATCGTCGGACAAGCTTTGCTCATCACTTGGTTTGCATGAGCTCCATAATCTTATCTACTCTGCGGAATGTAGATCTACACGTGCGAAGAAGCGCTGATAGTTTCCAACTTCGGAGTGGTATTGATTTTCGTTACGGGATGGCCCGTGATCAAACTAGAGATACATAAAATGACAAGATATGGGGTATAGACAATCCGGACATTAAAGACCCAATCATGACTTGGTAGGGAATGCCATACAGCAACCTAACCAGGAGAATGATGTCCCGCTATAGCGTGCGGGTGGCAATGCAATCTAGTGTAGATGCGCATAATCGCCCGAATAGAGTCCCTTGGGCATAATTAGACTTTGCAAAAATGCACATTTGAACCCAAAGAAAAGAGGAACGTGGCAAACAGTCCAGGACCAGCCAGCCAGTCCTAGAGACAGTGGCTATGACTGGGCACGGAAAGTCAAGTCATCACGTCGTGCAAAGACTGCTACTGCAGTGTTCATAATATATAATAACAGCCGTCCGCTTAACTGGACGAGTTGGAATCTTTGAGGTGCTCGATATGAGCTCCGCCATTTTCCAAGTCAGTGTTGGCATGGGACTTGTTAGGGACAAAGCCCTTCTCGCCGGAAACGTGACTGGCACGGCGCATGTGATCTTCCGTCTCGGTGTAGTCGATGAGCAGCTCTCCATTCTTGCCATAGCGACGAGGCTCATTCTCAGCAACCTTGACAACGTTCCAAATGGAAGTGGTCTTGTGGAAGATGTTGTCCATCTCTTCCAGAGAACGGTAGGCAGTCTCAGGGTAGAAGAAATAGACGACAGGGAAGATGAAAGCATTGCTGTAGATTATTAAATTAGCAATCTTTCAACAGCCCTAGAAGAAAAGGCAGAAAGAAAACTTACATGACTGCGAAGATGATATAGGTCTTATATCCAATGGAACTGAAAGCCACAGGAGTGATCATAACGACCATAAAGTTGAACGCCCAGTTGGCGGAGGTAGACAGTGCGTTGGCAGGAGCACGAATACGCAGAGGGACCTGGTGGGCAGTTAGCATAGCGAATCTGTGGAGGGACCGGAGCTCTACGTACGATCTCAGCCGGGTACAGCCAGGTCATGCCCAACCAACCCCAAGCGAAGAAGGTGTTGAAGACAAACAGGAAGACTGCAGCGACAATACCAGGCTTGGTCTCACCCTTGAAGCTTGTGGTGATGGCCAGGATGACCATGGAAATAGACATTCCCGCGGCACCGATGAGCATCAGTGGTCGACGGCCAACTCTTTCCACGATGACGACAGGAAGCCATGAAGCCAAGAAATATTCCGTTCCGTTGCAAGCAGCAAGGATACGAGAGAGCAAGCCGCTGAGACCAATGCTGTTCTCGTAGATGACAGCTGCGTAGTAAGTGATAAGGTTGATACCAGAGATCTGTTGGAACATCTGGTTGACGTAAGCCAGGACGACACGGTGGAAGTTCCGGTCTTCGTCCATGGTGAACAGGTCTCTGAAAGAGGAACTCTTGATGGCCAAGGCAGTGTCCTTAATTTCGGTGAACTCAGTGTGGATCAAGGGATCATCAGCAGGTCGATCCATCAGAGCCGTCAGGACTTCAATTGCTTCCTCTTCTTTGCCCTTCATGATAAGCCAACGCGGCGACTCGGGCAGAGGCAAGACGAAGACGAGGATGATGAGAGCGAAGAGAATCTGGAAAGCGATAGGAAATCTCCATGAGACTGAGGACGGCTCGAGGAAGGAGAATCCGAAATCCAACCAGTAACTAAGACAGATACCACCCGTGATGAGAGCACCTTCAACCATGACAAGCTGTCCACGGCGATGGGATTTGGAGCACTCTGACTGCCATGTCGGGACTGTGGAAGTGTTCAGACCGTTTCCAATACCGGTGACTACACGACCGACAATCAAGTGTGCGAGTTCAAAAGCAGTGCACTGCAGCGTCGCACCGACTACCATGATGGCGGAGCCCAGGAAGATGGTCTTTCGACGGCCGAGGCGGTCACCAACAAAGATACAAAGAATTGCGCCAAAGAAACAGCCAACATTGTACGAGGCAACAGCAATACCTGCTCATAATGTCAGATTCCTGGCAGCACATCTGAAGGTGTTCTGGGGATCGAATTTACCTTGAATGGTAGAACGGTGGTTGACCTGGGCGGGGGAGAGACCTTTCGTGCCCGCCGCGGTAGTATCGATCGAAGGAAACGTTCTGACCCAAGAGCCCAAGGACAAAAGTCCTCCCATGACACCCCTGTATTCAGCAATCAGTAATCGTTCTAATGACACGTCTGATTCCAGATAAAATCTTACTGGTCATAACCGAAGAGGCTGGTAAAACAAGTCAGTAAGTCGTCAACTTATGATTGGGCATTGATTGATTCAGCAACATACAAGAAATCGAGACCGGCGATAAAGCCGATAGCAATGTTGAGCTTCGTGCCCTTAAGCCCCAAGTATCGACCCATGATGGCTCAATGGCTCGCAGGCCCTTCCAGATCTCGTCAACAAAGTGTCAAGAACAGAGAGAGACAAGTGGCAGGCGTATCACTCCGGACCATATGCAACGGAATGACAGCGAGTCTCGAGAAGATGTCGAAGCTGGAGTCTTGCCAGAATGGAAAAAAGAGACCAGCCCGTGACAAGGGGACGCGAGGGTCTTTTTAAACGCCTTTGAACCATACATGCTGCTGGGGGGTTGACGATTCGGGCTCTAGCGTTCGATACGTGCGACCCCCGGCTTTTCGCCCGCAATGGACCATCTCCGGATCTGGAGACGGCCCTGATTAGTTCTTGTTGCACTTCCCCAGCATCAAGCCCCGGACCTTTTCTCCACCATGTCTTCCCTGTGGCTGTCGGTTTGGAGGGGAAGATCGGGCGACCAACGACTCCACTGTTGTCGACTTGAATCGCGAGGGTTGGTTGTCCGCCATCGGCTAGTCCTCTCAGACGATATGGCGGCTCGGCGCAAACAGACGCCTGGACAACAGAGACGGCCATCCAGATGCTCCACCAGATGCCGTCATGGCGCATCCCGAGCCCTGGCCCTGTTTAACTTGTTTTGGCGAACCCGAGCTGCATCCCTGACGACGGAAACAGGCACATGGGCATTGGATACCCATCCTCCATCGTTTATGCCATCCCGATTGTGTTTGTGCACGCGAGACGCCGCCAGGCACTCCGTTCTGTTGGTGGCTCTCGCGTTGTGGTCGTTGCCCTTTGCGTGGTGCCGAACCTCCATATTGATTTTTCCGGGGTTTGGGGAACTCCAGGTTCTGACTTAAGTAGTGGCAAGCCGGGGAAGGGACTGAGCGCAAAGCGCCGGTTCCCAGCGCAGTGCCGGCCGGCTAAAAGCCATCAAGCTCATCTCATTTGGGTGTACTATTTTGTTCGAGTGCAAGCCTCGTTTTTCCTTCGATTATCCCCGAAAGAATTCCACGAGTTTACGGATGGCTGACACCACATCGAAGCCTTGCTGTCGCCAAGCTCCAACAAGAATCTCGGGATCGCAAACGGCACCGTCTGGGCTCCCGTGTGATTGTCGTACGGAACTGCATGTTTGTACTTGGCCCTGCTGGGTCCGCGTTACGTGCAGAGCGCTTTCACAACATCCTGCTCGAGGGAACTCATCAGGAGGGATTGCGTGGAGTCGTCAGCTTCCGGAGGAAACAATCCCACTCGATCCTCGAATAACAATGCCAATCGTTGCAACGCACGGTGGAGCGTCAGGTAGCGCTGAGCGAATCCCACGAGGGGCGACTTCCTGCGGGGAAGGCCTGTGAAGCGCGCAGAGTCCACCTGAGCAATTATCCTTGCGCAGTTTCATTATCCAAAGCCGAAGGTAACTCGGTTCAGGACTGGAGGGACACACGGTGACACTCGGTGCACCGTCCACTTCTCCACCCCCGACGGTTGCGCCACCCCCAGCGCGGAGGAAACGAGGTCTGGAGTTCGGGCCACTACTCGGCGCTAGGACGGCATCTTTTCAGCGATCTGTTCGGAGACGCCCGAAGGGGCCCGAGTCCGGGTTTCTCAGACTAAAATACCTCGTCTATCTCTGCAGCAGTTGCTGCAAGGAGGCCATGTGAGGCCTATCCTCGCGTGTCGAAGTCCTTGAGCCATCAGGAATGCAGCCGGAGATGCAATCTCAGAAGAGATTGAACAATAAGATGGCGGTTCAACAGAAACAACAGATGGTCTTCTTCGCTGCAGAAACCCGTTGCTGAGTCGTGACACACGGTAATCTCCCTGCGACCACTCATCGCGCAGGGTGTGTACGGCCAGGTAATAATACTGCGACAGTCAGAAACTTACAAAGGCGCCCAGCTCGATTACAGCCAATGAGAACTTCTAAGCCAATCCCCGCTCTGCTGAGGGAGCCACGGAATTGCCTTTACAGGGAAGGATGCCAAGCCATCCGTCATATACAGGTAATTTACAGAAGATATACGCCTCGGACTCGTATCACTTAACTATACCATACCGCATCCGAAGGGGCAATCCTCAGTATGATGATACTCCCGATATCGAATCATAGAGATGCGCTACTCATTATATCAGAGTCGTTAGCTTCTGTCCTTCAGTACTCCGGAACCAGTCTGCATCAGCACATCCCGTCTGCAGAGGCTCTCTCGGGTAGAACATTGCTTATGCTCTGAAGTATCCAGAACCTATGATATGGAGCTTTAGAGACCCATGAGCGATTAACTGACTGCACTATACAGAACCCGCAGCGCAGGGTGAGAGCAGGAAAATATCTCAACCTTCGGAAGAATATAGAACTTGAATCACGTACGACCCGGGGCTAGCGGGCCCAAAACACGTGGAACCTGGTTCCTGATTCTAAAGTATAATCCATAAAGAGCAATCCCGAGAAAAGAAAGCATTGCCTGATCCTTTGTATAATCCTTTAACGGTCGAGCAGGATCTGGATGTGGATTTCGGTGAGGTGTTAGAATTGTGTCGGTCACAGTTCTTTATCGTGAATATCCCTTACAGAGCAGCTGGCTATGCAGCTCCATCTTTACGGAGTAAATACTCCAGAGATATGTATGCGTTACACTCCATCTTCCCCGGAACTCCCCATGGGATCTCTGGCTATTGAGTTAGTTGCAATCAGGCGTCCTGGTTTCAGCAAGATGGACTGTTTTTGCTCGATATCTTCGTTATTGCGCTCTATATGATCAGAAAATAGTGACTGGGTCGAATGGCAAACACTAAACTCAATTAACAACCTCTGAACCAACAAGGGATCAATGGCGTATCCTAGAACCAGCTCGTTCTCCCGCGTTGGCCCTATATCTTTGATCACAGCGGCTCTCCACTGGATGATCCAATGCTTCTTCACACAGACTGATAATCCTCTCAGGTTGGCGACAACATAGGTTCTCAAGAGGGTTCCATCCGAAAAGTTCCGCAGTTGTGCATATGCTGAAGATCCCAAACCCATACAACAGCTAATTGAACCGGAATATTTCAAGTACAGGCCTCCCTATACCGAGCGCGGTCTCTACTTTGGGAAGAAGTGGCTTCAACAAACCCATCACCCACAGAGGACTCCATCTCAAGAGCCTAGACCGATGACGCCAAGCTCACAATGCGTGACTCGGGACCCCGGTATCTACCTTTTGGGAGGGCATCGGCTCCCAAAGGAGTACTCCGTACACATCCATCCTACTCTCTGCCCGACGATGATCATAGTTCCCAACCCGAACCCCGAAGGCCGAAGATACGGAGAAAACCCGGCAAATACAGAGTAATATTACCGCTTCCAAGACACGTACAGGATGGTAATTGATACTGGTTCCTGGCTGACGGGCCAAAATCACGCGTAGCACGGACGCTCTGCACTACATCCAATCATATGGCGTATGGCTACCCCGGCATTTATCCATGGATGGCTCTCGGAATCTCCTGTTTGGGACAGTCGGTCCACAGCTGTCATACTCTCTTTGGTTCGCTCGACACGGCACCGCATTCACCATCCATCGTCTTTTGCCGGATATGCGCATTTCGCCTTCAAGGGAGGGCGGTAGGGGACACAAGAGAATCACATTCTTTCCAGAAACGCCTTCTAGAAGACTGTCTGCTGACAGCATGACACAACTGCATTCAGGTGCATGTGTTGCTCGACGAACGAGAACGGCTTCTCGGGCATCGATCCGACTGCTTACCATGGCATGTATCTACTATACATAACTTGACATGCGACATCCATGGTCCTCGTGGATTAGTAGTGTATCTCGGAATTCTTCCGTATGCCCAGGTGCCCTACATCCATCTCCTTTCAGGGTTGGCTCGGTTCCTTACCACCAGCTCCTGCTTACTCGATAAAATTTATCCCCTCATGTCTCTTGTCGTTCTTTGATCAGAGCGCATGCGCGCACACGCCATCTGATCCCATCCCGTTCTACGGAGTAAATCATCCAAGCACCGGCAGCAAGACAGCGCACGAAGCAGTGCGGGATCCACTGTTCGATCTGACCGCGTCTATGCGCGAAGGACCAGAGACGACGGACGGAGTATGGTATTCCGTACTAACATATTCATTATTACTGACTCTTCTCCATCAGGCTAATTGGCTCTGATCATCGACATATATGTTGCAGTGACAGGGCTGCCATGCCACCTTCGTCATCGTCCGTCTTCTTTTCCTTTTTGTTTGCAGTCGGATTTCTGCCCGATCACTCCATGCTAGGTACACCATAGCAATGTATGGAGTAGTAAGATGGACTTTGTCTATTCGTTTCCTCACTACCATGTCTCCCTTTGGTCGACATTTTATCCTAGTCCAACCCCGCTTGCAATAAATTCTCCGACATAGGCGGAAGCTTGTGCTATAAGGCCTACTGAGTAATAGAAGCCATCAACATATGGTATGCATCGGTCCATGGTGCACAGTAGCTCAACGATGCTCCAGTCTAGTCGCTGCCTCGCCCTGTCGAACTTACAGCCGCTTAGTTATCTGTTGGATCCGGCAGTCTGCATGCATCAGTAGTACGTAGTATGTTAGATCCTACCTCCTGGCTTTACAGGCGGACACTGGCACAGCAGCCAACCAGCCAGCTATCATTTGATCTGATCAAATTAAACTTGTTGTGTAACCCGCGACGCAGCTGTACCTGGATGCTCTGCACTCTGTATTACGGTCGACATCAGACAACTGTTACTTCGTGAACCCAAGCCATTCTGTTGTTCTTGTGCCTAGAAATAGACCACGTATCGAGGACAATAGAGATTGTGTCCACAGGAAACCGCCCTCAAACGGGGAGAAGGAAGGAGAAGCCATCGGCCGGGTTATTCCTCGTGCCAACGCCGAGGTGAGCCTTTCCGAGTATGCTCAAGTAGACCCCGAGCTAGAGCGGAACTAGAAGACGGTACACTAAACATCCCGAGAACCGGTTTGGAGCGCCCTAACAACTCTCGCTGATCGGTCTGCGATACTACTCCCCATCTGCAATGGACCCATCGATGCTGCAGGAAACCGCAGATGCGATATTTCCGGTCCCTTCCTTCTACCCTCCTTGTTGTTTGGATGATAGCGGGAAAATGAAAGCTGGAAGCGGAGCGGAGCCTCCTACTGAGTCGCTGACATCACCTGGCATATCGCAAGACTCCGAATTGCACTAATTTAGACCGCGACTACGATCTCCATACTCCACAGACAACCAGACTACAACTTGGGGATTCCCCAGGACCCAACTACACCCCGTGGAGGAGTCAATACCGGCAACCTGAAATTACAGTGTGTGGTGCCCGACTATCCATATGCTTACGGTCTACACTCAATTCTCCCTCTCTATATCCACTCCATGACGCATGTGTACCGCATGTCAAAATGTTCAATTGGCTCTCGAAAGAGATACACTAGGATCATTCATACTACCTAGGCCAATCTGGACAGCAGTCAACTTTTCGGGGAGAACTTTAGGGTTTTTCTGAGCATATCTTCATCCCGTGCAGGGTGACATGTCCGGTCTCCCAAGTGGGGTGGAGGAGCCGACGAAACACCACGGGAATGATTGCCAGACCACAAATTGCATCATGAAAAGACAGAGATGATCACCAACCACTACGACCACCAAACCCTGCACTCGGCACACCGCTGCAGAAGCATCATCCGATTGATATCCGTGGCCGCAATGATCGGACCGACCGTTCACCAGCCTGAGCCGGCCGACCAGCCCCCGGCATTGCCAGCGTCGCCAGCGTTGTCTGCGTTATCGGTGCTCTCCTGTCCAAAACCGCCAACATCTTCGCCCAAGGAGATCCCAGGATCTCCTCCACCGAAGCCAGTGTTCCCGTCGGTTTCGGCGGCAGGCTTCTGGCAACGCTTAGAGGTATGTCCCACTACACACTCATTATTAGAAAGACTTGCCACTAGCAGAAAGGAAAGGGCTTCACCTACTTTCTCCGCAGTTGTTACATTTCACTTTGTCCCAGTTCTTTTTCTCGGTACAGTCACGGCTGTAATGACCCACTGGCGATGGCCTAATTAGAGATGTCCATTTCTTTTCTCCCTACTGGGCTGCTCACCTTGATCACAGTTCCGGCAAGTGACAGTGGAAACATCACGAGGTTTATCGCAATCGCGCGCCATGTGATCCTCGGATCTAATAGACCTTAGTGGTTACTCTCATCAGAGAACGTGTTTATACTCACCCGCAGTTACGGCAGGTTCGAGCTCCTCCCTGCGGACAATCCTTCGCAAAATGACCGACTAGCGTTATCTCTTAGCACTGGTTTCCTCTCGTGGATACAGTTCCCCATACCTTCGTTGCACTTCTTGCACTCAACCCCTTCCGCAGAACGCGGTTCGGTGCATTCAGATGCTTTGTGCTCGCCGGAACTGTCTAATGTCAGAGGTCAACCGATCAACGTAGAGACTTTACAAACTTACCCGCAGTTGCGGCAAGCGAACCGGTCACGGCGTTGTTCAGTACAGTCTCGAGCACGGTGCCCAACATTTCCGCAATTGACACACTTGACTTCGACACGTTCGATGGTATTGCGCTCCTGCTTGCAGCCTCGGGAGCCGTGTCCCATTTCTACGTAGCCGTATTAATGTCGATTCTTGTTTCGATGTTGCAAAGAGGTTGTACTTGCCTCCACAGTTGGAACACTTTGGGATCTGACGGTCATAGGGGAGACCAGCATCCCCGAGGCGTTCGAGGTTTTCCTCAGGGCTGGATGGCCAGCGGTCCCTGAGGTTGGCACGCTGTGGCTGCGGGCGGAAGTAGAATCCCACCACATACTTGCAATCAAGCTTTCCCTGAAGATTGATAAGACTTATGCAGTCACCGACCTCTTTCTCCTATTATGGGACAATCAGTTCTGCTTGTCTCGTACGCCCTGCAAAGATGTTGATATTACCAGAGCAATGAGAAAAACTTTGAAGTCTTCCTCCCGCATCTTCTTTTCAATGTCCACAAAGGTGGCCTGCGGGACCGCCTTGGAATAGATCTTGATACCCTACGGTCCTGTCAGTTGCAGTGACAATCACATCAGCGAGACGAAACTTTACCTCACGGAAGTCCTCGAGATCCTGTTCATCACTAGCTTTCTTGAGGACAGCCCAAGCTTCTTCGGGAAGTTTATCAGGTATATCATTCAGATCGAACTTGCGATGTTCAGTGCAGTCCTTGGCCAAATGACCTATTACCGGAGACATCAGTATACATCATGATATACAATTTGTCAGTCTCTGTCACATTACCTTCCTTCTTGCAGTTCTTGCAAATATCAGCCGGCTTATCGGGGCACTCCGAAGCAGGGTGACCTTCCTGGTTACAGATACGACAAGCGCCTTTGAAGACGCGAGGCTTGGTACATTCTGCCTTCGAGTGGCTGAAGAATAGTTAGCAGCGGTTAATAAGATCAAATACTCTTTAAGAACTTACCCCTCTTCACCACAGTTGAAGCATGCTCCCATCTTACGGGGCTCAGGACAGTCACGGACGAAATGGCCTTCTTGTCCACAGCTTTTCACATGTGTTAGATCGTGTGATTTTTGATTGATATCAACTTACTTGCGGCAGCTACCGTCCTTCGCTTCGCCATCTCCGCCATCTTCTCCACGTTTCATCGGGTTCCAGTTCTCTTTACCACCAGCAGCTGGGTCTGCCGCGGGGTCCGCTCCAAAATCCGCGCCAGGGTTGTCATTTTCGTTACTGGCCTCTTTCACCGCCGCTATATATTGTCAGCGAGTAAGGCCTGCATCGGGTCTGAATGCAAGGTCCGCTGTTGGCCCGTCGATAGGAGAGTATCAGATAATGGAGTGACTTCTACTTACGTTCAGCGTCGTCCCAGCCACTAGAAGCAGCCCAGGTAGACATCTTGGATTATGTTTCTTATCAGACCTGTGGTCATCAACAACTTTCTGCAGGGGATAGACAATGTGCAAGGACATGTATGTCCTTCAATGATGTCCATTGATATCAAGATGGGATAGAAAATAAAACATAATACATGGGGCCATGAAAAGTCTCTTCACGAGAAGACCTGACAAAGACCAGCCAGAAGCAGAGCACTCTGCTACTGGAGGAGATAAAAGGCTGGAAATCCAGGGGACTTACAAGAACTTTCAGGATGATACCACTGTGCTGAATGAGCAGCTTGCTTGTGAATGACAGTGTGGGATGTTGAAGAGGAAGATGAAATGAGGGGGAAGTTGGTGACAGAAAAGGAAACGGACGCGTCCATGTGCACGTTCTCTGGGTGACAGCACCACATCCTACATACGCGTGCTTCCGTGCCCTTCGGTCAAAGAAAATTCTGTCTGGTGCGGCTCCTACTGGCACTCCATTTCCTCTTACGAGGCTTGTAGAATCTATTTCTGTTTACATCGGGTACATGCATAACTACTCTCAGAAGCCCGTTTACAAATACCAAGTAACTGACACTCCAAATACTACTCTGTCTCTCTGGAGTTGGAACCTCTACCATAACTCGAAATCAAATTGGATTCACAGATAAATCTCATGTTGGTTCTCACTGACAGACAATGCTCTCTAGCAACCATGATCACTACTGCCCTATGGCGTCTGATTAAAATAATAACTATTTCCGAAACCACGATTCAGATAGTTAGATAGGGCTTTATCCCTCGAGATCCAGTCAACCGGTACCTCCAGTTCAGACTGTCCCTCAATGACTGAGCGGATGTCTTCAGCAAATTCCAGCCGCATGGAGTTTCTATACCATGGGGCGAAATGGACTACAGATAAGTCAGACATGCTGTGGGAATATCCATCTCAAATTGAACTTACTCATTGCTAGCATTACTCTTGGGTCTGGCGTATGGTTGCCTTTCCCTGCGTGCCAGAGCCGAAGGTCTCGAATGACGACAGATCCTTTCTTCACGAGAGGCTGAGAAGGTGGTTGTATTGTTCTTCTTTCCTCCAGGAGGTGTGGTTTTATCCTTCCACTCGCCCTTTCTCCATGACGACCATCTTGAAACTCCAGCCCCGCAACTTTCTGTGTCCCTAACCATACTTCTGTGGAACCGTTTTCCGGCGTCATTGTGATCAATGGTATATTGACAACGAGAGCGAAAGGATGAGCTGGGTGAGAAAAGTCGGCATCTGTATGCACCGGTTGCGACTGAGGAGGTGATCCTGGCGTAGGAGGCATTGCCGTATTCCCTGAGCAAAATGTCCATTTCGGACGTGGTCCCAGAAACGTAGATGTGACTTGGGAAGCAACGCGGTCTGGAAATTATCAGTATATATATAAAAGATAAATTGAAATGCACTTAAACTCACTCAAAAAGATGCTCTTGTGGAAATGTTCGAGCACTGGAGGCGGATCTTGCTGGATATTCCCAGGGTTGTAGTTAAACGGACTGTCAGGCTTGTCTCGAAGAGCGTATGCATCTCTTGTCATGACTTCATTCAGAGCGTCCAAAGAGGGGTGGTCGACCACATTCTCTATCACAACTAACCCATCCTTGTGCAAGCTTCGGATAGCAGCCTCGATATTACGTGATGAGAGCTGCAAGCGATCAACTTCGTCTCTGGAAGGGGTTAGGGTGATGGGGAGAGGGTCGCCGTGGTGAAATGAATTTCCAGACGCAAATCGTCGCTGGGGAAAGAAATCTCTCGCATTTCGAAATACAGATCTCAACATCATTTCAACTTTCGAAATATGGTCAGGTTATACCTACAATCAGTGCAATACTTGCTTTTGGTTTTTGGCGTTATGTTCGCACGGGGTATCCATGAGTTTATATATATATGTTTCGGATGGGTCTCAGGCACTACATGGTTGCCTCTATTTTGACTAATAGAAAAAGGCTTCTTTTTCGATTTGTCTAATATAGACTGGCTAAAAAGCTCCATTGACAACGATTTCCGTGCGTTAGTAGACTGCTATGCGTTTCCCCATGGGCGGGTGTGGAACCAAACGTCCATTAGACTCGTCTTTCGCCCGCAATATGCAATCCTCGTCTTTCGTCCCCCACATCCTCGCAAAACTCGGTAAATGGAGTACATCGTCGACATATGCCCCGACCTAGACAAGAGAACCGTTAGTAATGGGTTGAACACTTGTTTTTGAGTAGGAGCCGAATACTGATACTGTTCTAGGCTGGTATGACTCGAACTTTGCGGGGATCCAGAACAATACGCTGACAACCGACTCCGACTAAACATTGCAGTCAGACCTGTCGTCTTCGCAAAGTAAAATGTGTGTTGTAGACTGGATACGTGCATATTGTTAAAGCTAACTAATACTTACAGGTGACGGGTCTTTTCCCGTATGTCGCACCTGTCAGAGGGGTGGGCGTATCTGCGAAAGAGATCATGGCAGTCCGTCGCGCAACTACAACTTATCCTACCCAGACACCCAGGATAAAGGGCAGGACAAGTCACACCAGCAAAATCTGCCTCCACTCGGACTCCCTGGTCCGGAAAATCCTCGCAGTGTCCTAGAAGATCGACGGATCTGTTCCATCTTCCAGCATTACATCAATACTTTAGCATCGTGGTATGATCTAAATGACAGATTGCGTCGTTTCCAAGACGTCGTTCCTCGACATGCCCTGGAGAACCCTCTTCTATTCAGCGCTGTGATTGCTTTTTCGGCAATTCACCTGAGCAGACTTACATCACGGACACAGTTCCAATACATCGCAGAGTTCTACCATCTGGAGAGCATCCGGCGGTTGATCGTGGTAACAAATAACAGCAAACAAATCCACGATGGAGACACCATAGCTACCACATGTCTACTCCGGTCATATGAGATACTAGCCGGTAAGCTCAATGTTACAATAGACAGTTTTTCTGGGGACCGCAATGCGAATTATAATTGTTTTCGCTAACGTATCACTTAGAGAATGTTGACAGCCAAAGCCATCTGCACGGATCATCGTCGTTCCTAGCAGGCCAGAAAATCGAAATAGGCCCAGATCTAATGAGTGCAGGATTCTGGAACTATCTACGAGAGGACATTACAGTTGCTCTTATTGAGAAATGCCGCTTAAAAATTGACCTATCGAACGTCTTGACCTTGAATCCCATTGAGGACGACGACAGAGCCAATGTGATAAGCCGGTTATTAGGAACAGTGATCAATCGCAGCCTAGGAAAAGATGCACCCGCTCTTGATCTGTCTGAGTGGACATCGATGAAAGTAGAAATAGACCGATGGAGGGGAGATTTGCCTCAAACGTTCAAGCCCGTCTCACCTTGGGATCGTCCAAAGAGCAAGTTCCCAGAGCTTGTCATGTTCCATGGTTGGAATAGTAAGTCATCTGTTCAATTTCTATTTAATGTGTTCATTAACTATTTCACAGTTGCTGCTATGCAGTACTATCATACAGTCATGAGTATTCTCCTTCTTGCTGAACCGACCTCTGCAGGCCAGAACGCGTGGCAGAAGGCGGAACAAGTCAATAGTATGCGTCGAAAGTTGGAGTCCCATGCTATGCAGATATGCGGTCTAGCCATATCAAATGAGTCCAACGCCGCAAGAGTCAACGCATTTGGCCCCATTTGCTTCTGTAAGTCCCCAGGGCGATTGAGGGGCATTATTCTGGACGCTAAATCGGATTGTGTCTAGGCGGTACTTGGATTACTGACGCAGAGCAGCGTATCGAGCTTATCAACTCATTGAAGCGATGGCAGGATATAACCGCTTGGCCTGTTGATACAATTATTCGCACCCTCTCCACAGCATGGCAAACTGAATGACGCACAGGACTACCCCATTTAGGGTATGAGCCCTTTGGAAAGAATGACATAGGCGGCTTTAACTGTGGGGAGATTACAAAAGCATTGTATCCCGTTTAGCGCTCCAGAGGGTTATACTACCAGTTTTGAAACCTTCAGAACTTGAAGTACACGTGGTATTGGACTAGAATGAAAAATACAGTAGATGAAAGGGAAACCACGAGATTTCGTGTAATTCATCCCCCAGAAACTCCAGGGTGCCGTGTCGGGTACTTGCCATAACCGCACGTTCAATTCATCTGAAGAGCCTACTCAGCATTCCTCCAGCAAGATTGCTCACAATGCCACCAGAAAACGCTCTGTTTGCTAGGTTGGATGCCTGGCTGAAACGATCACATCGGGAGAAGGCCACGGTGTTTGTAATAGTGAGGACAAGGGCAATAGCTAGAGATCTATTAGCTACTCGAACTTATACACACGAGTCTTCCCATTGCGACAGCCCAACTTACCGACTAGACTAAGCCAAATAACATTGTTCAATCTCACGATCGCCAGGATCGCGAGTCCGATCCAGAGTGCGGGAGTCGCATACAGGCTCAGCCAGAAGAATCTTTTGTCGGTAGCATTGATTGTACGTGTATTCGGATCCGAGCTCTCGAAGACCCAATGCGAATCGCCTGATGCCGTATTCACTTCGTTCCACCAACGCAAGCCGACTAATCGGCGACCAGCAATGTTCTTGAGATAGTAGAAGTCCGCGGAGAGGAGAAGTAGGGTGATGATGAAGACAAGAATACTAAATGCGTAGCAGTTCGTTAGCGTCACACTCATGGACACTTAAGCAAGCATATGGGAGCTCGCGGACTCACAAGTCGTCGATGAAAAGGACACCGAAGAGATACATGAGCAGACTTCCTATACACGGCGCACAACGATTAGTATTTATCCATCTTATTTCTATGTCTCTTATGGCGGGTTAGACAAACCAATTCTAAATCCCAGAAAGAACAGCAGCGTAAGCGGATGCGCGCTCAGGCGCCAATTCAGCTCACCGATTTGTGGCTGATCCATGATGGAAATGGACACCCTATTCGAAATAGGAGCACCAGAATTGAAACTTTGGTTTCTCTCTGTCAACCGTGAGGCCACCGTAAGTTGTTCGGGCCAGGGACATTTGTCCGCATGTCAGAGGGGAGATGTAGCCGTGTCAACGCGTGTACAGTACAGGCGGTGAGATGCGGCAGAATCTCCCCTACTCATACGACATTAACTTCAGGAGACCATTTACCTCGATAATATCAACTCCTACATACCTAGGTATTCATGGAATTTAAGCATCTGTTTCTTAGCTCATAATTACAGGCGGTAATTCAGCATACTGTTCTCATGCGAGAATGATAGATCCTGTGCAATTCTAGTAGCTATGTCAAGAGTCAATAAGCAAGATAGGAACGAGTAACTAGATCTGGTATCCACTTGTCAAAACGAATGTATAAAATCCCAAAGGCACTAAACAAGTCCACGACAATATGTGGAGAGCTAGAATCCCATTGCTTTGCCAGTAGCAGTGACATAAAGTAGCTCGGCTAAGGTTAGTCCCGACTTAATCGCCGAGTGCCAAGAACGATAACCATCTCTCCAACATTCAGCACAACAACTTGTCCTGGTCATTGTTGCGCTCTAATTTCCTTTCTTCTATTAATTGAGTGTATATATAAACGGGTGTTATATAAATGGCTGCGAGGAATACTTTGCGACGAGCCCTGCTCTATGGTACGTATCATGTTCTGGGGAGCTCTTCTGCAGCTTTCCCCGCAATTACTCTCCAGCTCCCTTCGGCGCATGGCTGGTCACATATGGACAACAGAGGGTTTCGGATTGCAGACGCTAATGGTTTAAATAGTACCTGGCTCATCGCAGCGCTTCCTCGATAAATCGCGTGGTTTGAAAGCAGATTGTGTCGCATATGATCTCGAGGACAGCGTCACTCCGCATAAGAAGGCGGAGGCGCGGAGCTTGGTGCGGAGAGCTCTCGATCAACCCGCTCCCGAAGGTATAAAAGAGCGTGCAGTTCGAATCAATTCAGTTGAAAGTGGTCTAGCTCTAGGAGATCTAACAGAAGTGGTGAGAGATGCTATATCAATTGAACGATTCGTATTTGTCACTGATTAACAAACGGTAGCTTCAATCACCCAACCTCACCACCCTCGTTATACCCAAAGTAAACTCAGCTTCCGATTTGACTTTCGTGACGGACGTTATCACCCATACTATTTCAACATTTCCAGCAGAACAGCAACGAGAGAACAGACCTCCAATCTCACTCCTCGCCCTCGTTGAATCCGCTAGATCCATCACCAACCTCACGCAGATATGCTCTGCGAGCCCGCTTCTTCAGGGCCTCATCTTCGCTGCTGAAGATTTTGCCCTTGATCTTAGCATCACCCGCACGCCATCACTGACCGAATTCCTCTTCGCGCGCTCCGCGATCGTAACGGCCGCTCGTGCTGCCGAGCTCCCATCCACGATCGACCTCGTATGCACGGCGTATAAATCCAGCGATGGATCTCCGCCAGCAGTCCTAGAAGAAGAATGCCGTGGCGGCAAACGTCTAGGTTTCAATGGCAAACAGTGCATCCACCCCTCGCAGGTGGAAACTGTGCAAAGGATCTTTAGCCCCGAGTCAGAGGAAGTGGAGTGGGCAGTGCGTGTTGTCATCGCAGATGAAAAGGCCGCGGCAGCTGGACGCGGTGCCTGGACGCTGGACGGCAAGATGATCGATGTTCCAGTAGCAGAAAAAGCCAAAGCCATTGTTCAGAGAGCTGATGCCTGCGGTATCAACGTTGAGGAGATCAGAGAGAAGTGGAAGGGCCAGGAACCAGAGTAGATCATCTATCTGACCAAGCAGCGAGCATGAGATTCTGGTAGCCATTATACATCCCAGGAATATATACTCCTGCGGCTAGGAGGAGCTGAAAATGATTATATGCTGCGTAATATACTGAGATATATGAATATACTACTACATTCACCAATTTGATAGACCAATCTCTCTGGGTCAACAATAACTTTCCGTAACCAGATGTTCCTCTGTCATTTCTTTTATAGTCCCTTGCAAGTAGTCCCATTCGAAACGTCCCGGGGAAAGCCCATCAACTAGCCTCAGGTCTGACCATCTATACATTGAACTCCTATCTGCCTACTCAACCCACGTGACAAGAAAGAAGCGCCCCTTCCAACAACACAACACAACATATAACACCCTAACAAAGGTTCCTTGCCAGTCAGGGGGTCCAGATGGTGTAGTGGTACAAAGCTGGTCCACCTCCATCTAGCTAGAGGCCCCCTTCGAATCCTGGAGTGTCCACGGAAATTTCGAACGAAAAACCCTGCCCGCCATAATTGCATAGGCGGGGTTTTCGGCACACACGCCATCTCTCGTCCTTTGGATGAGTGCCCGCGTGTGTGAGCCTTTTTTTGTATCCTTCCTTTTTTTTTATATATATATCTTTCATGATTTCCATTCTCCCTATGCAAGGTAGGCTACGAGGGTCCTTGACTGCGACACTGTCGTTCCTTAGAGAAGCGGATGTAATCGTCTGAAAGGCATCCAGTTCTCTAACTGATATCGAGCAAGTCCGCTATGGTTCCACTTACCTTTTATAAGAATATAAGAAACAATGCATCCATATTTCAGTATATCAATTTGTTTGTTGCCTATGTCTATGGAAATCGATCATATATATACTTGAAGAGCCCAGACCCTAAAGGATAAATTCCATCTGACTCTATGGTAGAAATAGATTGTCACAGAGCTTGTTCTCAATCTTCGTCATCCTGTTCACCCTACTAAAATCTGTATCGAAAATATATCCAAGAGATATGATGCATGTACATGTATGATACATGACCATTCGACCTGTTCGACCGCTCTTCTCCAAGAAGACCAATGGCCAATAATGACGAAGCAGGCCAGTTGGATGAAAGAGCTCCGCTGAAGGTATGACTAATAGTACTCCTGGAACCATCATATTGAACAGGATGGTATAAGTACGGCTTAGGACGTCTACACTAAGGGGCACCGGCCGAGATTCCGTTAGTCGACGCTTGTAACGAGTATCCAAGGAGGCAAGGAAGCCAGTCCACCAAGTGATAGGCGCTCCCAAAACATGTATGGTGTCAATTCACTTCTTTCACCGCGACTTCTGACAAACCGAGAAAGCAGTAAAGACGAAAGCAGCAGCGCAAAAATCGGGTATCCAGGTCGTCAGCTTTCGTTAAGGTGACAAATCAACTATGGTCGCTGGTCGATAATCCTCTCCAGACAGTGTTTCACTCCATTAGTCACTGGCAGGACTATTCGGTCTTCTTAATCGCGGCATCCTCACGCTTCAGAAGTTGGATCTTCCCCATGGTCAAGATAGGCGGGTCTCCGTCAGTATCGTCTTTGGTGCCCTCCTCGATCTCCCTAGCAAGACTCTTATCATAGCTTGTGGGATCAATCCCCAGAACTCCACCGACATATCCACCACGCTCACCGGGAACACTGAATTCGCGGAAAACGTACTTCCACTCATTGAGCCAAATCTTAACAGCTTTTCCAACTTTATCCTTGCCATTCTTTGAATGATGGCCAGTTCCCGTGATGGCATACAGCACACGTCGGCCCTGTTTGGCATGCTTGAGGAGAATCTTCTCAAGGTATTCCACGGCTTCCTCAGGATGGAGGCCATGTAGATCAACATACAGCTCTTCAGTGGTAGGGCTGAGACCATTGCTTAGTAGATGCTTATTGCGCTCCTCGTAAAGATGACGAGCGGCTTCACGGTGACATTTACGCATTGCCTCATTCTCTGCCTGGCCGCGTAAAGATAGGGCCTTAGCAGCTCGCGCATCATTACGATTCCAAGCTTGTGCGGCGCTAGATGGTATGGTTTAGTTACGACCAGCAAAGGGATATAGGGGCCACACTCTAGATTGAGCATACCTTTGCAGGAACTTATTCCTAACTGTTCCATGGCGGATAGCATCTGTGCGATATTTAATGTATTGTTGATTGACTCTGGCTCCTGTCTCGAGCCAGGGAATGTGCTTTGGGGCAGGTATTGCTTGGGCGGCAGCACTGTTCTCACGGCTCTTGGGGGCTTCTTTGTTCTTGGAGGAAGCTTTACCCTTTCCGGGCCCAGGAGACGGAGACATGCGGACAACATCTGCAAGCGAACTAGCTGTGCTTTCCTTGCTAAGGTTGCTCTCGCGAGCCTGATTTCCTCGTTTCCCTTTCTTTCCAGAATTCTTTGCACTCACCGCAGATAAGGTAGGGAAAGCATCTGGATCGTCAACTGAAGGGGCCGTTGGATTCAAGTCCCTTTGCTGATGTCGGCTGGTAGGTCGAGAATGGGGGCGGGAGTTACTCCCGTTTCTTCTCCCACCGCCAAATTGCCCTGGATACTTGTGTCCCGGGGGAGTGAGATTATTCGAGTACTTGGCATATGGATTCATCCATTGTTCACCAGCAGCCGTCACTGGCTGTAAAGCAGGAAAAGCGTCGTAGTTGTTATCTATCTGAAAGACAGGTTGTTGACCTCCTGCTGCTTGAGAATTGCCGTCGCTCAAGCTGATGTTACCGATAAGGGAGGATGGGTCATGTGAGAAAGGACATCCATCCCCAGCAAGGCAGTTGCCCATCATCCAGTATCTGCCCAGGCTGTTAGCTCCTATGCCACTACTGGCCCTATAATCTGTGTCCCATTCGCACTTACTTGCACACATGTGTGGTCAAATCGTGACTGAAACGACAGTCAGCTCTAAGGCACTGTCCTGTAGATAGCCAGTACTTGCACACCACAGGACTTCTAGACTGGCCGGATGGGGTTGTTGATCGCATATGCTCTACACTCATGGACTTGCCTACCAAAATACGACCTTCCTCCGCCTGTTGGCTAGCAGAGTCGGAGCTCTGCTCCTGAGATAACGAAGCAATAGTGGCACCGAGGTCATAGCTATTAGCCTCCAGAGCAGCCTCGATCTCCTCGTTCGTTTTCTTGTCTCCGAGGACAGACCTTAAGATATCATGAGGGCTCATATCCGGCACGAACTCCGGAGCTGCTGCACTCAGTCCACCGCCAGTCGAGCTCATGCCACCCACAGAAGAAGTGGTACTGTTGGCATCATCCCCCACCAGCCATTCGACATTGCTCTCACTCCCAAAATCCCCGTAGAAATCAGATGTTCCACTTTGGTCAGAAAACTCATATGCATTCAAATTCGGCGAGTGTGGAATCGGTTGAGCAAGGGCCAGCCTGGGAGATGGACGAGGGGAGGTAAAAGGAGAGGCTGTAGTAGAGCGTGGAGCGCGTGGAAACCCGCCGCGCGAAGGCGGTAGCCACGAGGAACCGGAGGGGCTGGTGCCCATATTTGGCGGCGATGATAGAGGGGTAGAGGCACGCGCGATTTGCCATGGCGCAGGAGAAGAACGACGGATTATGGTATGGCGTGATGGAGGGAGCGAGCCATCAGGTTGAGTGCTATTTCTATGTCGCCAGAGAAGGTCGAGGACCACATTTTCCAACGAGCTGCCCGACAGAGACGTGTTCTCACGCAAGAACTCCTCGAGCTTCTCAACTTGCTCTTCTTCATCCAAGTTCTTGTCCTGCAAGATTGGCAGGCATTGCTCATAGATATCCTCCGCAACCATGCTGGGCGTCCAGTGACGGGCGTCAGGAGTATCGATCGAAGCGGGGTCAGAGTGGAGGAATGTGCCACTGGCAACAAGACCAGAATAAGAACCAGCGCGATATTATATCTCTGTCAAAGACCGGGATGCATGGCTTTCAGAAGCCGGACTCGTAAAAATAGAACGCAAGGGACGATAAGATGGTAGCTGGACGGGGGGTAGGGCTCGTCCGGCAGCGGGCCGATCTCATCGCTGATCAACAATCACAAAGAAGTGATACAAGAACAATAGATGAAGCACTGCAGAGGTCACAACCCAGTTGCAGCACTGCTGACTCGGTTCAGTGTGAGTCGAGCGAGGATAATCGATAATATCTGTCCTGGCGGAGATGAAAGGGAGAGATGCAGCTTTAAGGGCGAGGTCGGGCGGAGGTCTAGGCGAACAACGAGCTCAGCAATGACCCAACCGGACAAAACAACGGAGTGGTTAGTGCGCCAGGTATAGCTGGCCATGAAGTGTCCTTTTGATGATTACTGCTATATCTACGACTGCTGCTCCTATTGCTGTCGAAGCCCTTGATGCAAGTTGGCTTTTCTAGACGGTACCTACAGCCAGCTGAACTACTCGGATATCTCTTGTTGTTCTCTTCCAGCCGGCTGACGTACGCGCTGCTTTGTCGCTGGTCAAACCACGGGCAGAACCGGTCGGAATGGGGCGCCGGGAGATGTGGGGGATCTGGATCTCTTGTTGCGAAGGCAGTGGAGAGACTCCTCTGCAGCGCAGTTCTGGCATTGGAAAGCACGGGAGGGTTGCTGCTGGCTAGAGATGGTAGAGACGATAGCAGAAAGGGCAGCATGAGAGCACAGATATTCTTTCAGCACAAGTGATTATGAAGATGTTCCAGGAACTGTTGAAGCATGCGGGTCTAGATAATACCTGTTGGCTTCCCCGGATGTGAAATATACCATACGGGCGGATTTCGCCAAATACACACCTTTGAGGCAGCAACGTTACGCGATATGACCGGACCCTGACAAAACCAGTGGTGGTCGGGCGCTCTTGTTGGAGTTACACCAGTGTCTGAGATGTGATGTATTCGACTCTTAACGTTGATCATCTATCTACTCCTTTCTTGCTGGGTTCGACGTGCTCACTTGAATAATCTATTAATATACGCATCTGGCTGCGCATCTTCTCGGCCCCCATCCGTATTACCTGCACCAAACACGTTAGCTGGATGGGTTGCGCTACCTAGGTCTCACTCAAAAAGTTGAGCCTCCCTCAGCCACATCTTCATGTCCTGGCCATCCACGGGGGCACGAAATAGCCCTCGCCATTAGAATAGATACCAGACATCTACAACAAAGTCGGCTTTTTCTTTCTACTGGTTTTCTCCTACAAGCTGCTCCCTCACCAAGTCACCCATTCTATCTCCGGATAACCTCCGGAGCTATTCGACATGCCGGCCGATTATCAGTCGACGGCTCGAGCTCTATCGCTTCCTCTTTCGCCCACGGAGTCCCCGTCATCGCCAATTGGTGCCGTTCGTCCGCCATGGAGTCGTCAGGATGGCAACAGGCGAGATTCGATAGCTGCTTCGATCCAAGAAGCAATTACCTTTCGCGACAAGGTCATAAGCTGGGCTGAAGGGACCGGCCGGCGCGTGTCAGAGACATGGAAGCAGATGAGCATCTGGAAACGAGTGGGAGCTGTGTGTGCAGCTGTCCTCATGAGTGCTCTAGGGATCGCTTTCATGGTTCTCACCGGCAAGATATTCATCTGGGTAGGCCCATTGGCGGAGAAGTGGGAAAAGTCACCACTGGCATACTTTGTCCTCTGGCTGCTCATCTTTGGGGTATCCTTTCCTCCACTCGTCGGATGGTCGACGCTGGGAACCATCTGCGGCTTTGTGTTTGGAATATGGAAGGGGTGCGCAATCATTTCTCCTCGAACATCCGTACTGGCGCTAACCTCTCTGCAGCTGGCTCATCTATATGTCAGCAACTGTTGTAGGCTCAACGTGCTCCTTCATGGTATCGAGAACAGTACTTTCGGGATTCGTGAAACGTCTGATGGAACATGATAAGCGGTTTGCGGCCCTCGCTCTGACACTCAAATACGACGGTCTAGCGCTCCTCTGTATGATCCGACTCTGTCCGCTACCATACTCCGTGTGCAATGGCGCCATATCAACATTCCCGACTGTCCATCCTCTCATGTATGGACTTGCTACACTGATCATTTCGCCAAAGCTTCTGGTCCCTGCTTTCATCGGCAGCAGAGTGCGGATTCTTTCGGAGGATGAACAAATGAGTGCTGGCTCTAAAGCGGTCAACATTATTAGTATTATCGTCACCGTAGCAATTGGACTTTTTACAGGATTATACATATATAGAAGGTATGTCTACCAGAGCTGCGACTCCCACCATCTTGCGATCTGGATGCTAAAACATGCCCGTGAATTAGGACATTGGCCCGGGCAGAAGAACTCGAAGCCGAAGAGCGCGCTAATATCCGAAGCTCTCTACAAGCCGACCATGCTGCTAATCGGCCTCACGGTTTGTTTTCAGATGATCCGGCCGCTGATGCTGCGGCCAAGACTCTCGCTCGTGATGAGGAGGAAGAGATTGGTTTCCATGATGATTTGGATGACGATAACGTTGACCTGGTTGTCGACGACAGTGACAACGAAAACTCTCCTCGATTGCAAAAGCATGGACAGCGCAGTCCGTACCGTGATGAGTTTACTGATAACGACTCTGATGTTTTTGGCGTCGGTGATGGCGACGAGAATGAAACATATGGCTTACATACACACGTGAGACGGGACTCTGACATTTCTTAATTGTTATAGACATGGCATAACGGCTAGCTGGAGTTCTTATACTGGTTTGGAAAGGGATATCGACATCTTGCATCAAATAACACGCAGTTCTTCAAGTCTATCCATGTTCTTGTTCAAGATAGCTATGAGAAAACATACGTAGCGATGTAAGTTAAAAGCACATTATAAGCCTGCATATAGGCGACTCTGTCCCATCTTCGGGGATTTGGTCGCTGAATCGGAGTCGGCCAGTACCAGTACGCATGATGGGACAGTAGCACCAATACTAGTCACTCATTCTACGATACCCGCAGCACACCCTCAAGCTGGGGAATGCCTTCGCATCTGCATATCATATCCATTATACTATCATGACTGCCTCGAGCAAGGAAAATATCGCGACGTCGGCATCGCTCTCTTCCGGAAAGAGAGTGGCGTGGCATGACCCCAGCCCCCTCTATATCCATTCTGTGTTGGTCTCCCGGAAGCATTAGGACTCAACGGTTCTGCCTGAATAGGAAAGTGTCAAAGAAACCGTGGACTCGAATCACCGAACAATACCATTCAAAATTATCCCAACGTCGTTGAAGGGGCAAGGGGCGAGGTCGAGTTCCAGTGCTGTGAAGTGCGGCTGCTCTCTTCTTCGGACTGAAAAATACGCTAGCCCGGCCGAAGATCCGTGAGTACGTACATCCCGAGAGGTAAAATAGAGGTTCAGTGCTTTCAAGCTTTTATCAAACTGCAAGACCACGGCGGGATCGCCTCCAGGATGATGCGCCGGCATTGAATACGCCATATTGTGACATTCGAAAGTTGAACCAGGGGGTCGTGGATGCCTTAGGGTCCTACTAGTCCTCAATCGTCTCATATGCGTTCTAGAGACTGGCAAGTGTGTCCCCCCTCTTTTTTTCTATATGCGACCAAGCCCACAAGCCCTGACTATGACTTTTCGTAAGACTTGAAAACATGATTGTGACGTCTCCTTCTAATTCATATACAGAGTACTTTTAATATTGGGTTCAGTCTGACCGTATACTACCTATCATTGACCGAATACGTGAGAAGCGGGCCCATCATGGAGGGATCTGTCCGCGTCTGATAGCGCAGGGTGTATCTCAAGACGATATTTGAGTGTGTTTCTGACCCCAGGGAAACACATATTCCGTGTTTGAATGTGTGTGGAAATTTCAGTTTTTCAACGCCTTGGATATCTCGTGAATATATAGTCGTCCCGCAGACCCCTTGCTGGCAATTATGGAGGCCGCTTCTACTATCAAAGCCCAAAGTCTCGAGGACCTGCCCGGTCAGCCGGTGCCTTTGGCTCCATTTTTACCCAATACTGAAAGTAACATCAGTGGAGCAGCTCCAGCTCCCTCCCACCATGTTCCGGTGCCAGATACCGTTTTCGAGATGCCGCCTGCAAAGCGGCGTCGAAGATCCGGCCAGAACGATTCCTTCAGTGACACTGAGGGTTTATCCACTGAACTTGCAAGTCCTTTTTCATGTCCTCAGAGGGTAAACATCAAAGAGGAGATGGAAGGAGCATCACAGAGCACTGGTCGTGCGTCTCGCAGTGCGGAACAGGATACGAATCACCCTACACCTAGTGATTCGATGACGTCGGCATCATTGTTTTCTCCCCATCCGCAGAATAAGTCAGCGTCTCCTTTGACCTCTGCTCAGACATCGTTCGAATCACCTTCCTCAGTGAAGCGGACAAAGTCCACATTGGACTTCGAGAAATACCGACCTCGATCGTCCATACCCACAGGACTTCCAGCTCCTGTTTATGCTCAGCAGTGTATCGCTGCAGCATATGCATCAAGGTTGAATCCATATGCCTTGCATAAGAGTGAGCAGGCATACTTGCAGGATCAATTATGCCATATCCACGTTACAACCTATCTCAATATTCGGAACGGGATACTTCGTCTGTGGACCCGTAATCCCATGGTCAGTGTTACAAAAGAGGAAGCACTTGGCTGCGCCAAGGATTACCGCTGGATGAACTTGGCCGCTTTCGCTTACGACTGGCTCGTGCGAAACGGATACATCAACTTTGGCTGCGTGGAAATCCCGAAGGCCATAGTCCCTCCTAAACGAGGGCGGCGAAGAGAAGGGCCAGTCATTGTGGTTGTTGGGGCGGGAATGTCAGGCCTCGGCTGTGCGAGACAGCTCGAAGCGCTCTTTAATCAGTACAGGGATAGCTCCACGTCTCCCCGTGTGGTGGTGCTGGAAGGAAGACGAAGGATCGGAGGTCGTGTTTACTCTCACCCTTTAAGGAGCCTACAGAGTACGATTCTGCCGCCGGGTTTACGGTCTACAGCAGAGATGGGAGCCCAGATCGTCGTTGGCTTCGACCACGGAAACCCGATCGACCCGGTTCTTCGTGCACAGTTGGCTCTACGATACCATCTCCTCCGTGATATATCGACCATCTATGACATAGATGGGAGCCCGGTAGACGAGGTAAGGGATGCGATGGATGAGAAGCTCTATAATGACATCCTCGACCGGTCTGGGCTATATCGGCACAAGGCTGTCGTCCAATCTACCGCTGAAGCCGACAGGGAGTTAATCGACACCGGTCGCGATGCCTCTGCCGACGATGGGGTGACGGTAAAGCAGTATGAAGAAGCCAGAGCGGCTGGCACTATTGATTTATTAGTGCCTACGAAACGCGTCAGACGTGGTGTTGGCCACAAAACCGCAGAGATCAAGCTTGCTGGGCCACCAATGGCAGATTTGGGACCAGCAGAAGAACAGCCCGCCGCATTCACGTGCCAGACCATGGGGTGGAAGTTAAGAGATGGTGTTGCGCAGAGAGATTCAATCAACCTGGATGCTATTGCCAAAGCAAGCGACTACCAGACGTTAGGCGCGGTTATGGACGAAGGAGTTAAACAATACCAGCGCATGCTCCCGTTGACCCCTAGAGATATGAGACTGCTAAATTGGCATTTTGCAAACCTGGAGTACGCAAATGCTTCTAACGTTGGCGATTTGAGTCTTTCTGGTTGGGACCAAGATATGGGCAATGAATTCGAGGGAGAGCACGCACAAGTGATTGGGGGATATCAGCAAGTCCCACAGGGCATATGGTCTTTCCCTGACAAACTCAATGTTCGGAGAAACAAAGTAGTAACGAAGATATCCTATAGTCCTTCTGGGACTTCCAACACCAAGGCATTGGTGCAGTGTGAGGATGGAGAAACCTTTGCGGCAGACAAAGTGGTTTTTACCGGATCACTCGGTGTTCTAAAGCACCAGACTGTGCAGTTCGATCCACCGCTTCCCGATTGGAAGAGGGGTGCTATCGAACGTCTCGGCTTTGGGGTCATGAATAAGGTGATACTTGTGTTTGAGAAGCCATTCTGGGATCTAAATAGAGACATGTTCGGACTTCTCCGTGAACCAAACAATGCTGATAGCATGATCCAAGAGGAGTATTCCGCCAACAGGGGCAAATCCTATCTCTTTTGGAACTGCATGAAGACCAGTGGGCTGCCAATGCTTGTTGCGTTGATGGCGGGAGACGCAGCGCATCATGTCGAGAGGACGCCGGACTGTGAGATCATTGGAGAGGTGACCTCGCAACTTCGCAATATTTTCAAGACCGTCAATGTTCCTGATCCTCTAGAGACGATCATCACACGATGGGGCACAGATCCTTTTACGAGAGGCAGTTATTCCTCGGTCGCCCCTCAGTCTTTGCCTGGTGACTACGATCTCATGGCCAAATCGGTTGGCAACCTCTATTTCGCCGGTGAAGCAACTTGCGGCACTCACCCGGCCACTGTGCACGGTGCATATATCTCCGGATTGCGCGCAGCCTCTGAAGTCATTGAATCCATCATTGGACCCATCGAGGTGCCTATCCCTCTTGTTCCCGAAAAGGCGAGACAATCAGAGACCAGCACGCCGACACTAGCCGGCCAAAAAAGAAAGGAATCAGCGGTTCCTTCTACAACTGCTGTGCCAGCTGCCGCGAACACTCAAGCCGCAGCACCGCCCATCCAAGCCCGGAGCAACAACTCCTTCCCATCAGAAACAGCGCTCCGCCAGGCCTATGACGAGACAATGTGGATAGCTATCTATGGCGAGCTCGGCCAGCCAGAACCCCGTCCCGCCAAACTGAGCCTGAACCCTTTCCTTCTGTACCAGAAAGACTACTGGCACAAATGTAAGCAGCAATGCGAAGACGCTCGACGGGCGAGTACCAAAAACGCCAACGCAAAAGTCTCCCGTGACGAGATCCGGCAAGCCCTAGGGTTAATGTGGCGTGAAGCCAGCGAAGACGTCAAGAAACCATACCTCGACCAGATCGCCTCCAACAGACAGACAAATGCCCAGACTTTCGATCAGTGGAAGGAGAGGATTCTGGACTGGGAAAGGAAGACATACGAGGTAAAGGATCGATGGGTTGCGGCGAATCCGTTCGAGACATGGCAGCCTGGCCAGTCGAATGAAATGGCTCCTCCGCCTCCAGCTGCGGCTGCGGCTGATGCATCTACTGCTACGGCCCCTGCCCCGGAGGAAGCTAACAAAGAGACCCCTGCGGATGCAGGAGACGTCAGCGCATCGAAGGAGGGAAACACGGACGAAAAATAAAGTAAAAAGCTAGAGCAGAATAGTTATCTATTCTTAACATTACTTCGTGATAAACTAAACAGAACAACGTTTATTATTCCTCATATTTTTCTTCTTGTTCTTACTATATACATAGATACGTGAGTACCCTTGATGCATAAAGCCGTGCTGTGCTGTGCTGTGCTGTGCTGGCCGCTACGACCTACGTTGGTAATCAACAAACGAGCGATGATTCGATTTATTCAAATCGTATATGTTGTGTAAAGTGGAATATTCTCTTTGTTTCTTTGTGTCTCTCTATAGATACCCGGCTAGCCTGGATGGTGCTCAAGCCTCTTCTATGATATAAACCCGTGTTTATGTGTAATTTTGATCTTTTATCCAACTCCATCTTGCCATCTGCCGACGCAGAACGCGAACGAGAGCGAGGCACTCTTCGAAAAGACGCCACTGTAAGAAGGCATAAGAAAGAAGAAAAAGAGAAGGACGATTGGAGTAAAAAGAAAATCTATGGGTGAGAAAGATGAGGTCGTTAAATTTGGGACCTAGTATGTGAGAGCCAAGTAAAAAACAAGACAGGAGCGAAAAATAAGAAGCCGCTCAGCAAAAATATAATCTAATATCTAACGTGAACATGATGAGCGTATCGAGATGCATTCATTCGGCTGGAAAGAACCGGTTAGAGATGGATGTATGGCGTGATATAGGTGGTTGATGGAGGGGACGTAGAGTGAAAATAACGCCATTATCCGTTGGGAAATTCGTCTCATCTATTGCGTCTACAGAAGGGGGTTTTGACGATATTCGGGAACGCTGCCGTCCGTTTGCTTCTTGGACTCGCCGGTGGACTCCTGGGCAGCTGGCTCGACCTTGGAGTTGTCAGCAGCTGCGTCGGGGGCCGGGGCTTCGCCCGAATCCTCGGATTCTGCGAGGAACTTCTCGGCTTCCAGGGCGGCGATACAGCCAGATCCTACAGCATATTAGCATCTTGCCAGATCACTCTGATACGTCCAGTATTTGTATTCTGCTTACCTGCACTGGTAATAGCCTGTCGGTATCGCTTGTCCTGGACGTCTCCAGCGGCAAAGACACCAGTAACGCTGGTGTAGCTAGTTCCGGGCTTGGTGAGAATGTATCCTTCGTCGTCGAGCTGGACCTGGCCCTTGATCAGGGCTGTGGCGGGGTCGTGACCGACAGCGTAGAACAGACCGTTGGCCTCGACGACCTCCTCCTTGCCGGTGTTGACGTCCTTGACCTTCAGGTGGGTCATCAGACCGCGGGGCTTGTTCTCGCCCTGGACCTCAGTTGCAACGGTGTTGAAGCGGACAGTGACCTTGGGGTTCGCGAGCAGACGCTTGGCCATGGCCTTGCTAGCACGCAGCTTGTCTTTGCGGACGAGGACGGTAACGTGACTACCGTACTTGGTCAGGAACATGGCCTCCTCGGCCGCAGAGTCACCACCGCCGATCACGTAGAGGGGCTTGTTGCGGAAGATGGGCACGGCTCCATCGCAGACCGCGCAGGCACTGATTCCGTTCTGCCAGTAGGTCTCCTCTCCGGGCAAGTTGAGACGGCGGGCATTGGCACCAGTGGCGATAATAACAGCATCCGCCGTGCGGGCAGGGGCATCCTCAGGACCGTCAGACCACTCAGTCCACAGCTTGAAAGGTCGCTGCGACAGATCGATTCTGGAGATGGTCTCAGTGATGATCTCGGTTCCGAAGCGGGCCGATTGCTTGCGCATGTTGTCCATCAGCTCGGAGCCGCCAATGCCGTCGGGAAAGCCGGGGAAGTTCTCGATGTCAGTGGTGGTGGTGAGCTGGCCACCGGCAGCGGTACCGTTTGCCAGCATACCCTCGTACATGACCGGCTTGAGCTCTGCTCGGGATAGATAGATGGCAGCTGTGTGGGCTGCGGGGCCGGAGCCGATGACTGCATGAGAGAAAAAAGCACGTCAGAATCTCAATCACAATTAAAACCATATCTCATAGCTGGAGAGCCTTCCTCCAGTTAAGGAAAAGCAAGAGAAGAAGGACCACAGGGCTAACGTACTGACAACTTTGGAGTGCGCCATCCTGAAGGAGGGGGAGGTCGAACTGACGCGCAACGGCGTCGATGCAAACGAAAAGGTCGCGGGAGGTGGAGAGGTCTTCTGCTGGAGCGACGCAGCGGCGGCAGCAGAGAACGACAGGGAGGATCGAAGAGAGGAAAGGGGAAAACGACGAAAGGCGGAGGAAAACACTTTGGTGGTTGTGTAGGGGAGACGGGGGAAAAGGAAGAGGGGGAGGAGGGCGAAAGAAGATATGATATAGAGGGCGGGGTGGGTGATAATTAAGCAGCCACGCTAGAGACGGCCAGACGGTGGGGGGAGTGCTGAGAGAGCGAGCAGGAGAGTGTAGTTTAGCAAGATCTATGGTAATTAATGAATTATCTCACCCGAGCAGCCAGAAAGACAGTCTTATCTGATCTCGATCGGCGTTTCTTAACAATCAGAGCCTTTCGAGACCCCATCACGTGAGTTTGCTTAGAAAGCGAGATCGGCCTCGAACCTTCTTCTTTTCGCCGAGCAAAGGCCGCCCTCTTAGCATAGTATCATGCTCTATAGTTATCATCTTGGTTACAACTAGTTAGTTAACTACAGCAGCTAGATGATCTCATCATCAATCCAGATCTCGATGCTCTATGCTCTATGTAATCCTTCCAGCTCGTTCCATCAGATAACGAACGGACTTCCCCCGTCGATCGCCAGGTACCGGGGCTTACAAGAAACATCCCGACTGGCAAAGCGCTAGCTCATCATGTAATCACTAGTCGCGCCATTCACAGTAACTTAAATACCAGAAACTATCATTATGAACCACGTACTCTAGGTCTATAGCACGTCATGAACTGTAGGTTAGGTCATCAGTCGTTGCCAAATGTACAAGCACATACAAACATTAGGGTATATGTTCATGAATCATCCTCTGTCCCTGCCACCCACCGTCTCACCTAAGACATGCCTCCCCTACCTTGATACACGATTAAACCACTTCTTTCTCTTTGGCTGGTTGACCTCCTCCACATCTCCGTCGCTGTAGTCGTCTTCCTCCTCAGTCGCATCCCCGGAAACATCCATACTATGCGCTCGCCCCGTTCTCATAGGCAGCGCTCCCGGTGACGGTGGGCGGTCGTCTTCGCTACCAGAGTACCCATCGTATCCATCTTCCATATCGCTGGAAGCTCCTTGGTCCAGGTATCTCGTCTCTTTCTTTTTACCAATGCCCAGCCATTTCTTCCATCCCTTGGCGACTCGCGTAGGGCGCGGATCGTAGCCACCTTCGTACCACAGAGCGGGCACCAGCAGCTTGTACGGCCGGGTGATACCTGCTGGATCCATGGGGCTGACTTCCACGTGCAGCGTGACGTCCAGGCCACCCTCGAGGTTCACATAGCCGCCAGCGCCATCCTCAGCTTCGATGGCTTCTTTCCGCGCTTTTTCGCTCAGATTCGTGGGACGACGATGGAAATGGTTTGGTCGAGGCTCCTGGTCTTGCGGGAAGTAACCATCACCCGTCTCGAAAGGCCGCTGCGGAATATCCATGCTTGCGCTTCTACCACCTGACTTGCCCAGATTGAACTCCTTCGTTGGTGGCCGGCTCCCACGGGAGGACAGTCTCCGCATCAAGCCTGAGGGGCCGCTGGTACCACGAGTCAAGGAGAGCGTTCGCTTCAGTTTGCCTGGGGGTGACGGTGGCGTGGGAGGTGTGGCCGGTTCGGGGGTCGCTGGCGGAGTAAATCCTGCTACATGTCAGAGAAAGCCGTCTGGGATACATGCGGTTCGCGTCTATCACAACTTACCAGGTTGATACTCGCGGATGGAGCACCAGTTCCGCCGGGGCAGAAGCCTCTTATTATTCCGCGGCTTGTCATCCACATCGTGAGTGAAGATGGGAATCATGGATTCATCCGTATTGGAATCCATATGATGGATCTTGTTCCGCTTGTTCAGCACGTCGGCCAGCATGTCTGGTGGAGGCGTGTTGACAATGGCGGAAGATATAACGTTGGGCATATAGCGATAGTCCTTGTCCTTGGCCAAGTTCAGCCGCGGATTCGAGTAGAACTGTCCCATCGCTCCCAGATGAACATCCCCACTAAATTCCTGATTAGCCAGTCTTTCTCGTAGTGATAGATTCCTGTATCTCACCTCAGAATAGTGACCCGAACCGACTTCTCAGCAGCAAGGTCCTGAAGGTCCTCCACCAGCCACGTACGCTCCAGCTTGTGGTGTTTCGCCGTCCAGTGATCATCAAGGTCATCCAGAATCTCGACGCTGCCGTCGAACTTATTGACCAAATGGCCAAGCATTCCTGCTCTCCCCAGTGCTTTCACGGGATCCATAATACGGCTAGTTAATATATTTTCAAGCCAGACCTATCATTTCTAATCAGCATCCTCACATCTTAGCAAAAGTCCTGCTTCGACTTACCAGTCTCGGGTAGGCGATTGGAACTCCCAAAAGAACCATAAGATGCTTTGTATCCCCTTTCACAATCTCACGATGACACCGGTCCCAGATAAGGTCGTACGTTTGCTCGCTAAGAATGTCACCACGCTACAAGTCATCGTCAGAAACTTCCTATCATCTGTAACTTCCCAAGACAACTTACCATGCGTTCTGTTCGACAATCCAAACCTAAGAAAGCTGTTCCCTTCCCGAGGAACATGAATACACTTCGGCTCCTTTCCTTGATATAGGGACCGGGCTCTGCTCCCAGAATCCAGCTAGGCTCGTCCGCCTCGGTTTCTTCCGGCACACTCTGGTGCTGGAAGAGCATGTAGTATTTGAACGCGACATTTCCTAGGCCAGAGAAAACTGGCGTCCTCATGAAGTGGTCCGGATACGAGCCAAAGCCGTCAATAATATCATGGTCATCCCAGATATTGATCATTGGTATCTGGCAATTTGCTAGGCCGAACAGGCCCTGAGAGAACCACATGCAGTACCGTTCCAGGAAGAACGTCTCCAGTTCGGCCTTCATCTCCGGACTGAAGGGTGCGTGTCTCTTATCATGAGGGTTTTTGATGTGGATCCATTCCTGGAAGTGTTCTGTCTCTACCATGACCTTGTCATTGTAGATCTGGTCGCCGCCTCCGATCATCACGTGGAAAGGTCGTGTCTGGTGCTCATTGAGCACATCTCTCCAGAGAGGGTCTGGGCCGCTGAATTTATTGGGGTCCACAGATAAACTGAAGCCATTGCAGGTGTGGAACATGATATTCATCGACTGTCCCCTCGCGGGAACCCAGAACCCAATGGCAGGCCCCTGGTTGATACGGTATGCAATCCGCTGCTGCTTGTCACCGAGTTCCACTTCGATACTGAATCTCCAGAACGTGACATCTCGAGCGGAATCAGCGTACAGTCGGATCCCCGAGATTTCTCGGTACCGTCCGGTTGTCTCCCCATCCACCGGGTGAATTCTATTGCTAGGGACTGGT
The DNA here is from genome assembly GCA_029606185.1 of Paecilomyces formosus. Taxonomy (NCBI): domain Eukaryota; kingdom Fungi; phylum Ascomycota; class Eurotiomycetes; order Eurotiales; family Thermoascaceae; genus Paecilomyces; species Paecilomyces formosus. The sequence goes on along the minus strand of JAPVCB010000025.1, from coordinate 441,573 downwards.
GGACTCTGTCCGTCGTAGTCAATTGGACTCCGAGTCTCCTCAAACAGCCCATCTTCACTCTCCACGGTTGACAGGTCGACACCTTCTTCAATGTGCTCGACAGGCTTGACATACAGCACTCTTCCATCTCTTCCGACCTTTGTGAGGCCAGCGGTCGGATCGACGTATTCAGGGGCAAGTTTGATGCCGTCCTCGCTGTTGATCTCCACCGGAGGAGGGGGAAGCAGATCCATTGGCTGTGAGAAAAGCCGCAGGGTAGGAGCTGGTTCATAAGAAGACAGCGAGTCCTTGGTGACTATCATCACACTGCCTCTCCAGGTCTCCAGATCAATCTGGCCCTCAGGTCCATCGATCTTGTCTCGCCTCATCCCGGTGTACCGTAGTAGTGGTCCACACTTCAAAAAGAGAATAGGGTCGAAACGATTGTTCTCTGTGAAATAATGGTCAGTCAATGATCACCAACATAGACACCTCCCTCACTATAGCACTGGAGAATCTCTATTAATGTGGATGTAAGCTGTCAGGGACTAACGCACCATTGGCCTTTGGCACTGGTTTCTGATAATCACTAGGAAGAGCTCTGCTCTTTCTGCGATTTGTGTTTGGACCGCGCTCCCACCATGCCTTGCCTTTATCGGCATCGAAGGTCTGGAATTCCATATCTGCAGCAGAGAGCCTGGCTACAGGCGCCTGCTTCCATTCCGACAATGGGGGAGGAGTAGGAGGCGGCATATCGAATTGTACGGTCTGTTTCTTCTGCTTCGGTTTGACAACTTCTTCTGTAGAGCTATCATGATGCTGTAGTAATTCCTCTTCTTGCTGTTGATACTGCTGGTTATCCGTCTCCTCCGTCAACATATGCTCCATTGGCGCGGGATCCGCCTCCGCGGATCCGCGATCCATGGTAGGCCTCTCATATTGATGTTCGTCATTCGTAGCGCGATGATAGTAGTTCTCCGGCGGCACTTTTTGTAATCTCTTACTCTCTGACCTCTGAGGCGTCCGCGCGTTGCCTGCAGGAAAATAAGAGTTATCTGATACAACATGGTGATGTGTGTCTGGCTGCCATGAAAACCTCTCGTTTCCTGAGCTGTATTCTTGGCCTGAGTACGGTAGTGGAGACTTCTGGTCGTTACTAGCAGTCTCCAAACCGCGTCCCTGGTCTAGAGAGTATTGAGGCTGGCGCGGACGCTGAACCTCTACATGCCAGACGTTTGACGAAACTCCCGAGCGAGAAACTGTACTCGGCCGCGCTGAGTACTGTAACTCTGTATACCCCGTCATGGACTCCGTTGGGGAGTCCAGTTCCCAGGTGCTCATGCTTCTAGCATATGAGGGGGTCCTTTTGTGTTGGCTGCTCGAACCTATCGCTGACGGGGCCTCACCAGCAGCCACCGGCGTAGCAGTTGACCCTTGGCGGGAGCGTACTCTCTCGGGCGAAGGGGCATTGTTTTGGTCACTGGCTGCTTGCTTCTCTTTCTCCTGTCGTGCCAGTCGTTCCTTCAGCCGAAGCTCTGCTTCCAAGACTCTCGCCCTCTTCTCCTCCTTACTGATATTAAGCTTAACTTCCAGTCGTTGTAGAGGGGACCTGTCTGGAGCCCAGTCCCGTTTCTGACCCTTGGCAGAACGAGTTGTGCTTGATCTAGAAAGCGGGGTCTCTTGACTCCCTTGTCGTGTAGAGGCAGTATCAGACAATTTCGGTGAAGATTGCGCCTGATTCGTAGGTTCAGTTGGTATAGACACGGAAGGACCGCTCGTAGAAACGTGACGCACGTGGGCTCGTCGTGCAGGTTCAATCCGCGCATTATTGGCGAGTTTCTGGCCTTGAGCCATATCTGGGTTCTGGGGGACTGCTTGCGGTCCTTCTGATCCCCATTGCGGGGGCATCTCTCTCGTCCTAGCAGAAAACGAACGCTGGCCGTCGCGGCGATATCCTGCGCTGGACCCGTTTCGATATGGGATGGAGGGGTATCCAGGAGCAGCTGAAGTAACAGGCACATATCCCCGTCTTTCCTCGTATCCGACTGGGAAACCATTGGCACCAGTGCCAGCACTGGGGCGCTGTCGTGTCGACGACGCGCGTGCCATGCTAGTTGCCGCTGCCTCTTGGTAAGGCACAGAATCGCCGTTGGCAAAGCCAGGAGGAGGCCGCGACGTTGTAGTCGCCATTATTCACCACCTGGGATTTGCTGCCCTGAAGTCAAGGAGTGTTCCACCGTCCTCTTCCAGTGATCGTAGATTGGAAAGGCGTGGATATTGAAGTATGCGATAAAGTAACTGGGCAATAGTTGTTAGCGCCATGATTTCAGGCAAGAGCATGTGTACCATAGAAGCTCACAGCAGAGAGTAAGATCACAGACACTGCCAGAGGGGTGGACGTACTGTGGTCTCGCGACGGAGCTAGATTCGACCTTTGCGCCTGAGACCTTGGTGCACTTGTTGAGCTTCGATTTGTACAGTGCTGAACAGTATGTACAGTATGGTGTCCAGCGACTACAGCGAAATTGAGCGATAGCTTAATCGAAGCATCCGACTGTCACTGGTCGCAATCTGGATACCATAACGATGAGCGTAAAGTGTTGATTCCCGCAGCGCAGTGTCGTTCTTATCGAGCTCGAATCAGTGCGCAGAGAACGAGTATATACAACGGCAGATGATGATTACTCGCAGGTAAGGAATCGCCAGAGCGCAAGAGATCGCATTAAGGTATCCAAAAGTGAATGACAAGCAAGAACAAGCTGCATAAAAGAAGAAAAATCGCAACGATGGAGCGGTCAAAAGAGAAAACCAACAGCAGCAGCGTGTTCTGCAGGCCCAGCCGTTCGAACAGTTTATCCTGGTGGCTGGTGGTCGGCGTTGGTCGGAGAGGGGCTGCACACCAGTCACAAACCGGTTGGAGAGCTTCGCCCTGTTACATGCGAGAGAACTATTGTGTGCTAGAGGAGTCTATTTAATTCTGATAGGGATGACTGCTATGACAGCTCATTCGCTCTCTCCTTGCCTTTAGCCCAGCAGGGGTCGTTATTCTGTATGGCTATATCCATCCATTTCCTACCTGGGTATACCAATAGTTAGTACACTAGCATTTATACATCGCAGCAGCTCTTCTCAGGCACCGCGGGGACACCAGCACAACGGCCCGCCAAAAGCTTCACCACGGAACGGACCATGGACGATGGCAGTAGGTATTCCCAGGAGTCAGGGTTATTCTGCGCCACTACACCCGACCTGAATCGCATTCTTCTCGCCTTCTTGGCCCCCCAGCAGTTGTGGTCTTCGACGGCGAGAATTGGCTGCTAGACCACGTCTTACGCCCTCGTAAGACGTACCCGCCACAGCCCGTACAACAAAGAGATCCACGAATCCTCGTCGTGGCAAGCTGTCCATGAAACGTGGTCTTTGGTTTGGGAACGATACGATCAAGTCGCAGACCAGCGGACAGTCAAGCAGTACAGTATTGAGCGTCTTCGTCTGCAACGACCAACGGCAGACTGTGATTGTCATCCTCCTAATTATGATGGTCCTTATTAACCACACCACTCTTAACTAAAATATTAATCAATACTCTGTCCGCCCTGCTGCTCCACCGACGAGATCGACGCCCGGCCGAAGCCACTCCCTGAGACTCGCGGCCCGCCAAGTTACTTAGGCTCTCCGCAAAAAGTCCAGTTAAGGACAACTACTCCGTACTCTCCTCTGCTTCTTCAATCATACCTGCCACGGCACAGTTGGGAGCAGTGACAAGGCTGGCGGTGCCATCCTGGGACCAGTTGCATTTTCTATCGACACGTTCCCATCCACTGTTCTTCTTGCCATCGGTCTGGGATCGTTCATGGCAAGCACTCCGTGGCCCTAATCTGATCGCCTGAAAGGCGTCTCCGATAAAGAAAAACCCCCTTGCCATTTCAACCATGCGAATCCTTCGCGCAGCAGCGCTGGCAGCGTTCTTTTATACAGCAACGGCCGATCTCCTTCCTCGGACGTATGATACCCACGACTTTTTCGCTCTACACCTCGATTCCTCAGTCTCCTCGGAACACGTTGCGCGCGCACTAGGTGCCCGTCATGAGGGCCAGATCGGTGAATTAGATGGCCATCATCGATTCTCACTCCCCAAGGAAAAGAGCGCAGAGACAGATGCGTTACTGGAGGATCTCCGACAGAGGAGGATACTACGTCGACGATCGCTGAACAATAGTGCCGCTCTAGCTAGGAGGAACGATGGTCTGGATGGGGTTCTCTGGTCCCAGAAGCTGGCGTTGAAGCAGCGCCTGCAGAAGAGAATACCACCGCCTCTGAAGCATCGTGATCACTCTGCTAGAGTTGAGAGAAGCGCGCAGGCGGATGCGACTGCACTGCAAAAGCAGAAAGACATCGCTACGACTCTCGGTATTACGGACCCCATCTTCCAGGATCAGTGGCATCTCTACAACCCTGTCCAGCTTGGCCACGACCTCAATGTCACGGGGGTCTGGCTCGAGGGTGTCACGGGAGAGGGAGTCACCACGGCAATCGTCGACGATGGCCTGGACATGTACAGCGATGATCTCCGACCTAACTACTATGCCGGGGGTTCGTGGGACTACAACGAAGGTACCGACGAACCGAGACCTAGACTCTTCGATGACAAGCACGGTACCAGGTGCGCGGGAGAAGTGGCTGCAGCCCGAAACGACGTGTGTGGAGTTGGAATGGCGTACGGCAGCAAGGTGGCTGGAATCCGTATCCTATCCAAGCCGATCAGCGATGCAGATGAGGCTGCTGCTGTCAACTATGGCTACCAGAGCAACGATATCTACTCCTGTTCCTGGGGCCCGCCCGACGATGGCCAAACAATGGATGCGCCGGGGATACTGATCAGGAAAGCCATGGTCAATGGAATTCAGCAAGGTCGTAACGGGAGAGGTTCTATCTTCGTCTTCGCCGCCGGTAACGGTGCGAACAGCGATGATAACTGCAACTTTGACGGTTACACCAACAGTATCTACAGTATTACAGTGGGCGCCATCGACAGAGAAGGCAACCATCCCAGTTATTCCGAATCTTGCTCTGCACAGCTGGTGGTCGCATACAGCAGTGGCAGCGGCGATGCTATCCACACGACAGACGTCGGCACATCCAAGTGCTCCACCACTCACGGTGGTACTTCAGCTGCTGGGCCGTTGGCAGCTGGTGCTGCGGCTCTGGCCTTGAGCGTACGGCCCGACTTGACATGGCGTGATATGCAGTATCTGCTGATAGAGACGGCCGTCCCCGTCCATGAAGACGAGCAGGGCTGGCAGACCACGAGCATTGGAAAGAAGTTCAGTCATGACTGGGGGTATGGCAAGGTTGACACATATGCGTTGGTTCAGAAAGCGAAGGACTGGCAGTTGGTCAAACCACAAGCGTGGTACCACTCACCCTGGTTGAGAGTGGAGCACGAAATCCCACAAGGCGAACAGGGTCTCGTGAGCTCTTTCGAGATCACTGAGGATATCATCACGAAAGCGAACATTGGAAGACTGGAGCATATCACTGTGACCATGAACGTCAACCACACCCGTCGCGGAGACCTCAGCGTTGAGCTGCGCAGTCCCGATGGTATTGTTAGTCACTTGAGTACGCCTCGAAGGCTCGATGATGCGAGTGTCGGTTATGTCGACTGGACTTTCATGTCCGTTGCTCACTGGTAAGTATCTTGAAGCTTGTCCGCATTGAGCGATCTTAAAAGCTAACCAACTCGCAGGGGAGAATCTGGCATCGGCAGTTGGTCTGTGGTTGTCAAGGACACCAAGGTCAATGAATTCTCTGGCGTTTTTGTAGACTGGAGAATCAACCTTTGGGGAGAAGCCCGTGACGGATCGAACCAACCACTTCATCCTCTTCCGGACGAGCATGACGACGATCACAATATCGAGGATGCAGTCGTAGCAACGACGACTGTTGATCCCTTCACGCACCCGACTGAGCCCCCTAGTATTCCTACGGATCACATTGACCGTCCTGTGAATGCTAAGCCTTCCTCTGTCGAGGCGGCACCGACCTCTACTGCAGCACCAACGACTACTACGGCCGCCGACAATGCTGCGACGCCCACTGAGACTGTATCTGATAGCTTCCTTCCGTCTTTCTTCCCGACATTTGGAGCGTCCAAGCGCACGCAGGTCTGGATATACGCCTCCTTAGCATTGATAGTTATTTTCTGCGCTGCTCTAGGCGCCTATTTCTACGTCCAACGACGAAAGCGTCTCCGCAACAACCCTCAGGATGACTATGAATTCGAAATGATCGAGGATGAGGACGATACCCAGGCTCTGGCTGGGGGATCTGGTCCCAAGAGACGTCGTGGCGGCGAACTGTATAATGCATTTGCTGGCGAGAGTGACGAGGAACTGCTCAGCGACGATGGGGATGAAGGTCCCTACCGAGACCGTGCCGGCAGCGACGACGACTTCGACGAGAAGCCCAAAGGGGGTCCAGAGAGAGCATGAGCGGGATTTCCGTCTGTCATTTGACCATGTATTGTAGCGATATAGGTTTAAAGGTTTGATTCTTTTGGATTTGCCGCATTGGTCTAGCGAGGCCAGCAAGTGTTTGTCGAGATTCCCGGCGTATATCTAGTGCATAAAGAGGACTCTTTGCTAGAAACCTGTCCATCCATATATAGACATAATTTTATCGAACTAGCCATGCCAGATCCTTTAGTTCATCCTCTGTAGCTTGTGCGACGGTGCAACTTGAATTATGTGAATGCTGAAACCAGTACATCTAGTAATTAACTAGCATCCGACGATGACGCTGCTGGTCGGCTTCTGCTCCGCCCGCCGGAACTGCCGTCGCTTGGTCTCTCCGCGGTCTCCCAGCCTCCACCCGCCGTGCTTCACTGATACGATACACTTCGATCTGGACGCATGAACGCCTGAGATCTGACGCATCCTGCCCTTCTAGAGCTTCCCCAGCTGAGCGGTTGCTCGCCCGTATCCCTTTCATATCTCTGAGCAGGTCCCGCTTTCGGATCGACCTTGCGATCTCCAGATACCCCACGGGACTGCCTCGTTGCTCCCGATGGATCACCACGACGACTTCGACAGCGTTTCCTGGAGAAACGACCCGGAGAGTGACCAGTCCCGGCCGACCACCTCTGGTACAGATGTCGATGAACCGCACGGAGTCGATCACGACATCAATGGCAAGCGGAGGATGAGCTCGACCAGCGATGAGCCCCAGGCTGGGCCGCTGGCTGATGCGGTCGACCTGGCAGGCATCGGAGATGGCGTGTTGGAGGTGACAGTGGACTCGCCGCTGAAAGAGAATGATGGCACGAAGGACGCATATATCTCATACCTAGTCACTACACATGTGGGTGGTTGATTTCCTTTCATTGTACTTCCATACTCCCTTGAATTCAGCTGCCTACCGGATATGCGTATCAGTCCGCAATGTTAACCTCACTGCTCTACAGACCGATTTCAAGTCGTTCCAGAAACCGGAGTTCGCTGTCCGAAGGCGCTTTACAGACTTCTACTTCTTGTACAAGACCCTGTTTCGCGAATATCCCGCCTGCGCCGTCCCGCCGCTACCAGACAAGCATAAGATGGAGTATGTGCGGGGAGACAGGTTCGGTCCAGACTTCACACAGCGGCGTGCGTGGTCGCTGCATCGCTTTCTCAAGCGGCTAACGCTGCATCCTGTACTTCGCCGCGCTCCGATATTGGTCATCTTCCTCGAATCCCCAGACTGGAATGCGCACATGCGATTGCGGTCGCAGAGAGTATCAAGCACCTCGGACGGCACTGCGGCACCTGGTATCTTTGATAACTTCACCGATACTTTCGTCAATGCATTTACGAAAGTGCACAAGCCAGACAAGCGGTTCATCGAGGTCCGGGAGAAGGCAGACAAGCTGGATGAAGATCTCAGCCATGTCGAGAAGATCGTGGCTAGGATTGCCCGCCGTGAGGGTGACCTCGAAGCAGACTATGCTGACCTGGCTACACAATTCCGGAAGTTGGTGCCACTCGAGCCAGACGTGGAGGTGCCGTTGCAGATCTTCGCAGCATCAGTCGAGGAGACAACTCGCGGTTTGAAGATGCTCAAGGATCACACAGACCAGAACTATCTAGGCTCGCTACGTGATATGGAAGCATACATCCTCTCCGTGAAAGGCCTTCTCAAAACGCGCGAGCAGAAGCAACTGGACTTCGAAGCCCTGGTGGAATACCGTAATAAAGCTGTTGCTGATCGCGAGGCTCTCGCCAGCAACCCATCTTCCTACTATGCTTCGAATCCGCTCACCTCATCGCCCGCCTCGTTCATCCGTTCCAAAATGGAGGACATGCGGGGCGTTGACCATGAACAGTCCCGCCGAGAACGGGTTCGGAAACTCGAGCTCCGCATTGACGAACTCACACGGGAAGTCGAGTCATCAAAGACCACCTCCGAAATGTTCGACGAAGAAGTCGTCCGTGAAGTGGCCGACTTTGAACGGATCAAAGCCGTTGAGTTTCGCGATACCCTTGGCGCTTTGTCCGAGAAACACATTGATTTCTACCAAGGCGTCATCAACACCTGGGAACGATTCATTGCAGAAATGGAAGGCGAAATGGAAACCGAGGAAGGACATGAGTATGGTTACGGGAATGGCTCGGAATCCAGAGAGGGCGTTGGCACGGTGTAACTCTGAAATGCTATGAGAACGAAAGAAATTCAAGACGGATGTTCTGCGGTTGTTGGTTCCTGTCCTGTCTTGTCTAAGCTTGTCATGATCTGATTATATTCCTATTACCTCCTACATTAAACAACAGGATGAGGCAAATAATGACGGAATAGCGATTCCACAATGCAATGTCGGTTTCAAATCCAGTATTGCTCCCATCACGGTCACTACGTATGTATATCCCTTCGCAGCCAGAGGCTATAGAAATAGCACCCTGGAGCCCTGGGGCAGTTTCATATACAAACCGGAGGCATATCTAGTAGAATTAATCGACGATAATCCATCCATGGATGCGATGGAAGGAGATGGAGATATATTTATCCAGGGAGTTCATCTCACAAAATCCTGAACGAAGTATGTATCAGAATCGAAAAGTCGAAAGAAAGGGCGAAAGAGACGATTTCCCTCTCATTCTCGTGAGCTGAGAAGGTAAATAAGTAAATAGAAAGAGAACTCCTCGCTAAGTATGTAAGTGATATCACAGCAATGGATACTATATCAATATCCATTGCATGTATGCATGCACGCTCTGCGGGGAACATGATATAAAAACCTTCTCGTTCCTCC
>JAPVCB010000025.1:251799-432217 GCA_029606185.1 Paecilomyces formosus | reverse complement strand
CCATTTTTTTTTTTTTTTTTTTTTTTTTTTTTTTTTTGCTTCAACCGTCCATATTCCATACATCCATATTGACATTTCATCTATGCATGCAAGGTGACACAAGTCTGGAGCTTGTTTCTCTTTTCTATATTTTCATTTGAATCTTGTTGTTCTTTATTTCTTGGTGAATAGATGATACTGGTGTGAGGATTCACTGGGTCTGTGCCGTAAGTGTTTTTCTGCGTATTCGAAGTCGATTGGGCTCGGTCCCGACTGAGGATCACTGACGGCAGGGTCTTGAGCGCGGAGGTGTAAGCGACGATTTCGTTCCTGGATTTAGGAAATGGTTAGGTTATGTCAGGACAGAGCTGGACGGACTTGTGTCTCCGATATTTCCAGGCAAGGAAAAGAAAGAAAGGAAACGGAAGAAGAAGAGGGAAATATCTCTATCTGAATGTACTTCCAAGGTTGAAATTGTGTGCATCTCGCACGTTTCTATGCATGTAAACGTACCTCCATGTATATCTGATTCGGTGTCTTGATTTCTGCATTCGGCCCCGCCGTCAACTGGAGGTATGTCTCGTGGTCATACCCGATCGACAGCTGGTTACCAGCTGTGGGTGATGATTTAGGCTGAGCGAAACTCGCGCTCAGGTCCGTCGTCTTTTGCTCATTTGTTGTTGTGGTGGTCGTGGTGACGCCTGAAGCAGACGCCATTTCGCGATATCGCTAGCTATGTATAGACGAACAGACAACCGGTGGTCAATTCAAGTTGCCCTACGAAACAACACAGCCCACTGAATGGAGTAGGCAGATCGAGGAGAGAAAAACGCGCAGGTAGAAGAAGAGACGGATACCTTTGGAAGACGGTACCAAGAATAGAACGGCCGGAAATCGTATAGAATGAATGGTCGGCTCTACAAGCCCGCCCCGGATACACCACTATCTAGATCCGATAGTGGTATTCCGTTTCGGGTCGTGCTCGCACGGACTGAGTCTTGCAGACTACTTTGAATCCAGCAGAGTACAAAGAATTATGAACAGAAAAGGTGTCCTCGAGCAGAAGAAGCGCTAAATGAAGAGGGGATTCTCTAAGGTGTACAGCTCATTTTCGTAATCCATAACGGTGAAAGCGTGGCATTTCCGCCACCAGTTATGCCCCGTCGATGGGACAAGGCGGAGGAGGGTAGAGATTTGCCGCCCTTCTGAACAGAACTCAGACCAGAGCCCTGCCTTATCACCCCTTGATTGGAAAGCGGCTGGACGGAAAGTTGTTGTTGCTGGAGTGCAGAAAGGGCGGGCGTTGTACCAGCGGTGGCTGAGTCTGCATTGGTGCTTGTCCGCGAGACGCCGTCGCAGATCCCCAGAACAAAAAACGATCGCTTTCTGGATCTCACGCGGTGACACTGGGGCCAAAAACTACGACCTTTGCCATGAACATCTCCCGCGACCTTGCTCGCTGACGTGGATTGGCTCTGCTTACCTGCGTCTACTAGACCGGCGCGAGCAATGAGCCGTTCAAGAAGACTGACAGCATGGTCAATTGGGTTTAGTTTGAGGTTCCCAAAGAGTTATATGGACCCTTTCATCAGCAGTGGTATTTTTTCTTTTTTTTCTGCAGCCAGTTTCTATACATAGTTAGCGGTCATAGTAAACTGGATGAAATAACTACCCCGTAGTTAACTACTACTATACTACTACAGCAGAGAGCCCACTGGCAGCCCTGGAGCCCTGATCATCTCCAGGTTCCCAAACAGGATAGTGGGTTAGGAGGAGGTTTGCTCTGTTTGCAGAGATTCCGTCTGGCAGCTCAACCGCTGAAGCATGCGTTCCTGAGCTATCCGGAATCCCATCGCAGAGGAATAGCAGCAATGCGGCCTCTAACACGTTCTGCACTGCGGTCCTATGTGTGCCCCTCATGTCGCCGGGGCATCCTCTTCCCACGGAGGCAGTTTGCTTCCGCGAGTAGCAAGGTGCCTGAGATATACGATGTAGTCTGCGTCGGAGGAGGTCCCGCCGGTCTGGGACTTCTAGCAGCTCTGAGTAGGCCAAAACACGTCCAATTATTATTCCTTAGAAGCATACAACTGACGGAGAGAAATAGGAGCATCCCCAGTTACGTCGAAGCTGAAAGTAGCCCTGATTGAGGCCCAGGACCTGGACAAAGCCCGCACATGGAGCTCGGGCCCAGCTGAATATTCAAACCGAGTCAGCAGTCTCACACCCTCATCGGTCTCGTTCTTGGATAGGATCGGAGCCTGGCAGCATGTCGACAGCTCGAGGACGCAGCAATACCAGGAAATGCAAGTGTGGGATGGAGAGACTGGTTCGAAGATATCATTCGATTGGTCCGCCGAGACGTCACCGTTCGAGACACCCCGTACTATTGCGACGATGACAGAGAACGCCAACCTAGTCCGTGCATTGCTATCACGGATCAGCTCATTGGGTGACGACGGTGTTTCGATCTTTTCCAACACAACCGTGTCATCGATTGACAACGGTGTCGACCACCCAGACGGGCCGGATATGTCCGCATGGCCGGTACTTTCACTCTCTCCGACTGCGGCAGCGACATCCTCACCCCCCGCGAACATCGCAGCTCGACTCTTGGTCGGCGCGGATGGCATCAATAGTCCTGTGCGCTCGTTCGCACAAATTACCACGGATGGATGGGATTACAATAGACATGGAGTCGTGGCCACTCTTGCTCTGGCCGAGCCAGAGAACCCCCCGTTCCCCATTGGAAAGGCGACAGCATACCAGCGCTTCCTACCATCACTTGGTGGCCCAATTGCTCTACTGCCACTTCCTAATAACCATGCCACGCTGGTCTGGTCCACTACTATCGAGAACGCGGCGTATCTGAAATCCCTTCCACCGAAGGCTTTCATTGCCATGGTCAATGCTGCTTTCCGTCTCTCGATGACGGATCTGAAATACATGCTTAATCTCAACCCATCCTCTTCATCCGAACATGAGGATGAGCTATCATGGCGAGTACAGCACACCCCCCAACCGTATCACATCCCTCCCTCTGTCACAGCGGTCCAGGACCGCAGCGTTGCCTCCTTTCCGCTCCGTTTCCGCCATGCTTCCAGTTACGTCTCTCCACGCATCGCACTGGTGGGAGACGCTGCCCATGTCATACACCCGCTGGCCGGCCAGGGTCTCAACCTAGGTCTTGGCGACGTCGCGTCTCTTGCTGGCACGATCGAATATGCCGTTACCCACGGAATGGATATCGGAGACCTGCTCACGGTGGAGCGCTATTCTTCCGAACGATGGGCCGTGAACGCCAAGGTCGGTGGTGTCTGTGATATCTTGCACAAGCTTTACAATGTACCCGGCCAGAGCCCGATCACCTGGGGCAGAAGCTTGGGCTTGAAGGTGGTTGACCAACTGCCTTTCGTCAAGGGCTTCCTGATGAATCAGGCTCAGGGTTAAAAATCGACATAACCATGTACTACTAGATATTTATAAAGCTCCGGACGGTTCCATTTCTATCAGTGTATTAACTATATATCCAATCAGAGAAACGTATCCCATGACTCCCGTTTCCCGCTTGATGGGTTTGGTTATACACTAGAACGATTAAATAAACTCCCAAGTTCCACATGAAAACATAGACTGTAATGATCTAAATTGGGTATTCGATATTCTTATTTTTTGGTGGTTCCTTCTGTATGTATAAAACGCTCTTCCGAAATCCGAAATAGATGTATGAGGCCATGCTTTTTATAAATCATACTCCCGCGTTCTCCGTCTTAGGTGCAGCTTCAACATTGAGTCCGTCAACCTTCTGCGCCAGTTCCGTCACGGCAGTTCCACTAGCAGCGGTGGCTGGGCTGTTCTTCTTCGCTAACCGGGCCTTCACCTCCTCGGGGAGGGTCTTCAGGTCGACGAGGACACCTTCCTTCTCCGGGTGGCCTTCTTCCAGACCCATCTCCTTGATACGGACCTTGCCGGCCTTAAGCTCGTCTTCGCCCAGGATAACGGCGAAGGGGATGCCGCTCGATTCTGCGGCCTTGAATTGCTGTGGAAGCTTTGGCTTGACCTTATAACTGAATTCGGCCTGTAGATTGTGTTTGAGTTAGCCATATTCTCCGCTAGATATAAGTAGAAGCTGCATATGCAGGATTACAAACCTTAACGCCAGCCTTCCACAGGCTCTTTGCAACCTCCATACGTTCCTTCAGCATGCCGGTGAAGCCCTTTCCACCGAAGGCCATAACGAAGACATCGACCTCCGTGCTGCGAACTGCGTTGTAGTTCTTCTCGCGCTCCATGCGAGCCTTGGTGATCGAGAAGATACGGTCGACACCGAATGAGATACCAACACAGGGAATCTGATTCCTGTTCGAGAACATGCCCACGAGGTTGTCGTAACGACCACCGGCCGCGATACTTCCAACGCCAACAGATGGGTCGTTTGATCGGTCGTCATCCTCTAGGTTGGGATTCTTGGACTTGTCTTTCTTTCCTGACCTTTGCAGGTTTTGTGTCTCAGAGGACTTGGTAGCGGTAGCTGGCGCCGAACCTTCCGTAACGACCTCGTAAATAACGCCGGTGCTGTGAAGAGTCGTAAGTTAGCTTCAGAAGAAATTAGTATGGGAAACAGGACGTACTAGTAATCAAGACCTCTGGCCAGACTCAAGTCAAAGGAGAGAGTGTCCAGAACTCCAAAGGCATCTAGATAGTCCATGAGCAGACTCATTTCCTCCAGACCTTGCTTCGCGGAGGCATTGGCCATGAGGGCTTCGTCCTTCAACAGCTCATCTAGTAGATCCCGTCTTCCCTTTCTGCTGACATATGTCTCGATCTTGTCTGCTGCTGCAGGGTCCAAGCCCTTGTCTTCGACCATTTCCTTCCGCACATCCGCCCAAGGCATCTTGTCCAGCTTGTCAACAGCACTCGAGATCGGACGGATCTTCTCTGATGGCACACCGCACACCTCGAACAGACCGTCGAGGATCTTCCGGTGGTTGATCTTGATTGTGAATTGTTCCCTCGTCCAGCCAAGTGCCTCAAACACTTCGGTCACAATATTCAGGATCTCCGCATCCGGAACCATGGCGTCAAAGTTGCTACCAGCGACATCAAAGTCACACCTAGTTTCCTGGTCAGCATTGCATTGGACAAGAGACAATTGACTCGTCGCATCCTGGAGGGTTTCCGGGTCGCGGAGCACAGGCGACTCACTGGTAAAACTCCCTCATCCGACCCTTGGCCACAGCAGGCTGATCTCGTCGATAGACCTTGGCTATGGCATATCTCTTGATCTGGCTGACGGGGTTCATCGCCAGCCACCGCGCGAACGGGACCGTAAGGTCATATCGGAGGGAGCACAACTCTCCACCCTGATCCTGCAGGTCGTAAATGAGCTTCGAATCCTCTCCATACTTGCCCGCCAGAATCTCCCGCAACTCGAAGACGGGTGTATCCAGCGCCGTTCCACCGTGACGCTTGAAGACCTCCGCGATGGTGCTGAAGATACGATCACGAAGCAGGGCGTCTGAGCCGGACCAGTCCCTGGTCCCCTTGGGGGTCTTCAGGGTGAAGGAGACCTTGTCCTTCGGCATCGTGGAATCCGGTAGAGGTGAATCGTGATTGTAGGAGAAACGGCGATGGTGGGGGATGGTGGGGGTTATTGGGCGGAAGGCCGCTGTCCTGGCGTTCAGGCTCCGGAGGGGAACAACGGCGGGCCGGTCACCAATTGCTCGTCGTACAGAGCGTAGAAGAGATGCAGAGGCCCTCATACACGACGTGTGGACCGGAGAGGGAACTAAAAAAGAGGAAAATGGTGCGGTTGGGTCTCAACAGGCAATTGGCGTCATCGGCCATCTAAGTCAGTCCTGGAGAATCGCGACTTTTTTCTGGACACGAGAGACTGAAATGGCAAGTTTGTCCGGTCTGGAATAGGAAATTAGGGCTTGGGGTTAGGTTCGAGCGTCGAGCTGGATGACTCCGAGAGAATAACACTACGAGCCCTGAAAGGTGCGAGGTGAAGACCTGATTTTGACTTCTGACACCACTGCCTGAGCTAGTAATTGCCGTCCTGCTTCTAGAAAAAGCGCATCGCCGTTGCGACAAATCAG
Source organism: Paecilomyces formosus (assembly GCA_029606185.1). Classification (NCBI taxonomy): domain Eukaryota; kingdom Fungi; phylum Ascomycota; class Eurotiomycetes; order Eurotiales; family Thermoascaceae; genus Paecilomyces; species Paecilomyces formosus. The sequence continues at coordinate 426,140 of JAPVCB010000025.1, read as the reverse complement.
GTCGCGCAGCGTAAAACACCTTCGTTTCAGAACACGCCGATCGAAGCAGCTATCAGCCACACTTGGATGTTGCCAGCTGCTTATTAGCAGGCAGACAAATGGACCCTTTTCAGATAAATTTCAGCCCAGTTGTCAATGAAAATACTCGAGCATTACGGTAGAATGGTCATGGTTGAAATAGCTACTGCATAGTTAGCGGCATCTGTTTTCGTTTATATTGGGATATCTTGCCGTCTTCTTCTTTCTCTGTATATGAGCATTATTATACGACCGCCCTTGCCATGGTCACCTGGCGATTCAGCTTTCCCTCTAAACACCGAAGACAAATCGACCTTGACAAGAAAATGCATCGCGAACGACACCTAAAAAACGCCCTTGTCCCATTACCGTCGACACGACAACGTTCATTGAGTATTCCGCTCATACAGGAACCCTTGCCCGGGAAAAGTAAAAGCAAAAGAAAGAAGAAGAATAAGCAGTGGTTGAGCAATCAACTTCAGTCGTCATTCTTCTCCAAACTACCAGCGGAGATCCGGCGGAAGATATATATTGAGGTTATCGGCGGGCAGGTCCTGAATATCTTCAAGGACGAGACTGCCCGATATGTCAAATGGATACCTCAGAAGAAACCCGTACTTGCGTTACCAATGACTTGTCGCAGGATGTATGGAGCAATATTTCTTTCCTACACCTCCCCTCCCCTTTCTCTTCTTTCCTTTATGACACACCCGCAGTGCAGAAAACCATGATCTTCGTCCGGATCAATCCGTTCTAACGGAAACAGATACTCTGAAACAATCGACCTTCTCTACAGCCACAACACGTTCTTTTTCAACGACTTCGACACCATCCTCTGGTTTGCTTCCACCATTCTCCCGCAGCGACTTGCGGCCATCCGTACTCTACACGTAGAATGGGACTGCGTCTGTTTCTGGCACTCCCGAATGCGGCCCCCACCCCCTTACGACAGGGATACGTGGATGAGAGTCTGGGACACCATTCCAGCCATGACTGGACTGCGCGAGCTGATGGTTCGCATCTGGAACGGGCCTCGGATGGATGCCATCACAGAGAGAGACGTCTTCAAACCGTTGAGTGCGATGACCGGGCTGGAGAGATTCGAGCTAGAGCTGCCATGGCGATACCAAGGCGTAGAAGGCGAAGAAGAAGAGGAAGTGCATCGAGATGCGCCGTTCAAGATCAGAAGAGTGCGGAGGGACTATGACATGACCAATCTCGAATAAGAAAATGTTGGGGATCTGGGGAAGACAGATGATGTAGCCCATGGTTCTCTGCCTTCCTGGAGAAGACTTGGAGCCATGGGACAGGTTTTCCTCTTTGTAGCCATGACGATGCTGGTTGACATCGGGTAATGATGTAACGAAACCCTTTCTGTGCACTTATGCATGTTTTTGTTAAGCATAGAATAAATATCAAGCTTTCTTGAAACGAAACGAATCCCCGCTAGTTGGGATGGGATCACACCACATGCAACGATATTCTCGGATTCGTGATCGCGGATAGAAGCGCCCCCTTGGAGAAGGGGCTCGTATCAGGCAAGTCTGTACGAAAATTTCCAGGTTTTCAGGCAAAGGGCTCTGGGCACTTTCGTCCGTGGGGTTTCTTGTGCAACAAGTTGGGATCGTGTTCTTCTGTCTCTGTTATCGCTTTCTATGTCAGTGGTAGTATTGTCCCGGCATTTGACTTGGGGGTTATTATGCTATTCGTTGTCTATCATGGTTTTCTTTTCGATTTCCTGTACTTTTTTGATGCGGCAACGTCTGGAAAGCAGAATTGAACTGGTTGGAATCTAGAAGTCCATATCAATATGTATACAACTACTTGCGTAGCCAGAGTTGAGTTTGTTAAGAAATGCTATTTAAGTATACATAAATAGGATGGTCAATAGCGGATACACGGGACCCATTGTTGCATCATATTGCAATGTGGTTTCTCCAGACGCAGTTGTTTCAAGCTCTAGAGATATAATCAACGAGTGCCATCTCTAGCTGTTTCCTTTTTGACAGTAGATAGTTAATGTACTCCGTACTCAATGAACCTTCTTCAGGTCCCACAAAATCAATGTCAAGCCCCACCACATTGTGAGCGGACTTCAGTGGGAGAGATGTCACTGTATTGCCGATCAGCAGGACAGCGGAAGGCTAGTCAAGACTGTCAAGTGTACGGAGTATTCCGTACTCTGTAACTGGTTAACTATTGAGAGGGTTTGACCGCGTGGAATGGCCGCCGGATCGGCCAGTGTGCGTGGCGCCCGCACAACGTCGACCTCGTGGTGGATGCTGGGGCGGCCTTAGCTCGGAGCCCCTCGATAGGTAGCCGGCGCCGCCCGGCCTATCAGGCTGGGGAAGGAGATGGACTGGAAGGCTGTGGCAGTGCCAATACTAAGGCCAATGATTGAAGTGTATAACTAAATAGATTAGTAGTTATGAAGGATAATGCTGAGCAAAGAAGAGGCAGCTGTAGATTTATCTGATCTGGTCACTCAGTTAGCTGCTGCTGTGAAATGCCTCACTGCAAGGCATCCTTGCCTTCCACGTGGTGGGCGCATCCCGGTGAGCAGAGAGCAACAGTCTCACAGCGGTGTGCACACTATGCTAGTTAGGCCGCGCTGTACAACATCATACTAACATTACTGGCATAGCCAACGGTCGACACGACTTAGCAAGACTGCAGTCTCCCGTTCAAGCCATCCGCAGTCCCCGGATCCTTTCCAGAATCAGACCGGCTGCAGGTCCAAACCCACCACCGTTACCCCGCTGTTTTCTCCGGCATGGCTTGCAATAATAACAGGACAGATGTGCCGCATCTTGCAAGGGCGCGAGACATGGTGCGCCGCAGGGCTGACTCCAGAAAACGATCTGCCTAATCGTCCTCGAAGACCACGCGATCCTTTCAGCAAGGAGACAGCAGTCTAATAATAATACCATCAGGATGACTAGGATAGAGGCGGGGAAAACTCATATCACGTGTAGACAGTCTGCTGTGAGAGAAGCAGCAAGCGTTGATCTGAGTGGAAGACCATGAGAACAACAAACGGGGATGCTTGCTCCATGAGTATGGCGGGTTCGATCGGCTCAATCCGCTTCGTTGATGGCCATTCTCCGGGATCCCCAATCAGTTACGGAGTTAAACAACCGATTGAAGGAACGGCTAAGCGCATTGCCAACCTATTGGCACCAAATCACATTCTCTGTTGCTGGCATCTCCATCTGATCCCCTGCGACAATGTTGTACATTGGGACGTCATGTATCTCCTGTACTCTAAATGGTAGAGGACAGAGAGTAGAGGACAGAGACATCGCAGCAGTGATAGAGGAACCGTCATGTCGCCCATGGTCTCAGACCGTTCAATACTAATGGCGGGATCTAATCGGCCGACAATGAGACCGTCGCGGCAGATGGCCGTGGTTCAGTGGCGCGGAAGACAAGACAGCAGGCGGGAAACTCTGAAAGTCACCGATCGTCGACAGCATTCAGTTGGACGAGAGCGCATCCGAGATCGAAAGTTCTACGGCAGCTCTCCAGCGTGCCACTTCGGGGCCTGTGCATGGCATCTGTTAGTCGGTTAGCTGGTGGAGTCGCCCAGAGATAACTAACAGAGCCAGTTGAAGTCAACTAAAGCAAAGTCCAAGAGTACCTAGCCTCACGTTGTCCGCCATGCTCCGCCGCCACCACGCTGGCTGTCCCAGGTTGCCTGCCCAGACCGTGCGAAGCTGGAACGGAGGCTGGTTCGGTTGCCTTCCAGCAGCGGTACCTTGAAGTTAGAAATCATCCGGTTTGTTGGGAGGAGCAGACTTGTAAGCAGCAGATCAAGATGGCCGGGAATCCGAGCGCAGTTCAACAGTAACCGCATGCATGTAACTGGACCTTCGTTAACCGCTCGTGTTGCGATGCGAGGGATATACTGCGCGACCCGGGTGCTCAGTCGTCCATCTCATTGATCGCAAATCTCGCAAAAAGTGCCCTTCTTTGGTCTCTTTTCTCCACGCCGGAGAAGCGTAGCCCTTCGTTAAATCCGCTTCCCCCATCTGTGCCCGCGCCAGCCTCGACGCTTAGCGGCGTCTCGTCCACTGCCCGTTCCCCAAATCGCTCCAACCCGCCCTTCCTCTCTCGTCATACAGCTCTCCTCTGTTCATTCTTCCTGTCCTTACTTCCCTTCGTTGCTGCGATTCAATTCCGTGCCTCCTTGGGTTTCCTCCCTCGTCGCCGTCTCTCGTTGTACGTGGACCACGCTCTTCGCCCCCGAAGGTCGCATCTGTCGTCGCTACGGCCTCCTCCTCGACCCTTCTCCGACCAACTGGTAGTGCTCGCACTTTGCACGGTGATTCTCCGAAGTGTGTCTTTATCCTTGCATCCAGGACAGTGCGGACATCGCTGCAGACGAGCCGATTCGAATTCCGTGATTGAATATTCAGATTTGCTGTTGGTGCTGAGGCCCTGGGTCGCTTGCTTGGTTCAGGAACCCGCTGCCTTACCATACTACGCTCAGTTATCGGAAGTGCCGCGGCAGTACGTCCTGGAGCCAACTGCTGGTTCCAGCACTCTCCTGCGGCGATTGCCGATTGAGGCTGATGGTGGACTCTTTCTGGATATATCATCATGAGTTTCCTTAAAAGTTTCAGAGGCAATGGTGTAAGTTCTGCATCGCCCGTTGGAGGAACTGTACCGGGTCGCATACACTATACGGATCGCTTCAGATAACACCAGGATCTTGCGACGGAACTGAGTGACAATTTGGCTGATATCGCTTTCCAGGGTAATGCACATCCCGCCGTCGGACCAAGTCCGCCAAAAAAGGACCCTGCTGCACCGCCGATAACACCTCTAGAGCGGATGCTACAGGATGTTGGAGGACCCGTGAAAGAGGATGGAAGCGATAAGTTCTTTGGAATGGAAAACGTGAGTACTTTGATAGCACTTCTACCACCTAGAGAAAGAGAGACTAATGAGCTGTGATACTAGTACGGTAATACATGGTATACTGCCTCTCCCCTGTCTTTTCGCCTACATTCTCCCGCTAATGCGCAAAAACTCTCAGCTACTGTAACTCGATCCTACAATGTCTATACTATTCGGTCCCCTTCCGAGAATCCGTGATCAACTACCCAAAGCGCACCCCCATAGACACTCTCGAAGCGGCTCTGGCAAAGAACCTGCGATATCAGAATCATGAAGCACACCTGGAGGCGGAAGGGGCCGTTACGCGACAGCGAGCAACATCGATGGGCCCCTATTCGACTCGAAGTGCAGGCGTCACCCCGAATCAACCACCGCCGAAGCCAGAAGATAAAGATTCACCTGAGTACAAGAAAAAGATGGCCATGCAGACCTTACCCCTGCTGGAGACGAAGGATAATGCAGCAAGCTATGGAATGCCGGAATCGTTGTTCACATCGCTCAAGGATATATTCGAATCCGTTGTCGCAAGCCAGTCGAGGATGGGAGTGATCCGGCCACAACATTTTTTGGATGTTCTAAAACGGGAGCACGAGATGTTCAGATCTGCGATGCATCAGGATGCGCATGAATTTCTCAACTTGCTGCTGAACGAGGTCGTTGCAAATGTTGAAGCGGAATCTTCCCGATTGGAGGAGGAAAAGAGGCTTTCTAATGCAGCTAATGAGGACCAAGCGGAACACAGCCCTGAGAACGGAGAGTTGACGACACCGAACGTTGCGGGCTCTAATGGTTCTAAGACTCCAAATACAACCCGATGGGTGCATGAGCTGTTTGAGGGCACGTTGACTTCGGAGACCCAGTGTTTGACGTGCGAGAAGGTTTCCCAGAGAGACGAAGTATTCTTAGATCTTTCCGTCGATTTGGATCAGCATTCATCGGTCACATCGTGTCTGAGGAAGTTCTCAGCGGAGGAGATGCTCTGTGAACGGAACAAGTTCCATTGTGACAACTGCGGCGGTCTCCAGGAAGCAGAGAAACGAATGAAGATTAAGCGACTACCTAGGATCCTTGCTCTACATCTGAAGCGGTTTAAATACACTGAGGACCTGCAACGATTGCAGAAGCTATTCCATCGCGTCGTGTATCCCTATCACCTGCGACTCTTCAACACGACGGATGATGCGGAGGATCCTGACCGACTCTATGAACTGTACGCCGTGGTTGTCCATATTGGAGGCGGTCCTTATCATGGGCACTACGTTGCTATCATAAAAACGCAGGAGCACGGATGGTTGTTGTTCGATGACGAGATGGTAGAGCCTGTGGACAAGAACTTCGTTCGCAATTTCTTTGGTGATCGACCTGGGCTGGCATGCGCCTATGTTCTTTTCTACCAGGAGACCACTCTTGAGGCGGTACAGCGGGAACAGGAACAGGAGGGCATGTCTCCCGCGCATAGCTCACCTGAACTGAAGGACCTGTCTCTGCGATCGAACGGCGTGCCATTCTCGCCGCTGGATCATGTCCATACATTCCAAGGACCGTTTTCGGATGATTCAAACCGTATTACATCGCCTCTTAAACACGCACCAAGTGCGCCGCCGCTGTCCATGCCAGCTGAGCAGCCTCTGTCTCCAACTTCTCCCCCAATTCCTCCGATACCCCAGAGTCCTGCCGTGGTTTTGAACTCGAAGAAGAGTGACATTCAATCGAAGAAGGAGCGGCACAAGGAAGAAAAGGAACGGAAAGCCGCGGAGAAAGCGGCGGAAAAGGAGAAGGATAAAGCCGAAAAACTACGGAGGAAGGAGATGGACGCCAAAGCCAAAGAGGATCACAAGCGCGAAGAAGCCGATATGAGAGCTGCGCTCGAGGCCAGTAAAGCCTCCAAAGCTGATGAGGACAAGCGGAATGCATCAGATGCCGACAAGGAGAAAAGCAAGGAAAACGGTCACCCAAAGAACCACACACACGGGCTGGGCAGGTTCAAGCGTGGCAGCAAGAGTATTGGCCATAAGCTTGTAAAAGAAAAGGATCGACGGGTATCATCCGACCTTGTGGCCTTGGAAGAAGGCAAAGTTGCTGCCGGGCCAGACTTGAGACCGACAGAGGAGCATTCACCGCGACAAGATAATTTGCTCAAGAATTTCGCTCATGAGGACCGTGAACTTCGCTCACCAGAATCACCGAAGCTGAAGCACGAAAAGATCAGCCATGGAAAGTGGAAGAGCTTCGGTGGTCTGAGAAAGAAATCCTTCAGCATACTCTCATAGACGCCGCCTTATGGGCCGTCTTTCTGATACCTGCGCATATAACTTCCACTTTCGACTTCTCATACATATCGATACTCACATTATACCTCTTCATCACCTGTGCGCATCATTTTCTCTGCATTTATTGATGGCCGTGCACTCGCAACGTCATCCCTGTAAACATGTCTGCGACACTGTCGATTACTCTTGATACCCAAATGCTGGGTCTCGATTTCTTTTGGTGCACACGGCGTTGGTCGTTTGATTGGGTTGCATTTACAGTTCCACATACAAAACATTCTGGGATCAGAGGGGGTTTCTTATTGCATGGTCCTTGATGGACTGAGCATGTTCTTTTTGTTATCTTGTTCATTATGGGGGGAACCAAACAGGGACACGGACAGGCCCAGTATCTTTCTTTTTGGTTTCTCGTCTATCTCGGGCAAAGATCTGGTCATTGGTTACCGGCCTTTTCCTTTTTGTCTTTAGGCATGTCACATATCTTTGCCATTTATTTCTTACCTTGCCCATGGCTCAATTGGTTCGAGCATGGTGCGTGTACACAGTTGAGGAATGAAAAGTCAACAGGATGACATATTGTTGCCATTATTGGAATGTATATCCGACATTTGGTTCAAGGTCTTTTCTACCCGTATCGTGCAGATACAGCGCCTTGACTTAGTAGTATAGATGCCGTCGTCGAGCACGTGCGTGACTACAGATATCACCGCCATCTTGAGACTGGACATCGTGCCATATACAGTGCACCCACCGAGAACCAATCATATACAGACTATAAAACAAAACAGCTGATGTCCAAGATGCTCGTTCCATTATACGCAGTATTTATGCGGCGTATTATAATGCGACACACGAAAGGCACCGATGGGTCAATACCCACTCCCTTTTTTTTTATTCATCCTAACCTCCTACCAGTCGCTAGAACATCCCAACCTCAATTCAAATAATATAAAACAAAATATGAATACCAAACATCGTTAATGAGGGCAAAAGAAAGAAACCCGCCCTCATCCCAGAATCAACTCGTACACGATAATGATGGTATTTATTGCGATTAGGGGTACTGTTCCAGCATCGCAGCACTGATTAGCTTCTGCTCTTATCATCACTGGTTCATTTTCGTTTTAAGAAAGTAACCATGGATAAGTGGGTATACGTACTCCGCATAACGGTCCTCACACTTGCGATCAGATTCACGGATTTGGCTTTGACGCTTGTGCTATCGTACGCGGCGCCGAAGCCCGGTTCGGATGCTTGTGTGCGGCCCCAGCCGACTGGATTGTTCGGTTAGCTGTCAAATCTTTCATCTGATATGTTGTGTTTGGGACTGTGGGTTGAGAGGGAGAAGAAGGGAGAAATGTCGGAGAGGCGCGAGAGCACTCGAGACTAGCTAGGGACGGACGTACTTCGTGCGAGGAAGCGGTCTTCGGAGAGGATAGAGATGGCGTTGAGGAGGAGGACGATCACTGCAAAGGGAAGACATGATATGTTAGTCCAATGTAAGAGCCATCGTGTGTATGAGGAAGTTGGTCACGCACCATATACGAGTTTCCCGAGGCCGAAGAGCAACATCTTGCGATAGGTCCCAGGTGTCTTTGTCCCTTTTCCCGGGTGTCGATGTAGGGGGCCTAGGATGCAGGGTAGACGTGTTCTCGGAGTAGGTGACTATGGTATCAGCTCTGTTTCGTGTATGGTTCCTGGTTCCTGGATCTTGCGGATGGTCCACTGAAGCAGCCAAGTTGGCGTTGTTGTTCTGCCGGCAGCTCAAGGCGGTCCGTGTGGGGGAGATACTTGCTAGTTGAGCTCTCCGGAGCTCCAACAAACAATCATCTTTCGCCAGATAAGAAATGTCAACATGGCGAGGGTTTTTGGTACGTCTCTTCCTTCTGAATGAGCTTAATCTGTATTTGGGAGTAATAGTCACTGATATGATCGATTATCTTGTCTAACAGGTTATTTCCTCCTGGGTTCCATCCCAGCCTTGATCCTTCTCCACCTCTTAGTTTCCCCATACACCAAGGTCGAAGAGTCCTTTCATGTTCAGGCGATCCATGACATCCTGACGTACGGGATTCCTTCTGAGAATGCAACTGCCTTTTTCCAGAAGAATTATGATCATTTCTCGTTCCCCGGAGCTGTCCCTCGGACGTTTGTCGGGGCGTTGGTCCTGTCGGGCATTTCGCGGCCGTTTATATGGTTGAATGAGAATGTTGATAAGCAGTTTTTAGGTAGGATGGTGCCCAGTATATTCATTGTCTTTTGGATTTGGGATTTCAGTGACTGATTATTGTGTTCTTCTCAGCACGGGGACTACTGGGCCTCTTCAATGCTTACGCCTTGCTCACCTATTCCTCTGGCGTGCGTCGAGCATTTGGCAAAACTGCGGCCACTTGGTATCTCTTGTTCCAGGCGAGCCAATTCCATGTTATATACTATGCCTCGAGGACTTTGTCGAATATGTTTGCGTTTGGTATCAGTATGTCTCTGGATCTTTGATTTTCTGAGAGGACCGTAGGGAAACAAGTATGTGCTGACGCGTTTCTAGCGACGCTGGCGTTGGGATACCTCCTTCCTGAACCTATTCCACTAGAGCAATATCGCAAGAGAGCTCGTCTTGCTTTGTATTTATTAACGATTGCGGGCATCATCTTCCGCTCTGAGCTCGCGATCCTCCTCGGGGTTCAGACCATCTTCCTCTTCCTCACCGGCCGTATCAGGATCCGCCAGGAGATCATCCCTGCCGGAGTGTGCGGGTTGCTGATCGGTCTGACTATCACAGTCGGGATCGATTCCTTCTTCTGGCAGCAGTTTCCTCTGTGGCCTGAATTTGCAGCTTTCAAATTCAATGTCATCTCTGGCCAGGCCTCTGCTTGGGGCACTCATCCATGGCATTTTTACTTCACCAGCGCGCTTCCGCGCCTCCTTCTCAACCCCATGACCTACGTCGTTTGCATTCCGTTCTCATTCCTTCATCCCTCAATACGCTCGTCGACCCTCTATGTGACCCTGCCTTCAATAATCTATATTGCGATTTATAGCCTCCAACCTCACAAGGAATGGCGCTTCATCGTCTACGCTGTCCCTCCCCTGACCACTGCAGCTGCCATTGGGTCCTCCTATATCTGGACACACAGAGCCAAAACACTCATATACCGCGTCCAGTGCCTGCTCCTTGTATGCTCCACCATCTTTGCTTTTGCGCTCTCCAACCTCGTCCTCCTTCCCGCCTCGTCCGCAAACTATCCCGGAGCCCACGCGCTCAATGCGCTCCATAAACATGCCCACAACACGCAGCAGGTGATAAACGTCCATCTGGGCAACCTAGCTTGCCAAACAGGCGTGACGCGTTTCCTGCAAATGCCCCCTCCAACGGCCCCCTTATTTCACCTCCCTGGCTCAGCAGATGGGTCCGTCCCCTCCCTCCGCAGCGGAAACACTAGGTGGCTGTACGACAAGACGGAAGACAAAGAACTCAAAGAGGAACAAAGCTTCTGGAGCCTGATAGACTATGCCCTGGTTGAGCCACGCGAGGCACGCCGCGTCGTCATTAGTTCGAGAGATCCGAAATGGCGCACTATCGACGTTGTAGACGGGTTTGCAGGAGTGAGGGTCCTCCGGCCTGGTGAGGCTCCTACAGGCCACATTGAGGATGATATCGTTAGGCATGTCCTAGGTGACGGGGGTATTAAGCTCTGGAGTCAAGCACGGGATATCGTGCGAAAATACGTGACGAGAGGATGGTGGGTGGAAGTGAAGACAGAGCCCAAGATCAAGATTATGAAACATATGCGATAAATTATGCTATGTACAAGATACGGTTTAACTGCGACTAGTCAGTTTCGGGACAAAAGGATATGTATGAAGTACTCATATTTAATCATTCCAAATACTATACTCGAATCACCAGTATGGGGTATGAACTTTAGGAATATGGGAGGGGGTATTATCTATCTATCTTCCACAACAGGAACAAAACAAGTCACCAAATGGTCACAGAACCTGACGAAGCTCCGTCATACCTCACGTATTTACTCAATTCAAGTAATTGAATCCAACCAACTGGACTCACTTTCAGTTCCCGCCTTCCAACTTCTCCAATCTCTTTTCTAGATCCTTCACCCACGGACCCACCACATCGAGATTACTCTTCATCGCCTGCTCTCCCTCTACCACCTTCTCCTCGACGATCTTCAGTCCTTCGCGCCACTGCTCGATCTCCTTGTTCATCTCCGCCTGGCGCGTCTCGAGCTGGTCGAGAGACTGGCTCGCCTGCGCGGCACCTGCGTGAATGGCCCGCAGGGAGCGCAAGCGTTCCAGAACGCTGGGGAGGAGCGGATGCAGGGACTGAATGGTCGGGAGAGTTGCGTAGAGGGCTTGAATCTTGGCAGCTTGCTCATCGCGCTGAGCGGCGGCCGGGTCGGCTTCCGTCGCGGAGGAAGAGGTCATGGACAGGTCGTCTGTGACGTCGATATTGGCGGCCGCGATACGCGCCGCTTGGGCGGCTTTTGCGGCATCGACGGCTCGTTTGCGAGCTGTTGCGAGAGCCTCTGCGTCTGCGGTGAGTTTGCGGATGCGAGTTGTCAGCGCCTCGATGTGCGGCGTGGTCACGGTCGTTGATGCCGGAGCGGAGCCTATCGTGGGCAGGGCGGAGGCGGGAGCAGGACCCAGGAGCGTGCTGGTCAGGGTGGTGAGACGAGAGGTGAGATGATCGAGAGTGGGAAGGACGGGTTGGAGAGAATCCGAGTTTGGTTCCGCCACGAACGGATTCGACGAGCTCGAGATGCCCATTGCGGCTTCGATGAGGGCCAGCCGGGCATCGAAGGTGGCAGCATGCGCCAGGAGGCCAGGCGATGAAGCGACAGCTTCAGCACCTGCGGTGCCGTTCTTTTGAGATTCATCCGGACCGTCGAGTTTAGAACTAGCAGCCAGTTTCTGAGATAGAATCGCATCTGGACTGAGTGACCCCGATGCGGCACCACGCGCAGAAGCATGTAGACTATCCAGCGCACGACTCAGTTCCTTCACACCATCGCCCAGACCTTCATGACCCGCATCTGCTCCCTCCTTCTTCTCCTCAGTCCCTTCAGCCTGTCTCTTCTCCAGCTCGGTCTTCAATTCCTCCGCTTCCCGTCTCAGACGCGCCAGTTTCCTCTCCAGACTCTCCTCTTCGCCATCGCTGAGATCCCCCAGCTCCTCAGTGCCGTCATCATGTCTCCGTCTTCGACGGCCTTTCGTCTTGTATGCTTTCCGTTTCGTCGCGATGCTGTCTGAGAAATTGGCCTCTCGCGTATCGACCGTAGCACCCATGAAATGTGCGCGCGCCTCGTCGGTATTGACCCCGTGTCGGTCAATGTCTGAATTCGAACCGGCATCTTCGTCTGAATCCGCTGTGCGGACGGTAGCTGTCTGTTTCCCATCAATTGTTTTAGCAGTCCATTACCAGAACTGTTCTTGTCATGTATAACGCACCGGCAAGGTGGACGCCTCGTCCGTTAAGTCGGGGGTCTCATAGATATCGGGCGCGAGGTCCTGTTTGTCAACATCACAAGGTTAGCCAGAGGGTAAATTAATAAAAACGAGAAAGGCGACGCGACCCACGAGATCTGGAAGACCAGCATATTTCTTGTTGAACGCCATTTCTGCTGGTGGAATGGGTTATTCTTTATTGTTCGAGCTAGTCCCCGACTTGAGGTTGTGCTGTTTCGTTGTTTTGGGGCCGCGTCGGTGCACGTGCAGGAGATGCCGCCGTTTGGCCTCGCAGCTTGACTTAACTACAACAACAACTAGATATCAATTACTCTGGAATCATGAGCCAGACCTCGTGCTCACAACTGTCATCCGGAAAGCCTTTGGTAGTGAATTTGTATGCGGTCATTATACTTTCTTTATTTTCTTTCATGATACTACACGGTGATGTCTCGAGGGTTCTGATCGGCTCTTGTGGGCTTTCTTAGCTCAAGATGCGCAAGGCAATGTGCGCTTGAACGTGATGAGGGCACACTGTTAGTTGATATAGTCTCAGTACCTCGCACACATTCAGTAACATTTCGCTACTGCCATATTACAGGTCAGGATCATACGACTGTGTTTGGTCAAACCCCTCGAGACTTGAAGACTTACGAACAGACGCACTGCAGACTGTCGATATACACTATTACCTGGCTCGCTTTGAGAGCTGGTTTATTGAGCAAGATCGAATATTGCGATGTTCATCGAGTTCAGTCGATCTTTTCGCTCTAAAAGCCGTCTCGACTTGCAGCATTGACGCCGGCGATTGTTGAGGACCATGCGGCTCCGGTCCCGGCATTGCGGGCCGTCTGGGGAGCAGTACCTAGTTGAAGCCGGGGGAAGTCCGGGGTCTCCAGCAGAAGAACCATGAACAAATGAGGAATACGTCGAAGAAACTCAGAGACCGCCAGCTCCCTACTTCGCAGTTCTTCCCGAGAACAGTCCCCATCTTCACTATATAGTAGAGCCGGCAACAAAAGACGTGTTTCATATACTAACTACCAGCACCGTTCAAAGCTGGTAGAGCTACCCACGTTCCGCAGACGCTACAAGCTTGGCCGGCCAATCATACCGTTCTATATCGCAACAAAAGTCGATGGTTCTCGATGGCTTTTGATAGTAGTGGCCGACCAGCCTCAAATTGTACTCCAGACGTCACAGTCGACGATCACGCTTTGTCATAATTACCCTTTGGCTCCTCCGCACTTGGGCTGGGTTCTGGCGCTTCCCCTCCTTTGGGTCCGCCAATGCCGTGGGATCTACAATCCATTTCAAGATCGTAGTCACTCCCCGCTGATGGATACCGATGGACGAAGGGAAAGTTAGATGTCGTGCTGGATTTCGTCCACTCTTCATTGGACTTCTTCGCCTCCCTCCCGAGGTAAATACCGATGAGGAATGTCCAGAGCTTTACGAAGTAGAATAATACCCCACGTCGGCGACCTGGTGATCATGCAGGGATAGATCAATGTGGGGTGAAGGAGCTTTGCGTCCCCGCTCATGGAGATGAAAACATAGCACCGCGTTCATCTCCTTGGGGTATATGAATCCCCGTAGTCGCCAATTGCACTGGGCCACTCAGCGTTTTCTCTTCATCCAACGATCCTACAACACAGCTAGTAAACATGGCGCAAACCGGTGAGATCAAACCTACCAAAACAGCGGCACTCAACCTGCCAGCAGGGTCAAGCACCTGCGAGCTGTCAATTCTAAACACCACTTGCGACATGACCCTGCCTACCATTTCTTTGATTGGCCCAAACATCAAGGGCCACGAAAACCTCAACCTCCCCACGTTCTCTTTTTATATCTATAACCCTCGCCAGAATAAGCGTGTCCTCTTCGATCTAGGAGCCCGAAAGGACTGGTGGAATTTCACACCTGTAGTATTGGATGCCGTCAAGACCAAAGGCGTCTCCGGGCTACGTATTACCCATGACGTTTCTGATATCTTGGCTGAGGGCGGAATCGATCCCAAGACTATCGATGCCGTTGTCTGGAGCCATTTCCACTGGGACCATGTGGGCAACATCCAACTATTCCCAAAAAATGTCGATGTCGTCGTCGGTGCTCCTTTCAAGAGTGTCTTTCTCCCGGGTTATCCCACAGGCCCGAATTCACCATTTTACGAGGCCGACTTTGAAGGCCGCAACATTGTTGAGCTCGAGTTCGAGGGCCCACAGAAGATCGGCCAATTCCTAGCTCACGACTACTTCGGTGACGGCAGCTTCTATCTCCTCAAGGTGCCAGGTCACACGGCCGGACATATCTCTGGCCTGGTCCGCACGACCCCTGATACCTTTGTATTCTTGGGCGGTGATGTCTGTCACTTCCCCGGAGCTTACCGACCTTCTGAGTATATCCCAATGCCAGAGACGCTTCCGGCGGAGACGAAGCTTGACGCGCGGATCCCAGTGCCTTGCCCTTGTTCCTTCTTCACTGCATGCCATCCTCACCCCGAGAAGGCTCGCACAACGCCGTTCTACCGCGTATCGGAGGAACCTGGATCGTGGTACGAAGATGTGCCGGAGGCGCAAAGGTCCGTCGACAAGTTGATAGAGTTCGATGGTGACGAGAACGTCCTTCTGGCCATCGCACACGACCCAGCACTGCAGGATACCCTCCCGTTCTTCCCCAACGGAACTATCAACGACTGGAAATCGAAAAGCTGGAAGCGTACGACTCACTGGGGCTTTGTTAACGAGCTTCCGGTGAACGGAAAGCCCGGACGACCAGCCATGGTGGAGGGTTTGCTGAAGGGAGGTGTTCCACTCCAGTGAATGTGATTGGGATATTGTATTTTTGCACACATGAAACTGCTGTGTATAGTTTCCAAAAGGACATAATATGACGAACGACATGACTATGGTTAACTTGTATCATCATTGACAAGTTGCGTAGATATTAATGTACTCCCTGTAGCGCAGAGAGGAGTGAGAGAATAAGTCCCACCTTAGAATGGGCCGGGGGACTTTTATGTATTCAAATAATATGCGTTTGCCCTGACAGCTGTTCCCGCAGGGTACTCGACTCCTGGGCCGTCTTCGGGAGCAGCGACGCCACTGGCATCAAGCTTCTGCCAGTCACAATGGGCGTTGTGTCTTGGCCTTAGCAGTAGTAGCAGTACCTTATTCCGAATCTAGGTTCCTGCATCTAGATCGAGGTTTAGAATACTATGTCATAACATTCATGACAGGGCAGAATTGCGCGCTGTTGGCTAGAAGGGGAACAGTCGCACCTAGAAGGCTCGAAGAGCTGTACAGAGCTCCATAGAGACATCGAAATAACAAATGACGGGCATCTGGCCAAGGAACTAGCTGTCCTTTCGCGCTATTCAGCTCATGGTGCAGACTAGCAGTCCTGAAGCTATGCTGCGAGGTCTTCACATGTCACACTCGACGCACAACACAGCACCAGGTCAGTTAGTGAGGTTTCTTTTGCTTTCGAAGGAGCTTTTCTGGTCCAGGGATCTTATCCGTGAGAATAATCGACCCTGATAGAAAGCGTTGGTCCACAATTGCAGTTGCGGCTTTCTTTGTGTAGGTACGGACAGCTCCCGCAGCGTCCACCAAGATCGTCGGTCGGGATTAATCCCCAAAATCGCAGTCATGCCGGATAGTCCCTGACGGTTCATAATTCCCTGGTCAAGAGTGAAGCTATAGATGCTCGAATCCGAGAGCGATAAGTCGTATCCTCACATGCGCACGCGCCTTCTGCCTCGGAGTTGCTGAAACCCGCCTGCCTGTTGTGGGATGTGCCTGCCCGCGACGACGTTACTTATTCACTAAGTAACACGCCATAAGCTGATCATACATAAAGAACTCTCTTTCTCCCTTTCTCTTCTCCTCCAGTATTCATCCTCCTCACTCTCCTGCCAGCTCTAGCAAGCCCATCTCTAACGACCTAGATCACTCATTGCAGCTTAGATATTCTTTTTCTCTTGTTCTTCCTAGAGAAACTTTCAGATCAACAATAGAACTCGACACCATGGCGGCCCCCGCAGATGCCACCATTCAGGACCTCAGTGGCACCTGGGTGATGGTATGTAAATCGAACCCCAGACACAGTCTCTACCCCTGACGGAACATGCGTTCCACGCACGTTCTTTTGACTTCCCCAGATCTTGGCAGACACACGATCTTTGTTGTGGTGCCCCTCAATTTGTTCGCTGCGGAGTGCTAATGATGGTGGGGTATTATAGGATGCTACTCTCTCGACACCCACGGACCCGATCTTGCAGTTGGTATGTATTTCTTGTCTTTTAATTTTTACCATGGTGTATTTCCCTGCACAACCCCATCGGTGGTTTCAAAACATGGTTGTTGGGTGGAGGCACTGCCAGCTCCTCTAACGGGCCATTTCCCTCTCCTATACTGACGTATTCTTTTGGCACTCCTCGCGATTTCGAATCATTTCCTGTTCCAAATGTCTATCATAACTAACGTACATTAGCAAGGAATGAGCTGGCTCACCCGCAAGGCTCTCAGCTATGCTACGGTCACACTCTCTGTTACTCAGTACCGGGACTCGGAGAACAAGTCTCTGGCGCACATCGACATTGACCAGACCCTTACTGGTGGTATTAAGGGGACAACCGAGACGCGCATCACTGACTGGACTGAGCGCGAGCACAAGGACCATATCTTTGGCGCCGTCGTTGGGCAGACCCGTCTGGTCCGTGGATCTAAGGCCGAAGATGGCAAGTTGCGACCCAAGACAGAGTACCAGACCAAGATCGGTGGAAACGGCGTCGATGATGAGAAGATCCAGAAATTCTTGAATGGAGAGATCTTGCCAGACGGCACTGAGTCCGAGGGCTGGTTGCTGGATCCGGTTGGCGAAGATTTCGGCGAGGGCGAAGGACTCTTCCTACAGAGCTGGGTCCGCAACATTGATGAGGGCTACGGGTGGACCGCAGAGCAGGTACGTACAAGCTATTCGGTTCTCTTTGGCATGTGATTGAATGCTGCTGACACTGAAACTGCAGATCTGGGGCTTTGAAAACGTTGACGGCAAGCGTCAGTACACTCGTCGTGTTGTCGTTGCTGGGAAGGACGGCAGCTACCAGCTTGGCCGCCTGGTTTACAATTACCAGGGTCCTGTTCAGACTACGGCAGAAACTCCCGCTCAGTGAAGACAGCTTCTCAGGAAGCCATGATCTTTGTCTGGCCGCATTGTATCGTTACGGTTGATGACTTCATTTGAGCCCGGGTAAAGGTGTGATCCTTCCTGCTGGCGTTCTTTAGAGCTGGTTCATGGCTCCTAGATAGAGGTAGCGTCGGGCTCGGTCCATAGAATAATTGCCTCTTTAACTCCTTGGGACCAATGTAGTTTACACCCAGTCATAAGACTGTCAATCCTGTAGGATTAATTATATTGCTCCATTAAGGGAGAAAGCAGAAGTACTGAACTATAACGGTAAATATAATATGAAACGTTATATAAACCCACTGGACGGGACAATTTTGGTACCTATAAGAACAGGGATGAACACATAGCGAGCCCAGAAGGCCAACCAACCTCTTCCGTCGTCATGGGCATTCATTCTTTTTGCCTATTTACCAAGGCTTTACAATTGGTCATTGTAGATAAACAGCCATATCCACCGTAAAAGTTAAATTGAAATGCGTATAAAAGCTTCAGGATATCATTCTCCACATAAGGTAAGAGCGTCCAAATACAAACAGAGTTGCGGGATTTCACGAGTGGGTAGGCATCACAACGCTAGCCTTGGTGCTGATTGCATCCTCGCTGCGCCACAGGCTGGTAACGGTCTTCTGCTGGGTGTAGAACTGCAGACCGGGCTTGCCGTAGAAGGTGTTTGCGCCACCACCGGCGATACTCTTCTTGTTACCGGTGAAGGAGAACATGGGCAGCGGGACGGGGATGGGGACGTTGATGCCGACCTGGCCGGCTTCGATGTTCTTCTGGAAGTGAGTGCCCGTGGGGCCGGACTTGGTGAAGATGGCGGCGCCGTTGCCGTATTCGTTGGCGTTGATGAGGGAGATAGCCTCCTCGAGGGTGTCGACGTTCAAGCAGACGAGGACGGGGCCGAAGATTTCTTCTCGGTAGCAGCGCATGTTCGGGGTGACGTTGGTGATGATGGTGGGTCCAACCTAGATGAGGATCAGTCAGGAATCGAGGGTTTGTGAGAATATGGGGGAATTGGAGTCTTACAAAGTTGCCGTTGGGGTACTTCTCGGGCTTGTAGCCTCGGCCATCAAGGAGGATCGTGGCGCCCTCCTCTTCCGCACTGGCGATCAATTCCTCGATACGCTTCTTGCTCTCTGGGCTGATGACGGGGCCCAGGTCTGCGCCCTCCTCGAATCCACCGTTGACGTTGAGAGCCTTGGCTCTCTCCGCGATCTCGGGCAGCCAGTCCTTGGTTTCTCCGACAGCAACAAGAGTGCTGAGGGCCATGCAACGCTGACCTGCAGCGCCGAATGCAGCACCCGCGATGGCGTTCAGGGCATGGTTCTTGTTGGCATCAGGCAGGAGGGCGGCGTGGTTCTTCGCGCCCAAGTTGGCCTGCACACGCTTGCCGTTGGCAGATCCACGAGTGTAGATATACTCACCCGCGCGGTTGCTACCGACGAAGCTAATGGCCTTGATAGCAGGCTCATCGAGGATGAAATCGACAGTCTTGGCGGCACCATGGACAATGTTGAGGACACCTTCCGGGAAGCCCGCCTCCCTGGCGAGCTCCGCCAAGATCATAGCAGCACCGGGGTCACGCTCTGACGGCTTCATAACCATTGTGTTTCCAGTCACCGTGGCAATGGGGATACACCACAGGGGAATCATGGCGGGGAAATCTATCGGAATTGTTAATTTCGATCTGCAGATATTCCAGATTTGCAGGGAAATGGTGAATTTGAGACTTACTGAATGGACAGATGGCAGCAACGACACCCAACGGCTCCCGATAGCTTCTTGTCTCCATATCCTTGGCGACCTCGAGCACCTCCCCGGTGATCTGGGTGGTGATACCGCAGGCGGTCTCCGCCACTTGAAGACCACGGAGGACATCTCCCTTGGCATCCGCAAAGGTCTTGCCTTGCTCCACGGTAATCGAAGCCGCAAGACGATCCCAGTGGGTGCGGATGAGGTTCGTGAACTTGAAAAGCACTTGCTGGCGATGCATGATGCTGGTAGCGCGCCATGCGGGGAAAGCTTTCTCGGCCGAACGCACGGCCGCCTTGAGCTCCTCATCCGTGCTCTGGGGGACGCGAGTGACAAGGTTGTTTGTAGCTGGATCGTAGAGATCAATCCATGTTGTAGCCTTGGATGGAACGAACTGGTTGTCAATGAAGTTGGTGGTATCGATTGGGTTGGCAATCGCTTCGTGGGTGGTCGGGTACTCCGTTGCCGTAGTGGCGGCGGTGGTCGTTGCAGCGACGAGCTGGCGTGCGGTGGCATGCAGCCGTCGGGATGCGACCACGGAGGGAGAGACCTTCTGAGAAGCTGAACTTGAGGACGGCGACATGGCTGATGAGGATAGAGAGCGAGATGCAGTCACTGCTGCGATTCTGGCGGACGAAACGGCGGCCCTGGAATTGCGGGGAGAGCAAACGCGGAGGGCGGGGAGAGAACGAGCCACGGAGTGACGGGCGGCCATTGTGAGAGCCGGATGGATTGAATTCCTCACAAGAGACTCAGCAGATGGGATGCGTGTCTGCTCTCACAGAGAGACGGGGATGGATGAAGGATATATGGAGAGAGCCGGGGCGGGAATGCGAGGCAGAACGAAGGGAAGTCGATCTCTCTCTCATACAGGGTCAACTACTCCAGCTTCTCGCCTTCTGCCTCTCCGGTTTCTTGCCCGAGGTCGCTCATCTTTCCGGGGTATAAGAGTCCAATGCTGATTGGCTGGATGCGCCGAGGGGCCCCGATATCGAAGGAGCTGATAAATACCTGTATTACCCGATACGGAAATTACCCGATAAGAGATAATGTGAGAATGAGACTCGTAAAGGCAAGTTTGTCCGGAGTCTCTCTTCTGGGTATCATTTGGTCTATTACTCAATATATTACAGATCGATCTTTCTTTCACCAGCAACCTCACTACTGTCGCTTTGAGGATATATTCAGCCAGCGATTCCATATGAACCGACCCGTCTGGAGCACCTAAGCTTCCGGTTAGAACAGGACCTCGGATGAACTACGCAGATCGCAGCTAGCTAGATTAGTGGATAGAGCATCGGTTACTCGCGGAGTTCCCCAGATAATCAACGTCGATTGTTAAAATCACTATAGAGGATAAAACGCCTTTTCTCCCGAAGCGAGAATTGAGTTTGGAATAGAAACCAATAACACTGCTAAACAACAGAATCCAGAGGAAATAACAACACACCAGGGCGGCTGCGGTCGGGGGTAATTAATTTACACATGCTCATTCTCCTGGCTCGTTCCGGGTATTAATGTCCCAGTTTGTCATGGCTCATAACAGTTTAGCTGGGCTGTCTCCCTAGTGGAACAGACTTAATAGCTGCAAATACCACGGCCGATTATATCGACTCGACACATGTCTCCTTCCCAGCACACCTTTTACTCCGCAGAAGAGCGCGTGGTCCGCTTGGTGGCGTTGCCCTTGGCCGTCTCCGCGGCGGAACTGACAGCCTCCGCGGCCTTCTCCTTGGCGGCACTGGCGGCCTCCTTGCCCTTCTTGGCAGGAGCTGCAGCGGGAGTGCTGGCGCTGATGGCGCCAACAATGACCAGCACACAAGTGAGCAGCAGAGCGCCCAGTCCTCCAGCAACCTCAGGCACCAGCTTCACAGCGTTGAGAGGGTCCTCCTTCGCCAGTCCGACAAAGAGGTCGACCTTCTCACGGACGTAGGTAACGGGGTCCTCGCTGAAGGCCACGCTGGTCTGGGGCTTGTCCTCCTTCTTGGGCTTCTGGGCGTCCTCCTCAGCAACCTCGATGGGGTGCTTGATGTCAAAGGTCTCCTGGCGGAACTTCTCGGCGTCCTCAATGGAGTGGCCGATGTAGATATTGTCGAACAGGATGTCGTTCTGCATAGTCCAGATCTCAAATCCAATCTATGTCTCGTTAGCCTCGCAATGTCCAAGTTATTCCCTCGGGGTTACACTTACGGCGCCCATGGGCTCGAAGTTGGCAGGCTTCTTGTCCTCGAAGAAGGCCGGGTTGGCGATCTTGCGAGGAGCCCAAGGTCCCTTGTACGCGGGGTTGTCGATCAGAGGAGGAGACCACTTGCCCTTGTAGGCAGGGTTCTTCTTCATGGGCTTCGTCCACGGGCCGCATCCAGAGACATCGTTGCACTTGGGGTTAGGCACAGTAGGAGGGATCCAGTCACCATCCTCCTCATCGTCCCAGTCCTCGGGCTTCTCGGCCTCGGGGTCGGGAATGGAGGTGGGCTCATCCTCAAGCCAGTCATCGGGCATAGTGGCGTCCTCGTCAACGATCTCGTAGGGAGCCTCCTCATCCCAGTCCTCAGGCTTCTTGGCCTCGGGGTCAGGGATCTTGACATCGTCAACCCAGTCGGCCGGCTTCTTGTCCTTGGGGTCGTCAATCTCCTTAGGGGGGTTGACCGGAGGGCTGAAGTCCTCCAGAAGAGTACCGTTCTTCACAGGGCTACCATCGATCAGAATCTGGAAGGACTGGTCGGGCTTGACGATCAGGGTGTAGAGGGTCGTCAGCTTGCTCGTGCGAGCCGCGGGAGGAGCCTTGAGGTGCTTCTCCTCATACTCGCCAGTCTTGGGGTTCTTGTGCTTGAAGATGAAGTGAACCTGGGGAGCAAGTTAGCTAGGACCACCCCAGTTGTAGAGCTCATCCCAAGTCTTACCTTGTTGGTAGCACCGCACTTGTCAGGACCAAACATGATCACGTAGGGAGAGGCATTGGAGAATTCCTCAAGATGGAGCTTCTTGTTCTCCTGAAGGAGCTTCAGGTAGGCACCACCACAGACCAGAGAGTCTGGGAAATGTCGTCAGATATATTGTACACGAGAGCTTGCGGATACGGATCACCTACTCTGGAGCTTGACCTCATACTGAACAACCAGGGTCTTATCCTTGTTGTCAATCTTCTTGGGGAACTTGGCGGAAATAGCATGGTGAGCAGCGGCATTCTTGACCACCAGACCCTTGTCGCCCTCAATGCCCTTCAGCACTGTAGGCTCCTCGACGGACCATTCACCGACGTAGGCCCAGTCCTCCTCCGACTTGGAATCCTCCTTCTTCGCGTGAGAGGGAGTCCATCGGCTATCCCAGTCGTCCGTGAACTGCTCCAGGAATGGAGCCTTGAGGCTAGTGGGCTAGTGTATTGTTAGCAATCGCAGAACTTGAGGTTGCGGGAACCGCGCTGGTAACGTACGGTGAAGGTAGGCTTCTCGATCACAGACGTGGTCGCATCGGGAGCAGCCTTGGCCTCCTCCGCGTGGGCATAGCCCAGCAGCGTGGCGGAGGAGATGACAGCGGACGCGAGAGCTGCGTTGAACCGCATGATGAACCGGAAGCTCTACGGCGTCCAGGCGGAGTGGATGATGAGCCAAGAACAACAACAGATCAGAGACAATTCAATTGTCCTCCCAGGCGGGATGGAGGAAGGGCACAAGGGAACACGATGGAGCAGCACGTAGCACAGCACGAAGCAAGAAAGAAAGCCAGTCCGGACGGGGCCGCGAATATAAGATGCTGGATGAGGCCAGATTCTCAAAGGTGGCCTCTTTGTTGCAGAGCTGCTCGATGGGGCTAAGCCGAGGCCCCGATCGGGTTTAGTGCTGCTTCTTGAAAGTTCGATAGGATTAGCTGGTATTTTGTACCTGAGCGCCTACTACTAGCTAGCTAGCAACAATTAATTGATTGATCCATCAATCAGAATTTAAGCAGTATGCTAGTTCCGGGCAGAGCGCGGCTGAGAGAACAAGCACCACACCAGATAACAGAGGAATTGCTAGTGTGCCGTATCCACATCGATCACGACATGTGCTCAGCTCCTCTGGTCTGTATGGTACCTACTCCAAACTAACTCAGGTATCCGTACTTAGTTACCTAGCTCACCGCCAACGGATGGCGCATTGCGACATCTAAGTAACAGGGCGGCAGAAAAAAGAATCACGATCTATTGTTGCCCCGCCGCCTTTCACCCCTCACTCTTTCATACTCGTTCTTTTATTCCCTTCTCTGGGTGTTGCAACTCTCGGGGTCTCTCTCTCATTTTAAAAACACCACATTAGACAGCCACTTACCATGGCTGAGTCTCAGCAGGTTACCGGCAGTAACAATGACCATCTGGTCCAGTCTGACGATCCCCAGCACCCGTCCAACTTGATCCCCGAGCTATGCCGCAAGTTCTATAACTGGGGTTGGGTCACTGGTACCGGTGGTGGTGTACGTCCACGATGAATCATACAGTAATGAGATGGGCTTCTAGCTGACCTCTCAATGTAGACCTCGATCCGCAAAGATGACCACATCTTCATTGCGCCCTCTGGTGTGCAGAAGGAGCTGATGCAGCCGCACAACATCTTTGTCCTCCAGTATCCCACGCCTAAGTACCCTCCGTCCGCTCGCAAGTATATTCGCAAGCCTCTCGATCTGAAGCCGTCTGCCTGCACGCCTCTCTTCCTGGCAGCGTTTGATCGCGGTGCCGGCTGCTGCATCCACACGCACTCGCAGTGGGCCGTGCTGGTCACCCTCCTGGTCGAACGGGAGAAGGGCCCCAGCGGTATGTTCGAGATCAGCAACATTGAGCAGATCAAGGGTATCCCACGGGGTAAGGGCAAAGGCATGTTGGGTTTCTTTGACACCCTCAAGATCCCCATCATCGAGAACACCGCCTTCGAGGAAGATCTCACGGGAAGCCTAGAAAAGGCTATGGAAGAATACCCCGACACTTACGCGGTGCTTGTGAGGAGACATGGAATGTAAGTGACAGCGGAAGCTTCTCCTTTATTTCTTTTCGCAGTGAGATCACATTCTGACTAGAGCCGTAGCTATGTCTGGGGAGACGACGTCGCGAAGGCTAAGACCCAGTGTGAGAGTCTCGACTACCTCTTCCAGCTTGCGGTCGAGATGCACAAGCTTGGAATCCCATGGGTCAAAGATGCATGAAGAATTTTCATGGAATTAAAAAAAGAAAAAAACTATTATTCTTGCTGAATGCTCCAGGACCTGGGGTTCCTGGGTTTGCTTTGCTCAGTGATGATTCGATACTTGATATGATAAAACGTTATTCCACATGTTTATAAGAAGTGACGATAAGAACAGACGGCGTATATAGAGATGTCCGTGGTGTCGAACGAAAATGGGTTGGGGTCCTTCTATGGTTAGATGTGATTCTCAGCGAGTGGCCGGCAGTATATTTAAGATAGCCGATTGTCTCTTCAATACAGCTAGTATTGCTGTGCACCAAATACATATACCACTATTTTCTTCCATCTTAGCTCTTAACACTAACAGTCCTGTTAAGTGAGATCTGCTCTGGAAAAATAAATCTAGTCCGGCAACGTTAACATGTTCTCTATCGTTAGCCTCAACTATCCAGGTCCCCCACCACATAGAACTCTGGTACTCTAGACTAACTTACTAAGAAGTTTGTCTACTCTGATCCTAATGGATGGTAATAATCTATCTAACCGTAGTTTTCAAATTAAAGAGGACATATCCAATTGCTCTGAATCTATTGATGATAATATGAAATGTACAAGCTTACATAATATATACTACGCTCTCCATTCCATATCACTAACTAAAAGACTGTGATGGCAAAGAGAGCAAGTACCACTCAGTCGAATGAAAGCTCCAAGAACCTAGCGTACAACTACCCGCGAGGTTTGCTTCACTATGTTCCCACTGTCAATCTCTGGGAATCCCAGATGTAAATTACTTAAGGAAAACACCAAATCTGGTATGTACGTTCCAGTGGCCTCATAGCAAACGTTATTAACAGCCTTGTCTGCCCCTAAGAATAGATACACGTTAGTCAATTATGCTTTGTGTCCCTCTTGCGTGTCATTCCGTTGGAAACTATTCCTCAAGCTCGCATTCTCGTTTATATTATAAATTGGAAGTTAAATGTTAGCAAATGTTGCGTTCCTGTTTAGACGGCTGTTTACAGCTTCTGCATGGTAACCTGGAGTATACATTAGTATATTCCTGTTGGAGGCTCGGGATACGTGAAGTTCTGAAGGGTGGAAAGACATACCACATCCGAAGATTGGACGTAATCAGCAAAGTCTTCAATCTCCCCCTGTAGGTCGATAATTGATACTTTGTCGTCCTCCACGACGAGACTAATCTGAAGCTTGTTGACACCAAAACCAATGGGAACCAGTTTGGAAGCGCCCCAAACCAGACCGTCCTTTTCAAGGCTGCGAACGGCAGCCTCCAGAGCGACCATATCGGTTTCGTCATCTAGCATACATGGTGAATATCAAATTGATACAATCCAATCCGATAATCGATTGAGAGGAACCTACCCCAAGGCTTTACCTCCATGATAACCACGGACTTGGCGGCCGGCTTTGGCTTGTCCGCTCTTTTTGCTTTATAAGCAGCTAGACGCTCCTCATATACGCGAGCCGTCTCTGGGTCCTCCTCATCGCTACCAAATAGGTCGATCTCATGATCATCATCAGCGCGGCCGGTAGCTGTAGCAGGGTTTATGATGTCCTCCGGTCCATAGCTAGTATAGGCCTTGGACGGATCACCGGGAAGGGATGTGAATTCGTCCTCGTACAAAGCGATCTGCTTGTACCATCGAGCGGCGTGAGGGTACAGTGAGGAGTCCGGAGAGGACTTAATAGCCTTGAAGCAAGCAACATCGGCCTGAGATGGAGAGGAACTTTCGGCCACGTCAGTTCTTTGCACACAAAACTGTTGCGCACTAGGAAAGAATTCTCAGTTCACACTTACGAGATGATATATGGTCTGGTAGCCAGCCAGTTGTTGAGTGCTGCATTTTTAAATTAATTATAGATCATACCCAGAATGATAAAATAAACCTACTGCTTAGGCCGGCATGGCTAGTAAGATCTGTGAAGCCCATTTTCGTGTTGCTGCGAACGAGAGAAATGCACAAAGTGAAGTACTAAGCAAAGAGAAAGAGAAAAGATAAATCTCTAAGAAGTAGAATCGAGGGACTTTTCTTCACGCCTCGAATCTCCTTGTACAGATCTGCGGCATATTAGCGGTATCTTATGAGTCAACAAATTCAATAATCTAGATTTTATACTAATAAATAGAAGTACTGTGATACTACCGCATCCGTATGACGATATCACCGTGACTCATACTCGCATTTGGCTAGCCTAATAGAGAGGGGTCGAGGGACCTGATATGAATCATGTTGGGGCTGAAGGCTGAGGCGTGAAAAGGGAATATTAGTATGGCCAAGACTCTTGGAGAAGAGCATTAAGACATCCATTTCCGACAGGAAACCACTAGACATGTGCCGCTGAGCAGATACAAGCAACGATTGATCTATATTTATCAGCACATCAGTTTGCAAACCCATGTATTTCTTACAAATCGAAAGGAACCAACGCGGAATATTGCTGAAAGCGCGCAACTTTTTGCGCTCAAGATCTGTCGAGCGAATTACTATATTCGGGCAATAAAACTGCCAAGAGTTTTATCAGGCAACGAGGCTTAGCAGGAAAGGAGCATAAAAGGTGCTGTAGAGAAGCACACGTATGTATAAGGTAAATCTGAATTGTCTTTGAACATTAGCTATACCTTGATTCCAATATCTTTTCTAAAGTCTTGCGTTATGCTTAGAGCCAGGATAGAATCCCGACGAAATGGCCAGCAACCGCTTGGCGAAAGTGGCTTCGGCGGCCGATTGAGTGGACGCCGAAGGTATAGCGCCGCCCCACAAGGCCAGTACGATCTATATCAACAGCAACAACAATACGGTGGTCCCCTTCAGGGATATGGAGGACCTCAGGCATATGAAGGGGGTTATGGTTCATGGTATCAAAAATACCCCCAGCAACAATATGGCTTGCCACCGCCGCAGTATCTTCTGCAACAATACGATCCATATAACGCACCGCCGCCGTACGGTGGAGGGCAAGACGTCTATGCTCCAGAACCACTACCTCAGCTCCCAGATTACCAGTCAAGCGGACCTCGACCCTGCGTTGTTCCTCGTTAGTACAGAAACTAGTCAGGTATCAGGGCCCGAAAAAAATCTAACCATACACTCACCATCCCAGAGGTTGGTCACAAGAGATTCAGCGATGAAAACATGAGCCCATTCGTGCGTGTCCGCGTACCAGAGATGGAGCAAAATTACGGAATTAGTCACCATGAATGGATTATCTTCCTCGACGAATTCAACGAAGCGTGGATGGCAAACCCAGCCCTCCAAGCCGCCAACCAAGCAGGCAATATTGCCGGCATGGCTCCCTCTATGATTGCGCAGATAGTCGGTGTGGGTGTCAATGTGACCGCTGGCATCGGCTCGGCAGTCACCACCAAAGTGCGCACGAAGAAGTACCTGGCGAAGGCGAACGAAGAGCTCTTCGGTCCAAAGGGCTTGCACGTTCAGGTCTGTAAGACGGAGAAGATGCTCGAGTATGTTTGCTTGAGTGGTCAAGACAACGTTTTCTCTCGGTACAAGCAGGCTTTTGAGTACACGCAGATGAACGCTCCGATGGTTCAGGGAAATAACAACCCTGCTTTGCAGCGCATGCAATCGCTGGGCAGCCGAGTTATGACAGTATCATTCGATCATGTGGAGGCATCAACTAAGCCCGAAGGGTGGATGAAGAAGTGGGGTGCACATGAAGCTCAAAAGGCTGAACAGAAGCAGAATGAGAAGAACGCTAGGGAGCAGCGGAGGGCAGCCAGAAGAGCAGGCTGGGGGAGCTCTAGGAGGGAGGAGAGACAAGAGAGGAAGAAGGAGAAGGAAATCAAAAAGATCAGGTGGCTTGTGATCGTGCCAAAAGAACAAGTTGCTGGAAAAGATGAGGACTGGGATTCAGACTCGGAGGAATCGGGGAAATGAGAGAAGTTGATCTAGGACTTTGTTTTTAAATCAAGAATAGGGAGAAATTAATTCCGAGGGCCAGCCAAAAGATCACATTTCCGGACTGGGCAAACTTCGATTCGGGGCATCAATACCAGAACACAGACAGGGACCGTTCACTCATCAACAACCGTCCACTTCACAGTATTAGACGCCGGAACAACCACCTTCGGCCGGCCCCCGTTGTCCCTGGGGTCCGAAATAGGCTCTACCCCCGAGCCAGGGAGTGTCACAATGGTCTGAGTATGGCCCGCGGCCGTTCCCCAGTCCCACCAGTCCAATATGCTTCCCTTGAACAGATATCGGAGCCTCTCACCGGGCTTCAGGTCATCAGGCAGGCAGCATCCATCCCGTCATGGTCCAGAAGTCCGACCAGGATTCGCCGGGCAAAAGAGTTGGGAATCGGCCCGGATTCTCAGAGACATTTATCAGCTCGTCGGGATTATCCCACATCCCAACTTGACAGTAGCTATTCCCCACAAATGATTCCCATTCCTCCTCTGTCTCGGACCTAGACTGATCAGGACAGCGACGGCGGTAAACGCAGAATTCTCCATCTACTGGGAGAAATGCATAGATGTGGAAGGTTATCGGTCGGGATTTTTCATCGCCTGTTGCTGCATTATTGTTGTCTGGAACACCGTGGTAAATGACTCTCATATGGACAGACAGTCTCCCCGTCAAACTCATTGTTGGGCTGCAACTCAGCTCAAGACTGAGGACTGGTGCCCCTCGCCTGTCATATCCATAAGCAGAGGGTCTCTTTCCACCACAAAGAGGGCACTTACACTCTTTCACTTGCCCGTATAGGCGGTGGCGATGGAGGGTGCGGAATGGGAGGACGACTCCCTTCTTTCACTGTGAATGTTATGTGCGTCCCCCCTGGGACCCGGATCGGTAGGCATTTGGGCTCATTTCCCACCGGCTGTGTGCCCCAATCCCAGTGACCAATCTCCGTCCCAGTCCAGAGAAGCTCGTAGGTATGATCTGGTTGTAAGAGCTTTCCCCAGGTATCGGGAAAGGGCAGCCTCCAGATGATTTTACAGCGGTCATGGCTATCCTTGGCCTTCGCCGTATAATAGGAAGGCGGCTCGTTGGGAAACTGTACAATTCTTGAACCCGGTCTATATCTGGGTGTCTCCTCGACACCAATTCTTTGGAAGCTGTTGCTCTCTGGGTCGTTGTGCAAGAGAATGAAAACCCCCCGGCCAGGATCAATTGTGGTTGAGGGGGACCAGCGTAGCCAGCACGGTTGGTTGACGTCTTTTGTGTTATCGTTCTGGCCATCAAAATCGTTGTTTAGAATCCTCCGAAGAGAAGCTAAAATATAGATGTCATCCAGCGACTCCGTCCAAATAGTTGAGCTACCGTCTAGCTCTAGGATCAACTACGGGGTATCAGTGCTGTGCTGTACATTTATTAGCTTTTTTTTTGTTGCTCTCTGTTGTCTTCTAAGACCGTGTTAATGAACATACTGTCTATCACTTTCTCTCCATATCACGTATGAATCCAGTTTGTCCTCCATGGCACCGTTGACTCAAACCGAGATGCGGGAAGTTTGGAGATGGAGTAAACAAAGGAACGTGATGAACTAGGCACTACTTAAGTACCTAACTAAACAGCCACAATTACCATAGTTCATTCCACACTTCTTCTACAGAGTACCTGTAGGTATGTACCTACCTACCTAGTGTGGCTATCTCGCACCTGTACTTCTAGTAGTAGAAGAAGCTGGTCTTTTTCCACTCGATGATTCTTGGGGGGTGTTAGATAGAGAGTTGGGGTCTACCGTGGACAAGGCACGCTTTGGTCTAGGCATTGTTCTCGCCGAATACAAACACAATGAATCTCTAGGATGATGAATGAGTATCTATAGAAGTCAATGTCCTGATTTTGGTGTATGGTAACTACTAGAAAGTCAACAAGCGACGCGTCTAGCATGCCCCATAAGTACTTAGGAAAAGGGGCGCCGATCCGGGATCATCCAGACAACGTGAGCTCATTGACATGGGTACATGAGTCGCTCACCGCTTGATGCATAGCCCCAGATCCATGATTTCGCTCTTTACTAGGAACGATTCTGAAGCTTTACGGCACTATCAAAGGCTAAGAAATGGAAGTTTTGCAGCGACTATAAGTAAGCGACACCAATAATAATCTAGGACCAAAGGCGATGATAAATCACGTGGCAGTATAGTTGGTATCGATGCTATGATCAGGATCGAATACAAGGATGCTCATTTACTATATATCGAGAATCTAGTTTATCGTCTGTTATTAACTACAGGAACAGCGGAGCATGAAACCTGCCTTGGCTAGTTTCGTAAGAAGGTAGACATGGTTCTTTAGAATACGCAATGCACGGAAACCAATCTGTCCCATATCTCGAGATATGATTATTACCAAAGAAGTCGGAATTACGAATGTCAATTTCATATGCCCTTTTTAGAAGCATTCGGCCATCACGATATCGTAGTTGCTGTTTCTGTTCCTCATTTTGACGTCCTCCGCTGTTTAGGCAGCTGAAGATGGAAGGACACTCGTAACTTACAATTTCTTACAGAGAAAGTCATCTTGAGGAGCAAAACCACCAAGAGGCTTGACGCAATGGAACTCTCCATTGAAGTTGTATGAATTTTTCAAGAAAACAAATGGTATAGAATGCGTGAATGAACAGTAGAGTGTATACATCCAAGGCGGAGAGGTTGCTTGGCGTCTGCTGAGGCTGCCCCGGAAAGCGGCGCGTGCAAAGTAGACTCGGAGCGGGCTCACATCATCTGTCAGGTCCAGCTACTTACTCCGAACTACCCCCAAAGCTCTGCCCCCCCTTGCGCTAGCACTCTCTCTTTCTGTTCTATCAACACCTTTGCGACTGCGCCGTTTTCTGGTCGCCTCTTTTCTGTCTACCTTAGAGATTTACGGTCCAAGTCTGCGCGGAGATGGACCTGGACGCTGGCGACTCCCCGTGGGGCGGTAAGCCAGGCAATCACCTACAGTGGTCTTTGAAGCCATCCATTGTCTAATGATATCCACAGATGTCCCCTCGCAGTCGGCCGCAAGCCCTGGTGAATCGCAGCCCGAAGGCGCAGAAGAGAATTGTGGGTGCACTCTATCTGCGTGCAAAGCCCCATCCCAGGTGCACATGCTAACAGCTGAATCCACTGTAGCTTCCAACCAGACCACCACCCAGACTACCACGCTGAGCGTTCCGCGTTCGCCTGCTCGACGAGGTCCTCGGACACCACGAAAGATAAGCGCGCAAGCAACGAAGTTGGAGGCCGTGGATGACACCGCCGACCCTCTCGGTCCTCTTGGAGACAAGTCGTTCGAGAACAATGAGGAGGCACCTGTCCCGCCTCAGAAGGAGCCCTTCTCGGGTCGCAATGTGCGTCCGACTTCATCTGCGTCGCAGGTATCCAGCACGACTGGAATGATGGATTCAGTTGACCTGGACGAAGATGGTTTGGCCCGAACCAGAGGGCCGCCACCTGTGCAACCTCCTGCGGATACAGATGCGGCCAAGAGGACAACGCAGCCTAGCGTTAGTATAGAGCAGGCTGCGAAACCGACATTCGATATCACCGTCGGCGATCCCCATAAGGTGGGAGATCTTACGAGCAGTCACATCGTATATCAGGTCCGGACGAAGGTGAGTATCGCAGCACTAGCGAAACGCCAGGTCTGGAAGGTTATTGACGGAATTCTTGCAGACGACTTCAAAGGCCTATCGCCATCCGGAATTTACCGTCAGCCGACGATACAGAGATTTCCTCTGGCTTTACAACTCCCTGCATAACAATAACCCTGGTGTCGTTGTCCCACCCCCGCCGGAGAAGCAGGCTGTCGGCCGCTTTGACACGAACTTCGTTGAGTCAAGAAGAGCGGCTTTGGAGCGTATGCTCAATAAAATCGCTGCTCACCCAATTCTGCAGCACGATGGCGACCTTAAAATATTCCTTGAGAGCGAGACATTCAACCTTGATATCAAGAACAAGGAGAACCGGGAACCAGACCTTGGCCAGAGTAAAGGCATGTTCAGCTCATTGGGGATCTCTGTCGGTGGAGGAGGAAAGTTCATCGAGCATGATGATGTGAGTTTTCCCGTCTGCTGTTTCTTGCCAGAAACGTGATGTTGATGATACTTAGTGGTTCCACGATCGGAAAATCTACCTAGACGCCTTAGAGAACCAATTAAAGGCGCTGCTAAAA
Source organism: Paecilomyces formosus (assembly GCA_029606185.1). Lineage (NCBI taxonomy): Eukaryota > Fungi > Ascomycota > Eurotiomycetes > Eurotiales > Thermoascaceae > Paecilomyces > Paecilomyces formosus. The sequence goes on along the minus strand of JAPVCB010000025.1, from coordinate 393,239 downwards.
GCAATGGACACGGTGGTTGCACAACGCAAAGGCTTGGCTGAGGCAGCTGGTGATTTCTCAGCTTCCCTCCATGCACTGGCTTCTGTGGAGTTGTCGCCTTCATTATCCGTGCCATTGGACGGTCTTTCGGAGCTGCAACTGCGAATCAGAGAGCTCTACGAACGACAAGCCCAACAAGATGTTTTGACTCTCGGTATTACCATCGACGAATACATCCGATTAATTGGCAGTGTGAAAACCGCTTTCACTCAACGACAGAAAGCATTCCACAGCTGGCATGCTGCTGAATCGGAGCTCCAGAAGAGGAAGCATACCCAGGAGAAACTCCTTCGTCAAGGCAAATCCCAGCAGGATCGCCTGAACCAAGTCAATGCAGACGTAGCGGATGCGGAGAGAAAGGTACACCAAGCGAGACTGTTGTTCGAGGATATGGGAAGACTCATGCGGAATGAACTCGAGCGGTTTGAAAAGGAGAAGGTCGAGGACTTCAAGTCTGGGGTTGAAACGTTCCTAGAGAGTGCCGTTGAAGCCCAAAAAGAGGTGAGTACCTAAAGTATCCATTCGTTGACAGCGGTAGAGACTAATGTCCACTTAGTTGATCGAGATCTGGGAGACTTTCTTACTGCAGCTTGACACGGAAGACGGAAGCCCATACTATCAGCAGGCTCCTATCGGCAGTGACACTGCTGCCTCTGATACTGCTATTCAACCCGAGGCCGCTGCACCTGCAGCCTCCGAGCAAGAGGCATGAATGTAGAGGCTTTGACCTGTTTTCTTTGATGTATAGCACCCACAGCAGCATACCGTACCTAACCGTCCGTGATATTATATGCCCCCGAAGTTCCTCTTCAAGCCGTTTCTACAGTCTATACCACATACTTGATTCCAGTCAATTCATGCACCATGATGGTTTGAACTGATCTCCTCTGAGGCGTTCCAGTAAGAACCTTCCATGCGTATAAGAAATTAAACATCAGCATGTTTATGAGAATATGCGCGATCATGCCACAGATATCTAGACCCGGGATATCAAATTATGAACACTTAACATAACGAAATCTATATCATCAAACGTTTCTCTATCTGGGACTAATCACCAGCGCCCAACCCCCTTAATCACTGGCACGGTACCGTCTTCTGTACTCCTCCATCCTCTCCAGATCTCCCTTGTTACCCTTCGCCTTCAGCAGCTCGATCAAATCGTCCAGCGTGACGATGCTTGCCGTCGGCACCCCATACTCCTGTCTAATCTGACCCATAGCGCTCATCCGGGGCTCTCCGTCATCAATGCCCTCCTTCTCCTTCGGCCCAGGCATCTTCTCGCCGCGATCCAGCGCGACCGCAAATCCAACAACCTTTCCACCCTCCTTCTTGACGAGGTCGATCGTCTCCCTCATCGCCGTACCCGCCGTAATCACATCATCGATCACAAGCACATTCTTATCCTTCAGCGAAGCGCCGACAATACCGCCGCCTTCGCCGTGGTCTTTCTTCTCTTTGCGGTTGAAGCTGTATGAGACATTCGACCAGGTCTCCGGGTCGATGCGGTAGAGTTCGAGGAGGGTGCAGCACGCGAGCGAAATTCCTTTGTATGCGGGACTGTTCGTACGGGATACGAAGTTAGCGATATGCATCTTCTATTGCCAGCACACAGGGGGCTGAAGGGAGAGCCGAGAACTCACCCGAAGATAATATCCGGCTTCGCAACGGAAGGATTTTCACGAAGAAAGTTAATGATGGTATGAGCGTAAGCGGTCGAAATGGCAGAGGCGAGCGGCGCGGTGTGGAAGGATCCAGCGTTGAAGAAGTAGGGAGATTCTATATTCCAATCCCAAACGGAGTTAGCAATTCGTGCTTAAAACACAGCAGTAGTACAAACAAATAAAAACGAAGAGGAAGGTCAAAACATACGCCGCCCAGACTTGAGAGTAAAAGACCCAAAAGTCAGAACATTCGCAGACAAGCACGAGTTCAAGAACGCCGTCTTGTAGGCGGGGATAGCACCGGTTTGTTCGGCCATTGTGTGTTCGCAAACAGTGGGTCTATTTCACTTGATATAGAGTCAATGCCTTGGAATATGGTTTGGAACTCCTCCAAGGCGAAAATGTGTAGAATTGGAAGATCTGATATAGAAGAACTGTCCAAAGAGGGGCCGCAAATTGCTGTCTTGAAAAAAACGCCTCTTTTTGCGGAGTGAGGGGCCTCTCCGTGATAAGCTTAGGCGCTAGTCCGATCTGGGCGAAGGTGGGTGGTTTGTACGCTAAACTTGTTTGGGGAAATACGGGATGAACGGGTCATAAGAGGATATAAGGGAGGATTACAATGGGTATGTGGTGTTTTGTTGCTTTTTGATTTTTTGTCGATGATCAGATATGTTACTGTGAGAGATAATGAGACATATTAATGGTTTTGTTGGCCTGCAATTCATGATGGCAAAGGATATGATGTGGAATACTCTACGGTGTAATAGAGAGAGAAGAGAAGAATCAACAATAGCGATCAATATAATCATATCATTGTTTGCGGTCGAGTAACTGCTCATGGGTAGTGCAATGTACTCGATGTTCGCGCATTGGTGCCTTCACAGGAGCTACGGTGTCATCAAGTTATCATGAGCGGACTATTAGATGCAGGACGGAAATGAAGTTAGTCTGCTCTCTGCAAATTAAACCCCCCCGGACAGAGACAAAAAGGATATTATATTCCGTCAAGTTGTATGGAATGGAGTCTCTATTGGCAATCTATGACGGGTTGTACTCCATTTATCTAAGACGCGCGTACGGGTCTACAGCTTGGACAGAACAGCCTCAGCAGAAGAAACTGTGATATCCCTGCCAGGCTCCTTTTCGGCATAAGAGATCGTGCCGTCCTTTTCAATAATCAGGGCATATCTAGCTGTGCGATCACCGCTGGTCCAGCCAAGTCTCTTTGAAAACTGAAGTCCCGGGTCGCAGAGGAGATACTGTTGATTAGTTGCATATTAGTCTACGCTCCTTAATGGCCACTGAAGAGAAATGCGGGAGAAGTGGTAGGAAGCGAGATGGAACATACAATGTCGTTATTCTTGATGTGGTTGGCCTTGCCCCAAGCGCTCATCACGTACGGGTCATTGGAGGCGATGCAGCAGATGATGTCGACACCCTTCTCCTTCAATTTGCGTTCATTTTCGATATAGCCGGGCAGATGCTTGCCAGAGCAGCCGGGAGTGAATGCACCTGGAACAGCAAAGATTACAACTTTCTTTCCAGCAAATTCTGAGATAAAACCTTTAGTGGCCATATCAAAAGTACCGCATTTGCTCGGGGATATCTCTTGGAAGGGAGACGAGATGGTAAGTGCCGGAGGGAGGTAGCATACCTTTTGAAGCATCAAATTTGATGGGAATACCGCACGAATTGAACTCGAGCTTGTCCTCCGAGTAAGGAATATAGGTGAACGTGACCCCCTCAGGGAACTTGTCTCCAACCTTAAGCTGTGACATATCGCCTTGTCTTCGTTGTTAACTGGATACGGTGCGATCTTAAAGAGTTGGCGAAATATATCACCTAGACGAATTGAAAAGGTGTGAGGTCCAGAAGACGGCGAGGGAATGACGGACTGACAATCGGTCTTTGCGTACCTTGCTGGGCCGGGTCTCAACTCCGCACCAGCTCTTCGATTAGCTTAAAGCTAATCGATCCGCGCAATGGCGAAATCACGCTTTACACAGCTGTGGCGGCAAGGAATTATTCCCTGGTATAAGAACAGCAATCCCAGAAGATAATAGACAATCGAAAAATGTCCACTAATAATGTATCACGAGGTATAGGAGGTAAACATTGAGTGCTGGCGGTGAAAGTGCGGGGTAGCGTAATCTTGTATACATAGAGGGGTAATGTATACTAAATAAGAGCGAAGATCACGTCAACATCCCTTTCTGTTCCACGCCGGACCCAATGCTGTTACCATTACGCTTTATTTCCGTGCCATCTCAATAATCTATCTTGCTAACAGCTGATATGCCTTACCAACCTGGTTTCGCCCAGCTATACTCAGTATCCTTGAGATACTTTGCTATATTCTTCTCATGATCGCCGTCAAATATTTCATCCGAAATGGCGGAGTTGTGGTTTCGAGCGTTCTAGATTCTATCCTCTCACTTTTTTCTCCTCTTACAAGCTACTGCTACGTACATTCCTTAGAATGTGTTATCAAGACTACCTCTATTTCCCTTAACACGTCTTCGGTCTCAAGCTGGGGACCAACAAAGTCTTTACTCTGTGGCTAGACGCAGCAACCTGCCCATCGGGCCAGCAGCTTCCATCTCAAAAAAGCACTTGAATCCGGGTAAAATTACTGAGTAGTTGGAAGATTGATAGTGTTATACGTATACATAGAGCTTGAACTGGACATTAACAGGATTTTAGGTATGGCATAGTCCGGCAATTGTACAGATTTAAGAATTGATTCGTTAATGAGAACAATTTTGTTAGTTACATGTTGTCTTCTGAAGCAGCATATGACTGAAAAGGAGATTGCAGCTATAATGAACCTTTTAGCTGTATATATGCCTATATAGTGCTAAATATTCACTTGAAACTTCTCCAGAAGTGCTTAACATGCCGCCTTGTTAGCAGCGTTGGCATTTCACTCCGCCCGGTATCACAATGTCACCCAATAAATCTTGACATATTTATTGCTGAACTCCACTAATGGCATGAGAATAATAAACTATCTGATTTATTAACAGCGGTGTTTTGTGACCGCCCCTCTCGCTGCGCCAAATCAGATTGCGCAATTGTTGGTGAAAAATCGACGGCTCCTCGTGCCGATACAGCCGATTGCCGCAGAAAAAAGATATAATCGACCGCCACGATAATTTACTCTGAAGGACTTTCACGACACTCAAGTGAAAAGCACACTGTTGAGATAGACATTTTCCTCGCCTGGCCTGCGGAGGATGTCTGCCATTTGTAAACCCCTCAAATGGCTCTATAATGAATTTGGTGTCGCTTCCGTATATGCAACAGGTCGAGATGCATGCTTCATCATCCTGGCACGAACGTGCCGGATGTTCGCTTTTGGCGCAGCCTCTCTTATCCTCGCGTTGTTCCTTTCTATTCTCGGTTTCACAGACTTTCAGATTGGCCTGTTCATGACATTGACCCTCGCAGGAGATGTTCTGCTCTCGCTGTCTCTGTCCCTCGTGGCCGACAAGATCGGCCGTCGTCGCGTCCTCCTAGTGGGGGCCTCCATGATGACAATTTCCGGAGCGATATTTGCTACTGTTGAGAATTACTGGATCCTTCTCGCTGCAGCCGTGGTCGGTGTGATCAGTGCATCTGGTGGTGATTTCGGTCCCTTTCGCGCGATTGAGGAATCAACTTTATCCCACCTTACCACGGCCGAGACACGCTCAGACGTGCTGTCGTGGTACGTGACAGTCTCAAGCTTGGGCTCTGCTTTTGGAACCGAGTTCTGCGGGCGTGCTGTGGATTTCCTACGAAATCGACCTGGCTGGGAGACCACGCGTGCCTACCATGCCGTGTTTTGGCTGTACATACTCATGGGAGTCTTGAATATTGTCCTGGCACTTTCGATGAGCGACAAATGCGAAATACACGATATACCCCAAGAACCAGATGCGTCAGCCCCACTGCTAGACGATTCATATCAGCAAGAAGGTGCAGATTCCGACGAAAGATTCGAGCAGAAGCCAGAAACGAACGAGAAAAGAAGCCTGTTATCTCAAATCTCATCTGAGACCCGTTCAATCATGTATAAACTATGGTTCCTCTTAGCCGTTGACTCTCTAGCCGACGGGATGGTTTCATATGCCTTGACGAACTATTACCTGGATCGGAAATTCCATCTATCCAAATCAACCCTGGGAGACATCATGTCGATTAGTTATTTTCTTTCTTCCTGCTCCACGATCTTCGCAGGCCCTCTTGCTCGCCATCTCGGCCTCATCAAGACCATGGTCTTCACCCATGTCCCCTCTTCCGCGGCAGTTCTGCTCTTCCCCATCCCGCAAAGCGTCCCTCTGACGATCGCACTGTTCTTTATCCGCACGGGTCTCAACAACATGGACCAAGCGCCAAGAGCAGCATTCATCTCAGCAGTGGTCAAGCCGAAGGAGCGGACGGCGGTCATGGGAATTACCAGCATGATGAGAACGCTAGCTCAAACCCTCGGGCCTACCGTTACTGGGTTACTTGCCGGGAACGACAGGTTCTGGATCGCTTTCGTAACGGCAGGAGCTCTCCGTCTTGCTTATGATCTTGGTTTATTTGCCATGTTCGTGAATATGAAGCTGCATACGCATGAGTCAAACGAACAGGAACCAGACCCGAGACGATCGAGTGATGAGGAAGTGCCTGAGTCGCAGTCGGGTCAGAGCACTTCTTGATACAAAGCCAAGAGATATGGTTTATTCGAGCCGGTGTATATTTGGCACATAAAATAACGGATAAACTAGCATGGTTATGTAGCGTACGGGGATTTCATGATCTTGCTATGATACAGAGATCAGAAATTTTTCAATAGAGTTCAACAAAGCAACTACAAGACATTTCCATTCATTTATTCTTTTCGTAGTAATTTAGACATCAGTAAAGTCTTTCTATTCTTAGCTTATTGCCTATTGCACGAATTCAGGCTTAAAGTAATAAGTAACACGTAGGAAGACTTCCTATATACTCCCGCTGATCAATGTATGGGTTTCATATAGGTTATAAAGAGAAAACATGAAGGGAGTAATTTAGAAAAAGGTATCAAAGTAGAAGATGACCAGACGGCCAAACGTCATTGTCAACTTAACGAACTTAACGCCTGGTGTTGACTATACTGCTAATGTTTCTCTTGTGGACCAATGACAGTCGCACCGTCGACTATCATCATCTCATCGACTCTCTCCTCGGTATTTCCCCATTCGACACGCTTATAGGTAACCACTCGTCCAGGACCCATGTCAAAATCGAAAAAGCGCATCCGGCGCACAAAGCCGCCGTAGCCGCCATAGCCTCCAAAGCCGGAGCCACCGCCGTAACACATCCAGAGTGATGGTTTGTTGTTGTTTTCGTCCTTCTCGAGCATGCAGTAATCATTTACGTGGTCACTGGGGACGGAAGTTAGCAGAGCATGAGATAGAGTGTGATTATTCTGGCACTTACTGTCCACAGCTGACGAAGAGGACGTTCTCTTCAACGAGGGCGTCCTTAAAGCCAGTGTTAAACCCTGGCGCTGTTGGAGGTTCCAACCAATTCCCCTTCCAGTAATTACCTGAATTGCGGTATTCCGGAAGGGGTATGTGGATGAATGCCATGTTCATGTGCATATGTGTGTATTGATGATGTTTTCTCTTCAATCCTTGCGCTGTATCCCTGAACCAATTTATTTGGTTAGGCTTCAGCCAGTCGTATCCTCGGAACTGGCGTTCATCAGGGGAGTAAGAGTGGGTGTCCAAGAGGTACAACGTTAGAGCCGAGTTGCTAGTCTTCCCACGACCGAGGACCTCGACATAGTAGTTCCCAACTCCGTCTATGTCCTCAGGACCAGCAATAGACAAAGAGTATGGTAGTTCTTCCAGAATCTCCATCAGCTGCTGTCGGTTCAGATCGCCCTCATCATCATGGTTGCCAAAAATGGCTACGTAAGGGATTTTTCGATCCACAAGCGGCTTAACAACCTTGAACAACGCAGTTTGTGCATCGGGTGATGTTTCCCCGTTCACTTCGTCACCACTGAGCACGACAAGATCCGGTTTCTCCTCGTCCAACAACCTCTCGACGAACGCAAGCGTTCGAGGATCGGCATCGCACTTCGAACCCGGCGTCGGTTCTTCAGGGACAGCATCACGACATTTCCCAAGACCAGTACTCAGGTGAAGATCGGCAGCCTGCATAATCTTGAACTTTCCATGTTCATTGATCCTCGGTACCGGTTTGGTGATCTTAGGCGGTGGTCCTCTTCGAATGCTGAGTCGAGCTTCCTGCGCCTCGGTTCCACTATCCAACAGTAACGGAGTATCCTTTATCTCCCAGTTATGACGTGGATCTACTGCATCGGCACCGAAGAGAACATCAATGGAGGTGAGCGCTTTCCCAGAATCGCTCGCGTGGCGTTCTGCGGTTCGTTTGAGCCAGATACCCCCTGGCCTTGGCTCCCAGTCATCCCGTCCATCTGGGGTAAGATCCGTTGTGCCAGGGTTGAAACGACTGATTTTGAGATCCACGACAACCCTGTCCCCCTCAGACAGGTCTTCTTCTCGTTTCCGTTCGAAGTGCAGGTAGGCCTTGGACGTCCACCCCGTATTCAGGTACAGGTCCTTCTCAATGCGATGCCAGCGGTCGGGGTCGAGTTTGCAACTCGAGAATACGTTTATAACGTTGCAAGATGTCAGCGTCACATCGGTGACAATGAATCCGGGATGGTGCGTGGGGAGATGGCCATGAATGGCAGCTGGTAGGACACGGAATTTGTTGTCAAGGACCACGACGAGCAGACAGGCAAAAAGCACGAGAAAACCGAGCTGGCAGCCGGTGCGGACCTGCACACACAGACATTAGAACATACAATATATTAAACCCTTGTTAGGGAAAAATCATACCAAGCGTCGAGTCATTTTTGGTTCACAACGGTTCTCCCCCCGATCGACTGCGGCCTCGATAACAGGTCACGATAGACGGCCAGCGAATACGAGCAAAGTCGTCGGCGGCCCGTGGGCATGTTGCGAAGACGCAACGCGAAACTGTGTATGCAATCCAGCAGAGAAAGGCCGTGTCAGGTCATCGCAAGACGCCTTTAACAGACAGGTGGAATTGAAGCTCCTCCAGTCGAGACCGCCTTGGATCTCGCGCTCGGACGGTTTTCTGGGGAAGATGCAGGTCACATGCGCTCTAGCCGCTTCCAGCCGCCGCTCCCGATCCATGGATGAGCTGCTGATCTGAGCCACCACGATTTATATAAAGAATATCTTGGGCACTTCCAGTTTACACCGTCTTTACTGACTTGAGTTGTTGTGTACTGTTACTACTTTAGGTAAATGGACTGTCCATATCCTGCTAGCCCTCTCTGGAATGGAGCTGCCTGAAGGAGCTGTTGTAACTGCATTTCCTCTGTTAATTGAGACTCCACATATGGTACAACTCTACTCTATTTTGAAAGCACTTAGTCGTAGTATAGAAATGGCATAAGAATAATCCCAAGGAAAGAAATTACATCGTAGTATATAGGAATAGAAGTGGAAGAAGATATTCATATCACGACGCAACAAAGGTGAAAAGCCGAGAACAAAACGACGGACGGTTCCTAATTGGCCGCGATCATAGAATGGGCTTTGGATATAAAAAAGTCCTTTCCCTTGATCATCTTCACCAGTGAGCTCCAAGGGGTCCAGCCAAACAATTGACCTGTCCCAGCAGATGAGCCGATGGGAACTAGCATCATTATGCTGTTTCCTTGATCATAGACACGCCGTTTGCCTTTGCCAGTGATTTCTGCTCTCAGATTTGCAGCCACGACTGCTGCTTGTTCTGCCGCTTTGAAGGAAAGTCTCATGGAGTTATTCGTAATGTCGCCGGCTGCGAATATCGGCAATTTCGAACCATTCCCGGCTTGCACTCGCAGCTCTTCATCCACTTTTACCCAGCCTTGTGAATCGAGGAACTCCTGCGGGATAAAACTGTTGTTCGGAATGACACCGACCGTAGGTATGTAAAGGTCGGTGTGCAACGACTGCCCATTGTCCAAAGACACTGTCCACGTCGAAAGGTCCTCGGATCGGGTAGCTCCAGTAACCTTCCGCGACTTGATTATTTCAACCTTCTTCTCCTTTAGTCGATCCTCAGCAACCTCACTGGCGCGAGGTTTCAACATCGGAAGAACTCTGTCTGTTGCAGATATGAGTGTGATATGGATATCGGCTCCACGCTGCTCAGCAGCCTCAGCAATTTCTCCGGCGGTCTCAACGCCAATGGGTCCAGCACCGGCAATAATAATTTTGGTTGCCTGGCTGATTTTTTGTTGTGCTTCCTCTATCAAGGTTTGGACGTTGCCTGACTTCGGATGTTTGAACGGAATAAGAATGTCGCTATCGTCTTCCATCGTACGGGTCGTACTGCCGGACGCAATAACAAGATAGTCAAATGAGATTACCCTCTCATTGTCCACAGTCACAGTTTTGGCGTCGACGCTGATTGATGTTGCGACACCGAGAACAAATTCGAATGCGCTTTTGGGATAACGAGTGAATTCTCGTTCGATGGGAAGAAGATATTGCTCAAGACGAAATGCTTTTGGTTTTGCTAAGATGCGTGGCGCTGCGATCATGAAATAGAATGTCGAGGCCGAATTGATCAAGACCACTTTCACCGAAGGGCTATCTTTCAGCAACGCGTGTGCAATTGGAATTCCTGCACACGATGCTCCGATAATTACGACAGTCTTGGAGACCATGGCTGCTGGAGAAATGTAGAAAAGAGAGACCGGACAATGGAGCAAAAGTTGTAAAGGAAACCCGATCGGCGGGAATTGTAGCGAGTCAACAAGGAAATTGTGAGGAGTGCGGCGTGAGGTCGCAATATTGTTTGGTTTACCCGCAGAATATATTATGCACTGCTTCCTGTTCTCTATCTGCTAGGTCTATAAACGGGCTGACAAAGTACATAGTATCACGTAATTAGTTAGTTGATCAGCTCGTTTTTGATTAAATAATCGGGCGCAACTCAGATTTTAATTGCAGGCATTGGTTAGAATACCGTGATCTCTGATTACCGCATGTCGCAGGACGTTATAAGGTCTAGATACTTCGTAGATCTCGGGGATGTTGGAGCTAGCGGAGTAAGCGCAGTTAATTGCCAATCATAGCAGAATTTATAATAGCTAAACTAGCGTGGCCCACTCTAAACGAGACTAAATTTGACTATGGTCGCTAATAACGAGAATATTACAGATATTTCGTCCGCGGGCATGGCGGCCGTGGCGGCCGACACCACTCTAAACAGTATCCTCCATGTCGGATGGCCGCCCGACTTCCCTACCTAGTAATGTTGCACCGGTACCAAAAAGAGACGGGGGGCCAAAAAAAAAAGAGAAAAAAAAGAAAATTGCTGTGGGTGGATAGTCGAAAATTAGATATCCTCCTATATTTTAAAGAGAAGCGAGACAGCATAGAACGTCCAGCCTAATCTTTTGGGCCCGGAAACGTCGGACAGAGGCAAGAACCTGAAAGTAAATCAATGCTAAATTGACAATTACTACATGCTCGAATATACCCTCATATGAATACCACTGTCGCCTAACATCGTGTTATCTGTGGAAGTATAATGATCTTGGTCCATTACTAGGATTTGTCTACCCTGTTTTCATGATTCCACGCCGTATTTAGATGCAGTTCCTTGTATGGGTAGGATACTCGGACATGGTCCATATGAGACAATCCCGAAAGGATTAATCATGGTTAGGTTCTGAAAATAGTGGCCCTTTATATGCTTGAAGTTCGTTGTTTCTCGGAAGGCAGGGGTATTCCAGTATAAGTTTGCCATCCAGGCATGTATCGCGGGGTATCCGTACCGTATCAATTTCTTGTTCGTCTTGAAGAGGATGAAATACACTGGGTCAAAACGGATCGCTGTGACGTAAAGTCTAATGTCCGTTTCCGTGATAGAAGCCCCGTCATAAAAAGGACCGACTCGCTTGCTTGCTTGAAGGTGAGATTCAACTTGATCGAGGTGATAGAACAGGCTTATAACGGCATCTTCGTATGCTTCCTGAGTTTTAGCCAGACCGCACTTGCTGAAATATTGTCAGTAATTTTCCGCAGTAACCACTTTAACCTACTTAAGAAATAGAAAAGTAGTAAGAAGTCCAATAAAACGTACTAGACACCATTGTTTATGTAGTTATAGGTCCACTCATTCGTTTTGTCAATTTCCTGACGCAGTTCCTGCGGATATGAATCTACTTGCTGAGATTCGGGTGACAGTAGCTGATCGAAAGCAGAATACACCATTCGAATGACCTCACTGCTCTCATTTCTGACAATTGTTTCTAGCTTTTTATCCCACAGTACAGGGACACTGAAGCGTCCGTCATAGTCCGATTGGGTTTTTAGATACGGCTCCTTGAGCTGCCTGGTGTCAGTATGCAAGGGGTCGGGACTACAGTCTTCATCATCTGTTTCGTCTTCGTCTGTATAGAACCGCCAGCTGTCTGGGAGAGACTTATGTTATGAACAACAGTGACCGTAATAAAGTCTTCGGGCCCCTTCAGCTTCTTCATAATCAGGGTTCGATGAGCTATCAGAAAAATCAATCAGAGTGCATCCATGAATCCAGTCTGTGCAAATTTCAAGTTGCACTTTTTGAAAAAGACGGTGACTACGTTGAAATATACGTACTGGAGTCAGCAACTGCGGAGGTGAAGGTTGTTTTATTTTGGAGGGATGTCATCGGATCAGAAGATCGTCCACTATGGCCCTTTGTCGTCTCGGAAGAGAAGGAAGCGCATAAAGCCATGATGGATTTTCGGCTCGGTATAAATGGATTTGAAACAGCATTGACGCGGGAGAGTAACATTTCTAGGAGGATTGGTTACTTAATTCGTTGCTTTTTCTTCTTGCCTTGTCTTTCAGGATTTTCTTGATAGTTACTACTCACAATTAAAACTTCGTTCCTTGTCTTAGAAATCACTTGACGTTGGAATTTGGCGGCATAGATAGGAGTTGATCACTTAAGCGAGCTAAAAAATAAAGAGGTATTGGAGAAAGTAAGCAGACTATGTGGGCTTTCGTATGATCGGACAACTCAAGTGTTTGACTTACCACGACCAGATGTTGATCTAGATGTGGGCGGATTGGGCGGTTATGAAAGGCTCAAAAGGTAAAGGGAGCAGAAACGGGCGAGAGCTTAGTAAAAAAAATCAAAGGGTAGAATAAAAAGATTGTATCCTATATAACCGAAATGATAGATTTAGACAATCGCTGGATTCGAGGCTCTTGCTGGCTTTTCCTTGCGAGAAATGTATACAAATTCGAGGACTCGCGAATGATTGACCAGGAGACCCACAATCTGCACTTTCCGCATCGGAGCTTACTGCTCCCCCTCCAATCTTCTCACGAACATCATCAGCACTCACGCCGTGGTTAGAACGATTTATCGGCGATATTTACCAGATTCAAACCCTCTAGATAGGGTATATTGAATACAAGAAAAGAGAAGGAAGAGGGAAAGAAGAGCAACGATGCTGATCCAAGAATCCTACCATGACGTTCCCACCAAAGCTGGTGGGGAGGGGACGATGCGTGAGTAGCCCCTCGTTCTATCTATACACAGGCCCCTTATTTATTCCGGTATCGTTGTGATGCTATGCATTTTGTTTTTCGTCGATAAAAAATTCCTTTTTGTTCTTGGAGTTGGGAGTCATTTGGACGAGACTGGAGAAATTGGTCCCTTTTGTAGTCCGCAATTGAAGAGGGCCGCCGTTGATCTACCATATCATCATTCAATTTTTGAAGCAATCTCTGCATTTGAAATGGCCACAATACGACGAATTCAGTGCAGACTGATGGCTTTCAGTTGCTCAGGAAGTTTGCTTGCTATCTTGAACCGAGACTAGAGACGGGGGAGGAGACATCTGATATCAGTTATTGACTGTTCCTCTGATTGCTTCAGGTATATATGTTTTCCATCCTACCATTCCTGGATACCCCAAGGCCAGATTCCCGGGCGTCGCGATATTCAGCGAAATTTATCAAGGTAAGTTCGTTTATTCTTCTGAGAAGGATGTCGCCACAGGAACTGATTCATGACCAGTGACGGGTCCTGTCGCTCGCTTTGCGCGCCAAATTGCTGGCCAGGGCTACATCTGTGCGGCACCATCCAGCTACCACGAATTTACAGGACCGGAGCCCTTGAAGTATGATGCTGAAGACACTGATAAGGGAAACCAGTGGAAAATATCCAAAGTACGTGCAACAATGGTGGCATTTAATTCTTCTTTCAGCGGTAACCCGTATCGACGGCTGTTCATGTAAATGATACTTTCTCTTACTGACATAGATGTAGAAAATCGCAGCCTATGATGAGGATGCTTCTCTCACCGTCGACTATCTCCTTTTGCTTCCGACATGCAATGGCCGCGTAGGCGCAACCGGAATGTGCCTGGGAGGCCATCTAGCTTACCGTTGTGCTCTTGACCAGCGAGTCAAGGCTGCCGTCTGCTACTTTGCTACAGACATACACAGCAAGACTCTTGGCGAGGGAAAAAATGACGACAGCTTGGCAAGGGCAGGGGACATCAAGGGAGAATTGATCATGGTCAGTTTCTTCGTGACAGAAGATCAAGATTGTGGTGAGTAACCGACCTAACCATACCATGCGCAGATCTTCGGAAAGAATGACAACCACGTTCCCCCCGAGGGGCGTGATCTCATTCGAAAGACGCTGCATGAGAAGGGTGTGCTGTTCAGTTTCTACGAAGTCGCATGGGCACAGCGTAAGTCGTATACTGTAGCCAGCCACACCAGTCTGGTCCCAACAACTGACTTGCATAGATGCCTTTATTCGAGATGAACTCAGCAAGGGCCGCTACGACCCAGCCATCAGCAAGGTCTGCTTCGAGATGCTGCTGGAGCTCTTTGGTCGTACCTTGAAGCTGGATCTTGGTGACCACGACGGGAAGGAGCTCAAAATCGAAGATGTCTGCTAGCTCGTTATTATTATTATTTTTAGGGCAACAGTTGTTGGGCCCATGGTTCATAGATGGACTGGGCGTGAAGACGATGTTTCAAGTGGGCGGAATGGATAGTGTTCTGAAACGAAACAATTGTTCCCATCGGGCGGCAAAATATCGGTGAACGTTCCGTAGCCGGGCCTAATAACCCAAAATTGCGCCGTATGAAGTACCGAATACTGTGGCGGGTGAATAGAGCTGAGATCCTTAATGAAAAGGACATACAAACGCTGGCAGCATCATCCCTTACATGGATTACAGTTCTCGAAGCCAGATTCGAACGTTGCTGTGGCTGGGGACAGACAAAGCACCCATACTCTGTATTAGTGTAAATCTACGAAGTGTTTACCGTACCCATCAGGTAACCATGGGTAATAGTCAACCCACTGCAGTCTGCTGTATGTCATGCAGGATCCGAGCGCAGGGATGCACTGTCCAGAGTCCAGACCAGAGTACCAATAGCATGGAAACTATTGAGTTTTGGAGGACTCCGTAATACCCATCTTCGAGATCCATAGTCGTTTACTTCCGCACAGTGACACGGGGCCGGTGGAGGCCCAACCTCCGCCGGCAATTTCACCGCTGCCGCGCTATGTTGGCCAGATGGTCCTGACCAGTTTGATGGTCGCAACATGATTTTGACTCCGATTAACTGTCAGAAAATCCAGAGCCTTGCGACCCACAATTGTTCCGTCAGTTTCCTACGATTTCTTCATTCACAAGCAACATTTCGCAGTGGTCAGGGTTCTTGAGGAGCGTAGATCAGAGCCGGTTTTGGGCCGGGTGATCTACGGATTCTGGCATCATAGCATCCCGTTGAAACTCGGCAAAAGAAGACTGTTGTGGCTATCGTTGTGGCTGTCAAACGTGGGAAGGGTAACTCTCGATCTACTAGCATGGAGGCAAAGATGGACAATTCAACTCACCGCTGACTAGAGGATCGAGCGATGTGGGCCTGCCCTGCAAGGTGGCAAGCTGTGGGTGACAGAGATCACAACTAGAAAAATCGGGAGCCTTAGTTGATAGTAGTGAATGTTATTGTTTTCAGACGGAGGCCCCATCACCAGCCATCCTGATGCTCTCTTGTCAGGGCCGTAGATGAGGAATCCTCCAGATCCTGGCGGAGAGAGTCTGGTCCCTGGTCCCCTTCGGTATAGTCGAGTGCCGCGCTGTGGCTGGCCCCTTCGCGGGAGACGAAAAGAGAGTTCGAATTATTATTCTCCTGGGCTAACCAGCAAATCCCATCCGATTTCTCGACGCCAGAACGGGCTCCTACCCCGGGCCGTCCTAGGGCCGTGATATGTGACGCAGAGAATTGGTTGGCTGATCTGACAGATCCCGGCAAGACGTCAATTTCCGACTGTACAACTGAGCGTCAAGCTGGTGGTGCTTTGACAGCTATGTATCTCGTTAGATTACCAGGATTCCGCGGGCGGCAGAGTTGAACATAGGCGGTTTGAGCGCCTGGTGCCTGAGGAGGATATTATTATTATTATTATCCTTCTTCTTTCTGTCCCTGAACAGACTGACGGTTATTATTATTATCATCTTGATCGTGACTTTTTTAGGAGTGGAGAGAGCTCGATCGGGCATCACAGACCATGGAACTGACGAGACAGCATATCCACAATCCCCAGCTGCCACATCTAAAGTAGGATTCCAGGGAGTAGAGAATCATTTAACTCGAGTCTGTACTGCGCACTAGACTCCAGGTCCACTCTTTGCACGACGAGAGAGCCTCTTGTTCGCTGCGCCTCTTCCCGGCAGTCGGATGCCATTATTGTCTCAGTTGCAAGCAGCAAGCACCACTTTTGTTTTGGCGCAGATCAGCCTTGCCTTCACTCTCAGTATGAATCCACGATGCGATCTTATCTGGGTCATTCGAGGGACTTCCCATGGTCATATACTCGTACCATGCCGTAGTGATAGAGCAATATTCAACTGCCCACGCTATTGACTGCCGTGTGATAGAGTAACTATCCCTCCGGTCTTCAGCCCAGCCCCCCCTGGCGATCCCGCGGCATTCTTGCGACGTCTGGTCCATGGACCGAGCCCTCTAGCAACGTCCTGAGCCGAGCCTAAGATAGCACCGCTAGCCAGGGCCACCTCCCCGCCTGATTTGCTAGCCTTCACCAAGGCGTTTTGCTGCTGTTCTCTCGTTTCCTGTTGAACCAGGGCCGAGCTGCTAAAGTTGGAATTGGCTTGGTCGGACTGTCGTGTCGCCGTTCGTTTCTTTCAACGTCGACCAGCGTCGGCCATCGTCTTTGGACCTCCCTCAGGCCTTCACCTCGAGACATCCAATTCCCCCAGCGCTGCGCAAAGTCGCTCTTTCGCGTCACTCATTTCCTGGGCTCTCTCATCCGATTAGAGAAGTCTTGAACCGGTACTGAAGGTGTGGAAAGGCATCCTGCTCGATATACCCGCGACGGGGGGCCGATCGTTGTCTTCCCAGCGGATCAAAGGAGAGCGGCGACCGCCCATTATTTACGGACATTGCGACTACGATATACCATCACCAGAGTTGATAGTCTTTCTTTACCCTAATAATCATGGGTTCGACCCAATTCGGTAATTTCCATGTGAGTCGCGACTCGAGAAACGCCCAAAAACTAGTCCGATTATTCAAGTGATAGGGCTGACCGCAGTTCGCTTTTGTTGACAGGACTTTTGTCGGGATTCTACGTTACCAGTATGCAATGTACGTTGGTCTCTTCACGATTGCGAAACAATGCGACCACTCGCACATACAAAGGAAATTGGAAGGATTTGAGATTGATGTGTGGAAAATAGATATTCGTTCCGAATAACCAACCGCCCAACCGTGCATATGGTGGCTGTGCTTTGACGGGAATCGATCTCAGTGGAAATCGCAATCTGGGTAACCTGGGTATGTTGGATCGTGCAGCTTTCGAAACGGACAATGGAAAAGCTGATATCGCGCAGGGTCGATTATTTTGGCGTTTATCTCGATACTAGCGACCCTCTTTCTATTATACCGATCAGAAAGGAAAAAGGCAGCGGTGGGACGAAGGTACAGACATCGAATCGATCGGCCATGGTGCGCAGGCTGACAGGCACACTCGGACAGGGAAATGCAAATATTTTTACTCGGCTACATAGTGATTGAGATATGTGAAATCTTTACGGTGGGAGCTTTTCCACTCGATTCTGCCGTCCGAAAGGTTAGTGATCCCGCAAATCTTGGAAGAACATTTCCTTTTATTAACACTGTCCCAGGGCTTCACCGCGGTTCATGTTGCAGCGATCACAGCAACATGCTGGATTCTCCTGCTTAATGCTTTAGTCGGCTTCCAATTCCTCGACGATGGCACTCCGGTTTCTCTCAGTCTGATCCTGGCTTCGGCAGGCGTCCTCTTCATTGGCACCGGTTACATTGCGCTCGACACGGCCTTCAGTTGGACTGGTCATTTCGACTCGAGCTACCATGGACAGAATCGGAATATCGGACTTTATGTTCTCTACCAACTATTTCCGTTGGTTTGCCTCGTGGTCTTCTATGTCCTCGAGTCTGTACTCGTCCTCCGAGTCCTTGGCGAGACCAAGCCTATGAGTATGTGCACCAACCAAATCGGACCGGGAAAACGATTCGATTCGCGCAATTGTCCTATTCTCCTGGTTTTATCGCGCCTCCTATATGGAACCCCGCTAACGTGCAATGTTCTGTAGTATACCTCACTCTTGCTGGTCTCTTATTTGCGATCGGACAAATCTTCCAATATGTGATCAGCACTCATCTCTGCCAAGCAACAGACGGCAAAATCAACGGCGCATTGTTCGAAACTTTCTTCACGTTACTCGGAGTCGTCACCATCTGGGTCTTCTGGAGCAGCATCACAGAAGATGACTGGCCAATGCCTATCACCGCTGGAGGCGGGTACACCTGATCGAGCCTGCTCACCTGGAGGACGCAATCAAGTTAATACGTTGTTTGGAAGAGAAGATTGATACCATATTTCCCCCAAAGTTTGCGTTGTTTTCGATATTTGATATTTGATATTTTGGTTTTGTTCAGCAACTTTCGATTCTGCCGGCTTTCTACGGAAATGCCTTTGATTTGATGCTCGACGCTCTCCTTTTCTGGACTCAGATGCCAGATGCATTGTTTTTTCCGACTTATAGTCATTGTATGTCCACGAAGGAGACCTTCACGGAGGGTTCCAGTGGCTGCAATTATGCTGCGATATGATACCAACTACCCACTCACGTCATCACGTTATCACGCCTCATTCACGAGCGCCATCTTCACCACTTTACCATTCATGTCTCTCCAACGTCATGTCATACCCCACATGTCACCACTGTCATAACAGTATTCTGTCACATACATACTTATCACTACTATATGGAGACTCTCGATGTAAGAGAAATAATTAGGAAAAATCTGAATCCATCATGATTCTATGTTTCTCCCTTCTTTGTCGTTTTCGATATGTAGGAAAAACTCGTTCTTCGTTGCATTACAACATAAGACACCCTATGATGTTGGCAAAGCGTGATTCATACTTGATGCAGGTCACATCACATGACCCTTGGCTCTATACATATCTGTTCAGAGCAGATCGTCTAGACCGTCAAGAATCAGGGACCTACTGGCCAAGCCGTGAAATCGTAGCACTGGCTGCATTGCCCCAAGAATGAGTGTTTAATGCCTAACCAGTGCCGTATCATTGACAGGATCAAGCCACTGTTACAGAGCAGCGGGTGTGTCCTACAATGCACGAGGCTTCGGTGTAAACATCTTTCACAGGTCATCTCCATGTCACAATGGATATCCTCGCTCCTTAAAAATCCGCGAATCAGGTTCATGGATTTGTGCACTGGGTAGGCCACTCGGTGTCAGATGTGAAGATGCGTACAGCTGGGTAATGCCACTATGCTGTTATCCGTCGCCGTACAGCTGTATGTATGAGCTTGGCATACTTTATTTTGTGGTCCTAACAATTGCCACAGTATTCCGTACCCTGAGAGATCATATATCGTGTGGGAAGTGTGTGAGACAGATAAAACCCACCATTCCAGGGTGACTTGCTCTTTTCCTAGAGGAGTCCTTGATAACGGAGGATCTATGCGTTAACCGAGGTAAATAGTCCTATCTGGTGAGTTTGTTTCCTACACCTTCTTGAAACATTTCTCTCACATGGGTGAATCGGCACCTGGAATCATTTTATTAGGTTTATACTTGCAGCGTTTTCAGTTATACAATGTTACGGGGTGTTCCACTGACATCCCGATACCCTCAGGGGTACGAGTATCTCGACCAATCTATCTTGAACAAGCTAACCAGACCATAAGACGCGGTTTTCGACTTCTTAGAGGATGGCTGAGAGACTGTGAATCTTCTGGCTTATTTCACGTGGAAATGTCGTGCAAAGAGGGTCTTGGAGGTACACTGCCTAGATGATAGGGGATATCGGTATCCAATTGGGTTCAGAGGACAATTCTCATGTCTTGATTTCAGAGATATCTTTGTGCATCGCAGGCTTCATGTTTCATCTCGCCACTATCTTGATATCTACCAGATGGTCTCACACTGGCGCATTTCTCGATCATGAGATAGGGTGACAAGTAAACAACTCGTCATGCGGTTACACCTTCCAAACAGGAGGAGAACGCTTCAAGAGAAGCACCTTCCCGATATACAAGAGCTACTGTCTATATAAACCTGCCTCAGGGCCTTCTTCTTCGCTTCCTTCTTTTCTCTGTTCCATCGGCTTCACTGAGAACAAAAGAGACTAGAACACTTGCCTTATCAAGTAGATCCCCTTCAGCGACAACAGAATCAGATACCAGGGAGATGTACCTGAACTTCTCCGAGCTCGCCCTCGCGGCCCTTGCTGCGACGTCCGTTGCTGCTGCTCCGAATTCACTCACTACTCGTGATCCTCCTGCAGGTAAAAGGCGATGCCCTTCCTGAATAAGACTCCATGAGTATCTTCTAATTTTCTATATTATGCTGACATATCTTCTTTGAATGTCAGGCACGGATATTGTTGCAAAGCAGATTATTTTTGCTGCCCAGGCGAATAACTGCAACATCATGAATTGCGCAGCTGTCATCGCTGGCACTGCTTGCATGGCACTCGACATAGCCAACGGGGACGCAGCAGGTACGATGGGATGCGTGATTGGAGGAGCCCAGGCTGTATGTCCCCCTGCTTGTTCGACGAAGTGAGATTCTCAGAACCAGATAAGCTAACCGTTGATGATCAAAAGATGTGCAACTGCATGGACTGCGTCGACTTCCTCGAGCAATTCCTCACTAGCCACAACATGTGCCCGGGATAAGCGAGATAGAGGGGGGTGTACGCCTTATACTGGAATGGAGGCGATATGCACTTGAGAAGAGATGGAGAATGCGAAGGTCTTAGTATGGCAGGATGTTCTATGTTCTGTTATAGTACTTACAGTCATTTATCCACGAATCCGTCAGCCATCAAAGACGAAGCCACGACGGAGCCATGTACTTCTGCAGTTAGTTACCAATTTATCTTTGTGTTGTCCTGCCATACCCCTACGGCTCGACTAGATCAAATACCTGCCAGTCCATATAGAGTAAGATTGTGCTAGGTTTCTGTAGGGGCGACTAGAATATGTTATTTCAAGAATCCTTTCTTAGTCTATGCTATATGCACTATTCCTATTATGTGGAAGCCATGATAGGACTATCCGCATGCCTTTTCGACTCTGTAGTCAATTATATACATGAACATGAGCCTTATTCCCAGAGCATATACCGCTTCCTTATATCCGTCGCAACAAAGACAGAGAATCGTTGATGTGCCATAATTATGAGTGTCGAGAAAAAGAAGAAGCTCTTAAAGTAATATTAAATGCCAACTTAAAATATCAGCACCGATGACACAACATCAAATGGCTATCCTGAACCACCGGCGCTAAATCCACGATCGAAAAAAAAGACTCCTCAATGATTTGTGCTTTATAGTCGGACTTTGATATCCACGCAGGGCAAAGTCCACTCACGCCGTCCTAATAGACTGCGCAACCACTCCAGCCCCATGCCGGTCCATTCCTCCTGTCTGATCTCGACAGTCCCGTTGGTGAATCTTCTCTTGGCTTCCTCCAAGGCTGCGCCAGCGAGAACCTTTGTCGTCGTGTTTACTGTCTCCAGAACGTATCCTGCAAAGCTCTCGTTTCCAAACTCCACCTTGTCCGCCGCTATCGACGCATTGCTCGGTGCCGTGTATGTAACCGGAGAAGAAGCGAAGCGCGGAGAGAACCAGTCGCCGCGGAAGTCAAAGAAGCAGCGATCAGACCAATGGCATGACGAGAGGAATAGTATCAGGAGGAGAGCGGAGCAGTAAATACATGGTCGGTGGAGGATATATGTGACGGTGACGAAGGAGATGATGAAGAGCGGAGAGGCGTTGGTCGGGATGAAGAGGAGAGGTAACCAGCTGGAAAGAGAGGTTAGTGCGAGATTCCTTTCGAATGTAACCTGGGGCCGTTTCTTTATCGGGACATCATTACCTCCTGAGACAGAACATGCTGGTCTAG
The DNA here is from genome assembly GCA_029606185.1 of Paecilomyces formosus. Lineage (NCBI taxonomy): Eukaryota > Fungi > Ascomycota > Eurotiomycetes > Eurotiales > Thermoascaceae > Paecilomyces > Paecilomyces formosus. The sequence goes on along the minus strand of JAPVCB010000025.1, from coordinate 370,991 downwards.
ATTGTGGATAGGGGATTCGAGCAGTAGGCGGCGGAGACTTGCGCAAAGGCAAGACCAAGTATGGTTCTTCTAAGTAGGAAGAGCTGGATCGAGGTCGTAAGATCGCCGGACAGGCTGGATATGGACGTGTTCCTGAAGCAACGATGGGTTCTTCACTTCGCAGACAGTGTAAATTCACAGACGGGCACTCATCAAACGCAGAGCCATTTCTGTTCTCGCTTTAGTAATGGCGACGATCGGCTTTCTGATGAACGCAGCAGCATTAGTAGTGAAGCGGAACGGCGCACCCGCAGCCACAGTTGCCGGCGCAAACGCCCGCCGTAGCCCAGCCACTTTCTCTCTTCCGTCACTGCAGCCCACCGCGAGATTTGCTTCTCTCGTCTTGCCAACTATCAACATCAGTCGATTCCCTCCACCTGGCCAGCCTCAGGCTGCTTCTTCCTTTCTTCTCTGATTGCATTGCATCGTGTGAGCGGATTGGTCTCTATCCTGTTTTCTAAAGTCGCGTTTTCCCTTCAGAGATTGCTCTCGAAAGAGAGCTTCAGATTGGGTCCGAGCTTGGATATCATCTCACGGGCGCCCTGCAAAGGCGAGTGACAGAAATGTCCACCCCGAGTGATCTCCAAGCTCTGTTTGCGAGCATCAAGCCCCGTCCATCGCCTTCCCCTGCAGCTCAGGATGCGCACCCGTCGCAATTCCACCAGCAGCAGGGCTTGCGTCCGCAACCTTACGATGGACAGAGCTTGCCGCATCCACGCACTCAGCAGCATGGATATCACCACCCTTCGGTCTCTTCGCCTCTCTACAGTCCCGTGCCTGGCAATAACACTCCTCCTTACAATGGCTCGGATGTAATCAGTCCCGTTGCAGCTACTCCTAGAAGTGAACAGCAGCAGCAGAACGCGGACCGTACGGCTAGTCTCTTGAGCTTGCTCAAGTTTGGTCAGAACGCGTCCCAAGGCACACAGCAGCAGCAGCAAGCTCCTGCAATGGGCTCTTTTCTGTCTGGTGTTCAGCAGCCCCAGGAAACTGGGCTTGCAGAGCCCAAGAGAGGCCATACGAGAGCTATCTCTGCGTCTGACTTGGTGGCGTCGTTTATGTCAAAGCCGGAGCCTGCTCCCGAAACCTCAGCTGCCCCTCCAGCGGCTGGTCCCAGCTTCACCGAGCCAGCCTTCACTGAGGAGAAGCCTGAGACTCCGGCTGCAACCAGTGAAAGTACGCAGGCAATGCTACTGAGACTGCTCAATCGGCCCAAGCCGTCTCAGGCTGAGGGGGAGTCAGTGAAGGAGACCCAGCAGTCACCAGCTGCTTCCACTCCTCTGAGATCACCGCACATCGAGACCCCTCCTGCCGACGATACTCAAGAACCAACTGCGGATACTAGGGACGTGCGTATGCATGTCTTTGGTTCAGGTCAAGGGTCTGAGAATCTTCCTTTTGACGTGCCCAAGCCATCTGTTCCAGGCAAAGATACTATTTTCACCTACGTCAACCCTTTCGACCAACTCGCGGCTGCCTCTCCCAAGAAGACCACCCCACAGCCAAAGTCTCGTTCTCGCAGTGGAAGCCCTGCGGTTGACTCCATGAAACCCAAGAGAGATGCGTCGCGTACCAAGACTAGCCCAGCGACTGCAGAGAATGTCACTGCCCAATCGGCTGCTGATACTGACGAGAATGTGACAATTCCCGTTCAGACCCAGCCTGCTACAGCCGAGAAGAAGGAGACAGTCTCGGAGGCGCTTGGTGAAGTCGCAGAGCAAGTGGAGCGAGAGGTCGAGGATGCCTTTGCTAGGGCCTCCAAAGACGAGCCCCAAGAGAAGAAGGATATTGAAGATGAATCGAAGACTGTTCTATCTACGATTGCCGATGAACTGCAAGATGCGGCCAAGGATGTGAAGGAAGAGGTTGGCACGGATACTCTCCAAGATAGCCTGCCAGAACCTGTTGCGGAAACCGTTAAACAGACAATCAACGAGGTAGCTGATGGCGCTCTTGCTGACAGCTGGGAGAGTGTTGAGGAGAGCCCAGAGAAGGACGAAGAGCGTGTTGTAGAGGTCTACAATTTCCCTCTCAGGCCATTCATTTCCATTGCCGTCAAGGCTCGTGATAGGAAGCTGGCATCTCTCCGTGATGATGGCATCATGGATGTCGCTCGCCTGAAGAAGGACTTCGACCAACTTGATCGCTCCCTCACTTCGGCAACATCAGAGTATATCGTCTATGCCCTCGCCAAGAATGGAGGATTGAGAATAATCCGCCAAGACGACGGAAGCGACAAGCAGGTTTTCCGCTCTACTCGGGATCGTGTTTTCAATGTTGCTGTTTGCACCACTGCTACTAATGCGGTTCCTTCGAAGGAACAGGCCGTACTCGCCATCGGTGTGAGCGGCACTGTATATTGGTCTACCATCTCGAGAGAGGACAAGGACCTTTTCGAGTTGGATGCTTTGGAGAGTGAAAGCCTGATCTTCCCGCCGTATCCGGCGTCTGACGAGAATACCTCTGGTGGCCAGCTGAAAACGCGTGCCAAACGGAGCTCTCGTCACCCAGCGCTTTTTGGAATCGGTCGTGGTAAGAATATCTATGTCATCAACCCTCGAGCAGCGATGGTACCCGAATATGGAGTGTCAGGAAACCAACGCGTTGTGGACACTGAAAAGTTCTTCAAAGAACGCGCCCTGAAGATCTCTACTGGTAAGGCAGGAAAGGATTTCGTGTTCAGCGAAGATGATACTGTCATTGCATCCCTCGACAAGACCGGCAGACTCAGGTTCTGGGATATCCGCGACATGCTCGATAAGGAACCTCACTCTGCCGCTCCGGCTGAAGTACGCGTTCCCCTGAATACCTTTGTTACTGGCTCTCCGGCTGAAAAGTCTTGGCCTACATCTGTGCTGTTTATCGACAAGCTGCGTCCCTACGTCAAGTCTGTTGCACTCCGTTATGTGCTTGTTGGACTGAAGCAGAACCATACATTGCAGCTATGGGATATCGGTCTTGGAAAAGCTGTACAGGAGATCAACTTCCCCCACGAGAACGAATCAGATGCCATTTGCAGTGTGGCTTACCATCCTCCCTCTGGCATCATTGTTGTTGGACACCCCACCAGGAACTCCATCTATTTCGTTCATTTGTCAGCTCCCCGTTACAATTTGCAGCCTATGTCTCAGGCTTCCTTCATCAAGCGTTCCAATGAAAAGGACGGCCAGTTGCCTAAGCCCGAATCAACCGCTTGCATGAGTGGCATTCGTGAGATCTCGTTCGCATCCAAGGGTCAGCTCAGAAGCTTGGATCTTCTCTCAATCAACAAGTCTACTGGTACCCCTCGAGGACCCGAAGACAATGGGCTCTTCGAGTTGTACGTGATGCATTCGCGCGGGGTGACGTGCATCAATATCAAGAAGGAGGATCTCGGCTGGACTAGCGACAACAAGATTCTTCGCCCGGTGGATGCTTTGGAGGCAGGGTGTATTGCCATATCGGATCTCCAGACTTTCCCCAGCTACGTTGCTGATGAGCCCTCGGTCAATGGAGATGCTACTCCCACCCCTAAGAGCTCCGCCAGGGATGCTTCTAGGAAGACGACTGAAACTCTCCTGGGCGAGCAAACAGCTCCATCTCGCAATGAATCACCTGCTAAGCTTGCGTCAAAGAAGAAGTCTATCGAAGATTCCGAGGCGGCGGCTAATGGCATTGAAAAGGCCGAAAAGAAGAAAAAGAAGAAGGCTGCTGCTAGTGAATCGGCCGGAAAAGTGAAGGAGACCAACACAAAGGTTGCACAATCCCAGATCCTAAGCGAATCTGGCCTGGAACGTCGCGCTATTTCTCCACAGAAAGCAGCGAAAGACTTGGACATTGTCCAGGGCCACTTGAACGGCGCTTCGCCCGTTGCTTCTCCCGCTACAATGGCAACCATTCCGTCTGCAGGTAGTAGCTCTGCTGCTTCTGGCGGATCAATCACCGTTGGCATCTCTAGTGACTTCCTCAACAAGGAAATGAAGAAGCTTGAAAAGGCTGTGTCCACTGAGTTCTCAAAGAGTCTCGGACACGAGCTTGAGGGTCTTTACAAGCGTTTCGATGACGACAAACGCTCCTGGGACACGACTGCTACTGCCAAACAGGACCAGCTGTTGCAGATTGTGTCGGACACCCTTTCGGACAAAATCGAGAAGAACCTTGGATGCATCATTTCAAACAGTATCCAGTCTGAGGTTATCCCTGCCATCGTTAATGTCACATCCGCTACCATGGGCAAGCAAGTTAACGAGGCCCTTGCCAATGCGGTCCCTCGTGAAGTCCGTCAAGCCCTTCCTGACTCAGTCGCCCGTACTTTCCAGAAATCCGATGTCGCAAAGGTGGTCTCCGACATGGTTTCCAAGAAGCTCTCTTCACAGATTGAGGGAGAGTTCTCTCGATCTTTCCAGAGCAGCATCAAAAAGATGGGAAGTGACATGGAACGCCAGATGCAGGCCCAGATGAAGCATTATGAGATCCAGCGTCAGAACGACTCTGCCAAGATTGAGCAGCTAACTACGCTCGTCCGTGGCTTATCTGACACTGTCGCATCGATGGCTGCTGCCCAGAATAACTTCCAGAATGAGATTCTTAGGCTTAATCGTCACATTGCTTCTCGTGACACCGATGAGAACACCCATCGCTCCCGCCATGTCTCATCTGCCTTCTCCGCTGCTTCAAACGACGTTGCTCCCGCCAGGACCCCGGAAGAGATCGAGCTGGCTGAAATTGCGCAGCTTATGAATGAGGGAAGATACGAAGAGGGTTCCGTGAAGGTGAGTTCTCCCATTGTATTCAATCTCTCTAGTGGATTGTCATTAACACGCCTGCGACATAGTGGTTGCAATCATCCCAACAAGCCGACCTGTTCGATAACCTCTTCGTCCGCTTGAATCCCGCCTACCTGACGGGACTTTCTCCAATCGTCTCATTGTCGATCGGCGTGACGGTTACATCTTCGCTGGAGACGAATCTCCCAGAACGTCTCTCTTGGCTCGAAGTTGTCTTGCAGACTGTCAATCTTCATGTATGATTCATCCATTCTTTTGCAAACTTAGTGTTCAGTTGCTAACATGATATCTGTAGGACCCGGATATCCGTGAAGTGGCCCCGAAGATCATGGATATTCTTATCCAGCGTCTTGAGGGTCTGTACATGGCTATTGCCGAGAACAACCCGCACAACCCTATTCTACGCAAGATCCCACCGCTCTCCCGTCGTGCCCGGGAGCTTCGTGGCAATCACTGAAGCTCTAGGTCGACTAGGAAAGCGGTTGCGTAGTCCCAGTTCTCTTTACGGACTGACTAAAATATCTTTGACCTTTATTTGATGTGTCACGATACGGATGCGAAGACGAGACTCGGAAAGTTACATCAAAGACGGCTCGGTATGATCTTGGATCGCCTCGATGTCATAATTATTGGAGATGATATGTACCCTTACTGTTTTCGCGCCTTCTAGTTATGGGACAAGGTCCCGATAAACGTGTTGTACTATTTCAGTTTCGATTTTCGGGCTGTATTGCTGTTAGCAACGGATTGGTCTGGTCATTGCTTTTATCTCTTGATTTCCTTGAAACAGGAGAATCAGACAACAGATATCAGCAATAACGACCGTTAAGTCCTGGATTGCTCGCGACACAATCCTGGCTCCTCTTCATTAGTCATTATTCGAATTTATGTGCTTTTTTCGGAGATAATACTGATACGCTATTCCAATGACACAGCTGTTGTGTTATTTCGTAGTCGTTTGGGACTGGTATTGACGTGTGGCAATCTATGCACTTGATGTAATAGTAGTTGTCATCATACCGATGTTGTCTTGGAGCACACTGCAGCCTTCCTCTACAACACGGTCTATATTGTAGACTGTTCTATTGCTAATGTAGGTGCTCGAAAACTTTAACTACGATCTATGTTCCATCTTCGTATCATACAGCTTCTCACTCTCATTTCCAAAACATCCGAGTACTGTTATTCCAAGCCGCTTCAGCGACTTCTTCAATACCCAAACCCATCAAACCCGCCACAACCAAAGCCACCCGCTCAATGGTACATGGCTCATTCCGTGTCTTGACCATCTGTCCGCGTATAAACTTATCATGTTTCCGACTCGGAGGCAGCGCGCGCGCATTAGCCAAATAAGGCGCAATTTTCGCATCATTACTCAAAACCTCACACCACGGAGCATCGGTTTCTAACTGTAATCTGTCTAACGGGATATGCTTGACCATCTCCAACTGCTCGTCGGTCCGGAACGAAATGCCATTGACACTGATATCTAAACCAAGTTCGACGAGACGCAGCATCTCGTCTTTGGTGCCCGCGAACGAGTGTACGAGCCCACCTCGCGGTAGAAGGGGTAGGTAGGGCTTGATGATGGAGATGAAGTCGTCTGTGGATTCGCGGACGTGCAGAAACAAAGGCAGTTGAAACTGCACGGCGATGTCTAGTTGCTCGCGAAACGCGCGCTGTTGGGTTTCCTCGTTTGCTCGTTCGAGATAGACGTAGTCGAGACCGATTTCGCCAAATGACACTAATGGCGAAGGGTCCTGGGAGAGAAGGTCCTCGCACATTTTGCGGAGAGAGGATAAATACGCATTGGGTCCTGATTCTGGACCTTTTTGTGCCTCTAGAGAGGAATCATTGACGGGAGTAGTAGCAGCAGTCGTAGTCTGATCGTAGATCTCCGCAGCGTGATACGGATGGACGCCGAGGGTCATCTTGCACACTGTGGGAAACTCCTTCACGAGTCTGAGGTTCTCTTCTGCTCCAGCGAGATTCATGGTCGTGAGGAGCAATTTCTCACAGCCATACTCTTGAGCGCGTTTCAGGACTTCCGAGAAATCTGGATCATGGTACTTCTTACCGCCACGGTAGAGGCCGTGGAATTGATCCGCGGTGAATGTTACGGCGACCTGGAATTATCAATTGGTTGTTGAATAATTATCTTGAGAGAGAGTATAGAGTGAACAGCTTACGTCAAAGAAGCGCATATTTTGTTTTGTCCCTGGTTGAGACATGATCTGTAGATGTGATCAGTTGAAGGAGGTTCCTTTGGCGACATGTTCCGCAGCTTGTGCCGTCTGATAGCTAGGAAAACTATATGGCTAGCCGCCCGAATAGGAAAGTGGATTTTCTTACTATTATTTACTTCACGATAAGTTAAAGAAATGAGATCGACAACCGACAATCCACCTTATTATTTCTATTTCGTCTCCTTCTCCAGAGCATCCGCCATCTCCCCCAAAGTATTGAACTTCCAATCATAGATTTCCTCTCCCAAATTGCCCATGATCGCCCCAGGACGCACGATCCACGCCGTTTTGAGCCCCACTTTCTTCGCGGGGTGATGATCATGAAACTGGCTCTGCGCCGTCTGCAGCACCTGGTCCCTCTCAATCCCAAACTCCTTCTTGACAGCCTCGAGCATATATTCGAAATTGCGCAGATCAGGCTTATAAGACCCAATATCCTGCGCCGTGATGATCATATCGAACGGAAAGTTCTGCAAACTGCCCGCATTCGTCTTGGCGAAGGAGTCGCGGTCGACATTGGACAGAACAACGAGTTTATAATGCTTCGAGAGTCGTCGTAGGGCATCCACTGTATCTGAAAACGCAGGCCAGTGGCCTACTGAATCGCCGAAGCGACGACAGTCTTCTTCGGTTGCGATGGGTAGCTTGAGGTTTTGGGCTAGGAGAGGATAGATCGTAGCGAGGAGCTGGGAGTATGGCATGTCGGGCGTGATTGTTTGCTGTGAGCTTTCTAGGGCTTGATACACGGTGAGGATCTGCTCCGGGGTGTATTTCGCGTTGGCTTTCGAGAGCGCTGGTTCGAGGGCGGAGAGAATGCCGGCTTCCCAGTTGACGAGAGTACCGTAGACGTCGAAGGAGAGGAGGCGGTAGTCGGATAGTCTTGACATGTTCCCTAGCTTTCCTCTTTATTTGAAGGAGACGGATCGAAAAAGATGAATTGAATGGGAAAGGTTGTAGAATGAGATATGGAGATGAGCAGCCTAAGCTTAATAACGACCTCGAGGCGATGAGAGAGGAGAGAGATGATCTATTTGTTTTCCGTATCGGGGTCCGTGATAGGCATCGCGCCCCCGGATAGATCTGCACATGACTGGATACGGCATCCTACTATCCCTTCAGGAGTATGTCCTGGAAGGATCTACTGTTTGAAAACCTGATCGATCTTGCTAAGGATGCGGGGAGTGCCATGTTGTGGAACGTTGGAGTTGGTGATTTCTCTGGTCTGCGTTCTAGAAACGCAGGGCACATGATTGACGACAGGCATATCGCCACAGCATACGCAATTTGTAAACTCTTACGCTGCAGGGGAAGCAAACAATATCACTTCAAATATGATCAACTGCAGATACTTACCTACTTATTTTGTAATCAAGATGAGACCCTGAAAGCGAATTTATTGGAATCTGCCTGGCTTAATAACTATACGCGCCGCGATCTAGCAGCCAGATTTTCTAAGAGCTAGTATACATAGATCCCTCTATAAAATATCACAATCACCAACGCCAATTATGCTGTGGTATCCAATCAGGCATGAAAGTCAACCTTCTTCTCCGAGCTGACGGACTCTGCAGTCTTATGATGGGTATCGTTTTCGATGAACTCGAAGCCCAACGCGCGCCAGTTTAATTCCTTGCGCCAGTGAAGCCCATAATAATGTCTTTCTTGTTTTGTTTTATCTTTGTCATTGTTTTCTTCGTCTTCTGGAGGTTTTTCGGTGTCAGGGTCGTCCAAGACTGGACTGACAACGGGCTCCGATGCTAAACCGCCGACCACCATTCTTCCGCTCCGGGGGAAAACAGTAAGCCTAAACCGCGACAGGAGCATCCCCATACAGCAAGAAAGACACGGTTCGTGTGTGATGTAGAGATCAAGCCCCGTGCAAAGGTAGCCTCCGAGGGAACGAGGGCGAATACGGGACTTGGATGGTTCCCCTGTGGTGGGGTCCGTTGAAAATGGTGAGGGAGAGTATAAAATGGATGTCTCGAGTGGTGTCAACGGAATCTTGTCTGATACTGGTATGGCGGATGTCTCTCCGGATGGAGAATCATCTTCATCATGTCGTCTCTTCACGCCTTTTTCCGATGGTTGAGTGGCCGATATATTCCTAGAAGGAGAATCATGTTCCTCACGCCGTCTCTTCGCTATCATTTCTGTGACGCGCATCAGAGCGTGAAGTTCAGGCCCGCCCTCCAGGTCAGGATTGTAAGTCTTGCTAGCCGGGTTCGGGCCACCGTGACTGCATTGGGTCTCCTGGAGGGATGGCTGTCCTCCTTCAGATCGGGTGTATCGTGCATCCCCAGCGACAGCAACAATAGCCTTTGTCCACCCATACTCGTCATTCTCATCAATCTCAATCTCCGGATCGACCACGACGGCACCCACTCCACGACCTCGTCCGGACTGTTCTGCTTCGACAGCTACCCTTCTCGCTAGCGCAAGATAGTGGCCTGCTTTAGATTGTATAGAGATGCGCGTCTTGTTGAGTATCGGTGGCGGAGGCGCGACCAGCGCCCTCTGTGCAGCAGGGTTGAATGTCACCGGCCAAAGTGTCCGAGACCATTGTTCTGCCTGGCGCGGATTGAGAGGTGGCTGAAGAGGGATGCGTGTTGATCTAATTGGAACTATAGATGGTGCTGATGCAGCACCAGATGGCGTAGACAAAGGTGCATAGGGCGCTAGTATGTTTTGCACCGTTTCAACGTCTGGCAGCGGACACGGGATGAGCACGTAGATCGTCTGCGGTGGGCCCTGCTGGACCGCATCCCCTTCACTGGCGACAATAGATTCTCTAAGATGCTGGGGTAGATTGGTTCGTTTTACGAAGCGCCGGAGATGCTGAAGGGGCAGTGCTGGATCTTTGGGGAAAGCAGCATCGAGGACTCTGTAGATGCGCGCAAATTGATCAAGTCAGCTTCACGCACTCCGTGGGTTCTCAATAAAAGAGAAGAGGCCAGGGGTAATACGAACTTAGTAACAGCCGATGCGCTCTTCACGTTGACTTCTGCGACATATGCGTCTCCTAAAAACGGGCACACCCAGTCAGTAACCTGATATTTCCAGGACGTACATTGCGTGCCGTTGAATAGACTATAGAGAATAGTTACCATATTCCTCGACGGGCTGTGTTTCCTGAACAGTTTTTATATGTACCACCTCACCCTCCAGAGGCTGGATGCTCTCCAATATTCGCGAGGTGTCCATGTCCAATGCGCTGCTCGTTGGTATCAGGACGCGCTCCGAACTCTCGCGGGGTACAAGTAGCGGGAGAGGAAAGAAAGGAAGAGAAAAGCCCGTCGCAAGTCCACGCAACATCAAGCCATGGCAGCTATAATTCTACAGAGTAGCAGACAATATAGCCACGAAACCAATAGTACAATTCAGCGTCTCTGAATTGTACAGAGCATGGCTGGCCGCCTATAACTTTTTGGTCGGTGACGTTCCTCCGATTTTGCTGCTAGCCCTAAGGCGTAAACCCTAATCTGCCTATTCCGGAACGCATTTCAAACGGCGTAAGCCAATCATTTTCAATGGTTATCTAGGACAATGGAGTACATCAAATCGAGCTTTAGATCCCAACCAGATACTAATAACAAACGATGAGGACTACCAGATTGAGAAATTCCATCGCTCTTCTTGAAATGTAGATACCATACACTCATTATTACAAATTGAACCGCTTGTCTGACTCCCTTTTCTACAAGTAGAAAACTGATGCGCCGCAGTAGAATCGTAAGAGAAGTTCCTAGTTGGTATGAATATACTCAAATCAGGAAAATAGTGCAAGCCAACTAACTGTCTTCACAATCCGTGCCTGTCTTTTGTCCGAGGGTCCTTAGAACCGTGACGTCGCCACCTTGTCGCATAGATCTCCGGTGGATACTTCCACCCCATTCGCCTCTGTTTAGTATCAACAAAATCCTGCCATATCTTCCGTCGAGAAACAGGTGTAGGGTCAATCCAGATGAAATGTCCCGGAACACCATCTTCCTTAAGGGAATTAATACGTCGCTTGATCCATTCAGAATCAGTACCGCCCTCTAGATTAAGTTTCTCTTCTCCCCATTCCCGTGACAGGTCTTGGGCATCAACGAGGTCCTGTAAATCTACCCTATTTTTAGTATCGATGAGGCTTTGTGCGTAGACCTCAAGTTTCGGAAATGGGAGTCCACGTTTTAAGGTTTGTTATTGAGCATTTCCCCGTAGTTGGAGACGTTATTATAACGGTGAAATCTTACCTTTGCTCCATTCCGCATTTTCCGGTCTACAGTCGATGTTGCAGTAACTTGCCGGGACTAATAACCAGAAATCGATCCTGTCTATTGCCTTGAATCGAGGGTATTTACGGTCTAGAGAGTCAGGACGGTAGAGTGGGTGTGGTCCGCATGGTTCTAGAAGATCACTGCTAGACATGAAGAGTCGAACAGCTTCTTAATTCTGATTATCAGGAATGCATAGTACATGGTCCTAGAAGTACGCAGGTTAGAATTGGTTGCCGCGTTTAGATAAATGCAGATATATGAGCAAACATTAAGTCCTCGCCGAGCTCCGTAATAGATCAGAGCAAATCCACCGACGAAGAAGCAACATATGCTAGCATTTTTCAAGATGGATAATATAGCTAAGATTTCTTCAAGTGTTGATTGCTTATCCCCAGGATTTCCAATGGCAAGCGGATGGAAAGCTAAAGAGATCATCGGTTCTGGCTCCGTAGCAGATTCTGCTTGTGATCTAGCTATGTTCTCAATATTAGACATGGTACGGGAACAACCAAGTTGGTAGCCTGCGCTTGATATGTCGAATGAAATAATAAGAGGTCAATTGTACGCACCTCCACCTTTGTCAGGAGGGGCAGTTAAAAAGCGATGAATGTTCTACCAGTTTAAGTACTAGTCCAATCGTGTGTACGCCGCATAGACTTAGTCTAGCCCTAGTGGAAGAAATAGGATTGGGAATCTCAGTAGATAATTTCATGGTTAACTCTACAGTTTGTGGTCTTTTCAAGACTGAGAATAATGGAATGCCCCGGTTATGTCAGCACTATTGTCGAGCATAAATACAGAAAAGATTCTATTAATCGAATTATGCACAGGGTGCAGAATTGCAATCGAGAATGTATACATGCGCCGCAAAAGATGAACCTCAAAACGCCTCACATGTACACATAAACAAACCCCGTGCGACTCCAGGGAGTCACGAAGGGCAAGCCACAAACGCCTTTTTGGGCCCTCGGTTCTCTGGATGCTTCGTATGTTGAATAGAGACGAAAGAAATTGCAGGACAAGAAGGTTAAAAATGCAAAGACATAGAAAAAGCTCGTCACCTCTTGGCACACGAACGGCCACTGCATAATATGGCGAAGAAACAAAAACTGGAAGGGAAATATTGCTGGTGTGGCCCATGGCCCTCACCAGAAAGGTACAGAAATCACGCCTTTTCACCGGTAAAAAGATCCACAATATTCAAGAAGAGTAATAACCCAATCCTACCTGTCTGCCAGACGTCCTTTTTTTTTTGTTTTCCTTTGTCCGGTGGGACAGATGAGCTGATAATCATGCCTCTGCTTCCCATTCCTCACCGTCTCCTGCCTCGATTTCGTATCCATCGCATCTTGCCACAAGGCTTCGGTAATAATCGACCAGCACCTCTGGCTGTGGAACAATCCTCCACTCCACTCGCCACAGGAACTCCAACTCTAGCAGTGCTAATTCTGCAACACTGATACCACCAACACGCGCATACGTCTTGTTCGTCCAGAAACTATCACTCAAACCCTTGCTGGCAACAGTCGAACTGGCAATCAGAAATCGATGGATGGTCAAGCTGGAGACGGTAAACGCGGGATAGAGAGCACAGAGTCGGTCGATATAGTACACCATACTCAGTAGAATAGGGGGCGAGAGAGTAGCATGGGTCGTCAGTCGCTGTAGGTAATCGTGGACGGAGATGCGAGGGGGGGAACGGGAGTGAAATCGGGTCAATCGACCTTCGTTCAGTGGGATCTTGTCGTTGAAACGGATGAGCTCCATCAGCATGCTGGAGATTAGCACGACGATGTCACGAGGATCGGCCAGCTCGTAGCGCCGGGGTAACTGTTTCACAGCGGGCTTGTCCTGGCGCGGCCGCTTGGGATGGGATCCTTCGGGCTCAGCAGCCGGCTGCTGAACCTGGGACGCGCTGGCGATGGCAGCATCGTCTGGGGTACTGCGCTTGGCCCCGGCGCTGGCGGACGGCATCTGCGATGAGCCCAGGGCAGCTGAGGCAGCGTCCGTGGTGAGAACTTGTCGGGGATGCGAGACGTCCGGAGTATGTTTTCCGCCCCCAAGGGTATTCACCCCAGCGGACATCGGACCGCGAGGTTGATCCCCTGAGGGCCCTGGCGGGGGATTCTGCACTGGGGTATCAACGGTATGGCGCTTGAGAGCCGATCGGATCTCCTCTATGCCCTGGGATAATCGCAAACGGGCAGAGACACGGTGCCCTGCTGCAGAGGCTGCAGCGCGAGGCGGGACTGCAGGAGTGCTGGAGGAGAGACGACTGATACCGTGAGAGATATGCGAAAGAGGAGTCTCATTATGGGGGCGGGCAGGGCATGACGGGCGTGGTGAAGGAGAGCAATGGGTTCCCGACTGGAGAGCCGCAGAGGTGGGAGAGGAGACTATCATGGTCGCGGAGTGAAGACCACTGGACTGACCCGCCCTAGACGAACCACGTGGGTGGACGAGTGAACGTCGACGGAAGATGTGAGGACTGGGCGAAACTCTCCAACGAGGATGAGGGCGTGCACAGACGCATCTTGGGATCAGCAAATCCCAAAGTCAATCAGTGCATCTGGAGAAATAGAAACATGCGATGAGAAGAAGAGAAACAGAGAGGAGAAGAGAAGAGGCTATGGGAAAGGGAGGTGAAGGGGCTGCACACGCCAGGCAGAGCCCCAAACACCTGACGCCCAAAGCTGGGCACAAAAACCGGGCAGCGTCACTGAAGTTTGAGCGCCAGCTGAATTACGGTCATTATTAGTTTAGCTCTGCAGCTGCTGTCGGCAACAGATTCCGGCCTCATCCTGGCTGAGCACAGCAGAGCGGAGAAGAGCAGCACAAGGCTTGTTCAGATTAATTGATTAGAGAATGATACATCACTGCATAATGAGCTTGTTACTGAACCAGACTAGTTCCATACAGCGACTGGGTCAGTTAGTACTAGTTTCTATGTCACTTCAACACCTTTGTTGGTCAATAATAATAACTCACTAACTAATAATGAACGAGTTAATCCAGATCAGAACAGGAGCCACTGGATACAGTCACGTGCATCCCCGTGACCATGACAGCAGCAGACGCTAACACCAACTCGGACTCGCGATGGAGAACAACTTTGGCTGGGCCGAGAGCGTCAGTGACCCCAGATTGACTACTGTCGCTGTCTGGTTGATCGACTGTCGATTGACTGCCATCGGACGACAAAGCTGAAGATAGCTCGCTCGACCGTATCCAGCTGCTCGGTCGAGTCTCTTTTTCTCAGAGGAGCAGTTGGGTCTGCGTGTCTCTCCCTCTGTCCAGCAGCAAGCCCTCGTCGCCTCCGACGGGAGTGTTGAGTCCGTCCGCTACGTTTCCCGCAACACCATTCCCTATCTGTCCCTCCAGAGGAGTACCGTTTGGTGACCACGCAAAACGAGAGATCAGGACATATCCCAGTCCCTTAAGTCACGGATAGGGGTTGCTGCCAGACAGCGCGTTGGAGGCGCAGGCTCCTCTTCTCACGATGACGCGAGCGGCGGCCCCCCCGATGCTGCTCGAGCTCCAGAATCCCGAGTCCGCGGGTGCGCAGACAGCTGCATTGCGACGGCTGAAAAACGAACTGATCGGTCACGACCAGCGCAAGGAGGCCTGGATAGGTTGGGGGATCATTCCTGTGTTGTCGAAGGTTCTGTCGATAAAGAGAGCAAGTGGGAAGCGTGCCACAGCTGGAGAGCGCAATGGAGCAGGCGGACACAGCGATAAGACTGGCAGAACAGAGGAAGAAGAGGCATGCATACAAGCAGTCATTATTCTAGGTAGCTTAGCTCAAGGTGAGTGAAAGAAACGCCTTGGTTCTGGCGGAAAACCTCCATTGGGGAGCTTGATGTCCAGGGTACCCACAGGTGTCAAACAGACAAGGCTGATCAATACCAGGCGGACCTGCATTCATATCTCCAATCCTCTCCAGTGAGGTTCCGTCACACCTGCTGGCCATCCTCGCATCACCCGATTGCCCGCAGTCCTTGGTCCTCGCCATCCTCAAGACCTTGAATGCGATAGCCGATAGATTGCCGTTGCAGAGTCAGCAGCAATGGCCTAAGGACACACGGTTGGCGGATCTAGCGTTCTCTAAGGAATACATTGGCTGTCTTCCTCGGATCATTGGACAGAACTCCAGCTCCTTGACTACGCAGTCGTGTATTGCGTTGGCCGCCAGCTTGATTGCGAAGCTCTGTACAGAAGAGCGGCATAAGACTGCATTGGCCGATTCCGGGGTCCTAGATGCACTAGCAGTCAGGGTGGCATCATTTGTGGTAGCTCAGGGCTTTGTACTCCCGGGTGCTGAAGAACACGTTCGCGACCCAGGAGCTCTGGGCACATTGCCAGCTCCTGCACCCTCCACTGCCAAACTTGGCCCGATCCTGCGAGCAGTGTCTGCCATTGTGGAGCATTCCAAATGGCGGGCGGAGCATTTCCTGTCCTCGCCAGGTATCATGACTGTGTTCCCCAAGCAGCTGGCAGAGTTCGCTCCGAACGACATCAAGAAAGCTCCGTGGGGCTCCACGTACCTGTCTGGGTTTGCTGTGCCGCGACAGGCCTCGCTACATCTGATTGATAGCATCCTTCCGTCGGTACCGGTTGGCCATGCGAAAAGTACGAGCAATTTCCCGCCCCTAGGTCCCCAGGGCTCCTATGGCAAACACAGCCATTTTTACAACAACGCATTCTCATTCTTAGAACCAGCCGCATCGGAAGATGATGAGAATACGATCGTACCCTGGCTCTTGTATCTTGTTCGACAGGAGAGTGGTATTGTACGACTGACCGCGGCACGTTTGGTGACCGTTCTGTTTCGATTGGGACTCGCCAAGAGACATCGCATCTCCATGTTCAGCTACCTTCTAATTCCAATCCTCATTCGCATGCTCGACAAGGATTACGAGCCCCCTGGTGGGTATGATTCTGAGCAGGACGGTCTCATCCCGACCGCATTACGTTTAAGGGAAGAGGCACCATCGGTTCTAGCCATGCTCGTGATGGACGAAGATGAACTGCAAAGGGCGGCTGTAGAAGGCGGTGCAATTAAGAGGCTCTCGCAGTTGCTGAAGGAGACATACAATCCGGTCCAGGATAATGCGAAGCCCATGTGGAGTGCAGAAAACGGCTCCGCGGAGCCTCGTCAGGATGTCAGCCCGGAGCTTCAGCTGGGAGCTCCTGGCTACTCTCCGATGGTCTGTCATATCATGCGCTATCGCGAAGGGATCCTGAAGGCTTTGGCTTCTCTTGCACCCTCGAAAGACGAATATCGCAAGGCCGTCTGTGACAATGGCGTGGTCCCGTACATTATTGACTCCCTGAAGCCACGGCTCGTGGAGGCTCCTGACACAGCTTCCGCTGCGAAAAACACGGCGGCTGATGGGAACCCGGTCCCTACATTGCTTGCTGCTTGCGGTGCTGCTCGTATGCTCACGCGATCCGTTAGCGTGTTAAGAACCAGTCTGATTGATGCTGGAGTTGCTACCCCTCTCTTCGAGCTCATAAAACACCGTGATATTGACGTGCAGATTGCAGCTACATCCGTCATCTGCAATCTGGCCCTTGACTTTAGCCCAATGAAGGAGGTCAGTTTTGCATATTTTTATAATGATTAGTCTTTACATTCGCTGACTTTATTAGGCCATCATCTCTGCAGATATCCTCCCAATTCTCATCGAGCACGCGCACTCGTCCAACGTGAAGCTCCGCATGGAATCATTGTGGGCCCTGAAGCATGTGGCGTACAACTCCGCCAACGATCTGAAGATCAAGATCATAGAGTCATTGGGCCCCGGTTGGATCAAACAGATCATCTCCCAAGACCCGACTCAGTTGCTCAATAAGCAAAACGTTGATGAGGAAATGGGGAATGGATCGCCTTTGGGGATGGGCACATCCAACTCTGCCGGAGAACGTGTAGACCTACTGAACCCCATCGACGATGAAGAGGATGAAGACTTGAAGATGACGGACAGCATTCCAACTTCCAAAGTGAGCCTTGAAATGTTCCTGCCCGACCCCGCCAGACGACGGAAGCTGGCATTGAGCGGTGATCTCGACCAGAGGACGCAGGCCCGCCAGGATGACATTGCTGTTCAGGAGCAGACCTTTGACCTCCTTCGCAACATCATCTGTGGGTCCGGTGCTTCAGAAATGATCGATTATCTTTTCAAGGAAATTGGACAAAATGATTTGTTCGATGCCATTGCGGACAAATTGCGACCCCGTACCGTTCAAGTTCCTGGCCGTCGGGACTCGACTACGAACAAGAGCGTACCTGTCCCGACCGAAATCATTATTGCAGTAACATATGTGATAATTCACCTCGCTGCCGGCCTTCCTCGGCATCGCCAGCTGCTCACTTTGCATCGTGACATACTGCGATTTCTCATGGGATTTTTCAATCACGCAAGTCCTAAGGTCCGTGTCAACTGCGTGTGGATCGTTATCAACTTGACCTATCTGGACAATGAGAGCGACCGTCAGACCTGCCAGGAGCGTGCTATCAAGCTAAAGTCTCTTGGCGTGATGGACCGGTTGGTGAGTCTCGAGGACGACCCTGATCTGGATGTGAGGGAGCGTACGAAGACGGCTTTGCATTTGATGGAATCTTTGGTTCCTCTTTGATCTCCTTCCTGTATGACACTGTTCCCAGGACGTGTCGGCATGTGTATTGGTAATGCATACCCGGATGTGTACATACAAAATCGGTTTCGGATGGGGCGCACCGGGTACTTACAGTGGCGTTGATCTTGCATTTAGCGAGCATTTTATGATGTTGTTATGTCTGAGTTATACACGAAATTTGCACGTGGTCTCCGCCCTCTACTTCGTACTTCTTTCCTTCTCCAACGAGCCCATGTTGTTTGATCGTTTATCTTTGCTTAGAGACTTGAGTACACTCTGGAAACCTCAATTGCTGGTCGCATGTTTCAAAAGCTAGATAGTGTATGTATTCATATGCGACATCGACCACATGAGCTGGCATCGTTCACTCACGAAGAAATGGGATGTCTTGCTTTTATCTTATCTTATCGATAAGCCGGTGGGGTTGACCAACCGACGTCATCCTCAATGTGCGGCCTCACCAGACGTTTTGCATCTTTCTTACTCTCAACTATCAAGACTATTGTCTTTATTACAGATATCTGTATCCCGTCAACATCAAAGACAGTATTTACCGATTTACTTTGCGAAATCTGAATTTCTGTACTGTACATATCGACGGTTTAATCGAAATATCAAGTGTTGTTCTCATCTTCCTCTTCCCTTACAATGCCTCCTCTCCCGGAATCAATTGCTCGCGCTCTCTCCCTTACTCCAGATAAAGCCACAGTTTCCTCTGCCGGTTTCGGTTCTGGATTCACATCTACTGGCAAAATCAATGCCTCCGTGCCTGCTCCTGATGGCAACGGAGAAGAGCAACGATTATTCTTCCTAAAAACTTCCGGCGACGGCAAAGACGCCGAGGAGATGTTCCGTGGTGAATACGAGTCACTAAATGCCATTGCATCCGCAGTCCCGGGGTTCTGTCCTCGGGCTCTCGCATGGGGTCCCCTCGAGGAAGGCGGAAAGAATTATTTCCTAGCGACGGAATTCCTAGAGCTCGGGGGTGGGCGATCAGGGTCCTCGCTGGCGAAGAGATTGGGAAAACTACATAGCACACCGGCTCCTCCAGATCCTCAGACTGGGAAGCGCATGTTTGGGTTCCCAGTCCCGACGTTCTGCGGTGATACGAGACAACCGAACCGGTTCCGTGAATCGTGGGCGGATTTCTATGCCAATGAGAGACTCATGACTATTCTGGAAGAGTCGGAGAAGCGAAATGGAAAGGATGCAGAACTTCGGGAATTGGTGGAGAAGACTGCCGGAAAGATTGTTCCTGCGCTACTTGCGGATGATCATTTGGGGTATGATAAGAGTGGACAGGGAAAAGGTATCGTTCCGGTTGTTATTCACGGAGACCTCTGGAGTGGCAATGCAGGCCGTGGCAGGATTGTCGGTAGTGGACGAAAAGAAGATGAGGAAACAGGCGATGTGGTCTATGACCCATCTGCTTGCTATGCTCATAGCGAATACGAGTTGGGTATTATGAAGATGTTTGGAGGATTTGGCTCAGCCTTCTTTAATGAATACCATCGTATTGTCCCCAAGACGGAGCCGGTCGAGGAGTACGAGGACCGGGTGAGGCTGTATGAATTGTAAGTGTCTGTTGGTTTGGACGATATTGTTTAGCTGCTGACATTTGAACGCCCCAGGTACCACCATCTGAACCACCATGCCATCTTTGGGGGCGGTTATCGCTCAGGCGCGGTGTCTATCATGTCGAAGTTGATCAGGAAGTATGGAAGCAGCAAAGTCTGATTTTGTTCTTTTTACTATAATCCAATTGTATACTATGCACCTTGTCATATCTTCTTCAGCGACATACAATTAGCGATATATTTTGATACAGTAAGGCTTTTTGAATAATAGATCCCTTAGTACTATCTGTGACTGTAGGAGTAATAACAGATTCATGTTAACTCACAGATAATTTCAAGAACACCGCTTCACAGTGGTTGCCGTGGCTTGACCATCGTACGATGTTCTTGAGAGTAGGTAGTTCATGATAGCCAATCTTGGCGAGACTTCTATACCGACTAACAGTCCAATTAAATGAGCCAAAATCAGACAATATTATTCAACCAGAACGTGACCAAATCCAACCATCCAGTAACGACATATGGATGCTATCAACTAGCCATCGCCTCTTCGTATTGACCACGCGATTGAATACTGTGGCTTAAAGTCTATGACATGCTGATTCCATACTTTAACTCTGCATTTGGCAAGATTCGTATTACGGAACAGCAAGTCAGGTTGCGAGACTCTAGCACGCGGCTATCTGACTAATGGCCATCTCTATTTCTAAGGTTTCCACCACGTGGATGGATGCATGTTTGGTTACTCCCAGACATCTATAAAATAATTCATTATCACTGACTTGTTTCTTCGAATTCCGTATTTTGTCTCTCCATTCACGATCTCTGATCGGGTTTTGCTTCTTGTTTTCGATCACATCAACTGTCCTTGACAAAGCGGGGAACGAAACGATCCAATATGGCCCCGCATCCCGATTCCAACGTCCATCCCGAAGCGACGGGACCAGCGAAAGCGCTGGTGGCGAAGCATAAGGATGAACAGCCTTTGAAGTTATATGCGGGGTGGTTTTGTCCGTGAGTATCTGCTTTCTTTTCTTTCGTTCCTGATTATTTTGAGATTCTCGATTCATCTGTTGCTCTGTGGGGTGCTGGCGGAGTGTCAATTGTATATTGATGTTTGAATTGGAGGGGATTTAGCCTGTCCTATGTTTCGTGAATTATTCATTTGCCTTTCCATGCGTGTATAGAGTTAGTTATTCTTGTTTATTTTCTTCTGTACTTTGTCACGTCATTATCTCTCTATCCACTTTTCCATGCACTGCTTAATTCCACGAGATTCATTACATACATACTAACATATTTCACAGATTTGGTAAGCTCTTCTATGCATATCACCAAAAGTAGATTCTGCGGATAAGTACTAAAAGCAAACACCAGTCCAACGCGTCTGGCTCGCTCTCGAGGAAAAGAAAATCCCCTACCAATACATCGAAGTAAACCCCTACCACAAGCCTCAATCCCTCCTCTCCCTGAACCCTCGCGGACTTGTCCCAACCCTCGCTGTCCGAGTGCACGGGACCTCAAAGGCTTTGTACGAATCATCCGTGCTCCTCGAGTACCTCGAGGAAGCATATCCGGACCATAAGCCGCGACTTCTCCCCACAGATCCGTACGAGCGTGCTCGCGCGCGTATCTGGATGGACTTCGTCACATCCCGCATCATCCCGTCGTTTCATCGATTCCTGCAATATCAGCCTTCTGAGCAAGACCGGGACGGTGGGAAGGCCGGGTTGCAGAATGCTCGCGAGGAATTCCTCGGTTATCTGAAACAGTGGACGAAGGGGATGGATCACACAGAGCCCTTCTTCCTCGGTAAGGATATTTCCTTGGCAGATTTGTTCCTTGCCCCATGGGCGGTTCGGTTGTGGGTTTTCGATGAGTTTAAGGGTGGACTCGGTATTCCGAAAGAAAGGGAAGGTGGGGAGGATGAGGATGTCTGGAAAAGGTGGCGGACTTGGTTGAGTGCTATTCAGGAGAGGGAGAGTGTGAAGGAAACGACTAGTGAGAAGCAGTATTATCTGCCTATCTATAAGAGGTACGCGGATAATGTGGCGCAGAGTGAGTTGGCGAAGGCGACGAGGGCTGGCAAGGGTGTGCCGTGAGGTGAGGGATTCTCTTGCTTACATTGTTAGCTGATATTACCTTGGAAGTTGTATATTTTGAGTTTATTTCATTGATCAAGGATGCTATTAGGTGCTTTTGCTCAATGTTGGTTTGAGCCTTCTAAAAAGACTCGAATTAATATATGTTTTTGAAATAAAATACAAAATCACTGACGCAGGATATCACTCTAAAACACTATTAGTATGGGTGCAAGTTATGTCCATTGATATAAAGCATAAGAGCCCATAGACTGTTGACTAAGAAATGAGACTCCATGTTTGATGTATATAATTCTGCATAGGTTAGATTTCCGGTGGTTAGGTTTTCGAACAACTTCATGCTCCTTATGCTCTCGAGGGGAGTAGGAGACTACTGCAAACACTTTGAAGACAAATAAAAGATGGTCCAAACCGTCAGAAGTGCGTCTCTATGAATATCTCTGTGTTATAGTTTACTTGGACCTGTCGCTTTCTTCCTCCTACAACCGTGCACGGACCACAATTTCCCGAACAGTGACGGAACAACAATATCCCGAGCAGCTCGCCCAAGATGGAGCACCATCAGAAGAATACCTTCTTTAGCAGCGTCAACTCGATACCTTTGGGGACGAGCAGAATGGCCCCCGAAAAGAAGGATTCGGCGCGTATGGACATGGAGGCAGCTCCTCCAGACGTCTCCATGCCACACCCTTCGTTCATACAGGTGGCCAAGCCATATGTCTTCGAGCAGACTATCCAGGACTGCATTGCCGCGCTTGGTGTTGATCCACTGCGCGAAGAGAGCTTGCGTCTCCAGGGTGTCGCGTGGATCGACAGCGTGCGCAGAGCTCTTCATCTGTATGTTTGGCCTTTCCTATAATATTCCCACAGCTTCATGCTTTTATATATTGAGTTTGAACTGATATTTCTAAAGCCCTGTCCGTACCTTCAACACTGCTGTCGTGTACTATCACAAGTTCAGACTCGTTCATGCAGACAACGAGTATAATTACATGGTAAGCTCATAGCTTTAATCCACAAATAAATTTGTCTGATTATGCATTAGGATGCTGCAGCTGCAGCCTTGTTTACTGCGTGCAAGATTGAAGACACGCTGAAGAAATCTCGTGAGATCGTGTGCACTGCTTTCAACCTCAAGCTCCCTCCAGCAGAGCATCTTTCTCCGGATGACTCAGTGAGTAGACTCTGATGAGAAAGAAGTTTCTGTGTTGGGTTACTGACAATCAACTAGCTTTTCGAGGTTCATGCCAGGGGTATCATTGGGCTGGAGCGGCTGATGCTTGAGGCCAACGGTTTCGACTTCAGAAGCCGTCACCCACAGAACAGGCTTGTCAAGCTTGCCAAGAGCTACGGTGTTCAGAAGGACTCTGAGGTTGCCAACATCTCTTACCGCATCTCTATCGATCTTTACAGGACCTTTGCGCCCATCAAGCAGACTACGACCACCATGGCTTTTGCCTGTCTTGAGCTCGCAGGTCGCCTTGTCGACAACCATCTTGAGGATGTTGAGTCTGGAAAGGACTATGAAAAGTGGAAGACTAGCCGTGAAGAAGTCATGGGTGAGTCCCTTCTGCATACTTCCCTATTTAGCACTCGTAGTGGTGACTCATCAAATTACCAGAGACTCTACTTGACCTACTTGAACTTTACACCCATCACCGTGGCTCTACCTCTGTGGGGCCCAGCTTCCCCGTCGACAAGTTCCTCACTATCCGCATCCCCCTCAATCAGGAAGTTGACGCCAAGAAACTCCCTCGTTACACCAACTGGAGAAACGGCGACAACAATGGCTCGCGAGACGGAAAGGATGTTGCCACGAAGAATGCATCTATCCAAAACCCGCTGACTCCTATGTCCGCTACTGGGGAGAGACCCAAGCCCGGTGGCCGCGACGGAACCGTGCGCTTCATGCTTGATCCCGAACGCGCTGAAGACGAAAAGGCCACTGTTTCTGAATATTTCAAGAACGAGATGGAGGAATACGAGATCGAAGAGTGATCACTACCCATCAGCTCTATTCCATTCCACATCACGCATTCCAGGCCCTGGGGGTCTGCAGCTGACGACCTTACGACCTTTGCACGAAGACTGAGCACAATGACTCTGTCGATACCATACGAAATAAAAACACCCAAAAATATCTCGCCTCCTTACCGCGGCTAAGCAGGACTGGGCATCTGTACTACTGGAAGCCGGGTGATGGCCTTCTCAGGCCTTGTCGCCTGTGTCCTGCATGGCAAATGGCAATGCTTTCTTCCCTCGGACGAAGCACAGGCCAGAGCATAATGAGGCATCATGTACAACATCACCCAAAAAAGCCAGTTTACCTTTCCCTTTTCATGATGTGTATTAATAGACAATCGAGTCAAGATCTCGTGATCAGATTAATAGATTGTTCGCCCAGTACGCCATACAGTGTTCGGGCTGTCAAGGGATATATATATGAGTAGACATGTAGAAAACTACTGTATACTTATAAATCTTAGAGCTTACTATAGGCCAGGCTTCGATACTCGTCTATCACTCGCGCAGGACCCTTCAGCTATCCGATCTGTTGTTAATCAGGAAAAACTCAAGTGTTACCTCATTTGTTAGTAGTGACTAATTCCATCAGGCCATTGTCAGAACCAACCTGGCAGGAGAGCAAGATCAAGGCAAGAAAGAGAAAGGAGTTCAACTTGACATATGTGCTGGCCAGCATCTTTGCCAGTGTCACCTAAGTCTGTCGGATGAGTCTGTCGGACATACTGAAAAGACACGAGGCAACCGGTTTTACATAATCGTGGAACAGCACTTTAGGATCCTACTATACATTAATTATAAAGATTTATCGTCATGATAAGCCACTTTCATCCAGATAGCTAACATGTAAAGCCCAAAAAGACCAGAAACCGAGAGACTAGGTTGAGAAAGGGACTTTTGGAGGCCCCCCCCGGGCCCCCCGAGCCGCCTAAGGACAAAGAAAGGAAAAGGGACATGAAAAAGGAGGTACAGTCCGTTTTAATTGTTATGATATATAATTTTTAGACCATGGGGTTCCGCTGGCAGCAGACCGAATACACCAATCGTGGAATCGGAAATGAACACGGCAGAACGGAAAGGGAAGAAAGGGCCCAAAAAGAAAAGACCGCGTTATCGAATACCACCTTACATGGTCCATGATATAGCAAAGCCGGGCTCATAGCCTAGGTGCACGGGTGTCCTTCGAGGTGGTTACTGCAACCTTGTTCGCCTAAGGTGCATAAAGGACATGGAAGTCGTAAATTGGCAGATTCCTGAGTCGGCTGGAAAGTGATCCAGGAAATAATTTTGCTCCAGCAATCCGTTGCATGAGAAAATGAGTTGGTGCCATGCTCGAAATGGCATCTTGGACAATACGGCCTTATCGACGTCTCAGTTCAGTGTTGAGACATTCAACAATCTATGAGTTCAAGTTAGTAATTAGAATATCCCAGATATAACTGAAAAAGTTGAGTATCACCTTTTCTGAGACGGCGCCCTGGTTATACAGGTATTTGCCTAGACCTTTGACAACTTCCAATTGCTCGTCAACTGTCAGGCCCGTAATCGCAGTCTCAATGATGTCTCCGACGCTAGCCTTGTACACAGCGATGAAGCTGTGGTAATACATGTAGGCAAAGAAGCCCATGATAAACTGGCAGTCCATGCGATCCGTGATGCCTCCATGGCCAGGAATCGATTCTCCGAAGTCCTTAATCTTGAACGTACGCTTCAATCCGGAGGCGAAAAAGCCACCGAATGGGGCGATCAGAGAGGCGAAAGTCGCAAAGGTAAGGATATGGAACTGCATGGGTGCGACATGGAACGTTTTGTTGATGCCAGTCCAGTGCGGGAGCGTATACGGCTGAGGGGTAAAGACGGGATTCGGCGTACATTCCAGTCCGGTGAGAACGTTGGCACCGAGATCGTTGACCGGGCAGATGAAGTACTTGTAGCGCATGAGGATGTTTGTCATGAAGTAACCGAAGATAATTGTACAGATCCAGGCTCCGATGAACCCCTCCACGGTCTTCTTCGGAGAGAGCTTGATGAGCTGCGTGCGGCCGAAGGTGATACCGCAGACGTAGGCGAAGATATCATTGGTGATCACGAGCGAGACCGGCAAGAAGAACCAGATCATGCCTTCAAAGACATTGTTCATGATGAAATGGGCCTGGACGACGATCAAGTAAAGAGCCATGTGGGTCCATGCAAACTGCGTGAACTGGAATCTATAGTGCCCTTTTTGCAATGATCCCACGAAGAACACAAATCCTGGAAAAGATCAGCAATGATATCCAGGGATGCAATATCCGCAGCACGGCTTTTTTTTTTTCTGGCGATACTCACCCATGATGTAGAGCATAAAGCTGATGAAACGGTGATGCGTCGCAAATGGAAGCAGGACCTTATCCACCAGAAGAACATGTTTGAAGTAGTAGATGACACTTTCTCCATAGAGGAAATACATCGTCGTTGCTAAGAAGTACCAATTGAGCGACTTGGTAAACCGGAGATTCTTCTCCTTGCTGGGGATATTGGCAATGGCAATGACTTCCTTGAACGAGACAATCTGAACTGCTGTGACGACGATAATGATATAGATGTGGCCGGAGAACATGGCAATAAAGAAACCGGCGATCATGACGAAGGTCCATATTGTCCGGGTGATGAATGTCTGCTTCTTCTTCTCATATTCCGACACCTGCTTGTCTTCGGGTTTCTGGGGCCACGTATGAGTATCAGCGCACGCAAGAGGAATCAAAAAGACCAGGAGGGCTATCTTTTTACCTCTTCTTGGATGGGCTCTGACTTAGCTACGCTTCCATTCTTGCCCGGGCTCCCCGGCTCGGAGGCGGCTTCGCTGACGTCTGAAACACTGAGACGCCGCTCTGAGCCATTGCTGCGATGCTGGAAGCGGACGTTTCTCCGTGACTTGGCCATGTTCGATCTGAAGACGACGGGCTCATGCACGGGAGCGCGACGAGTGGTGCTTCAGGGCTGAAGAGGAGAGGGCAGCTTGACAGGTTGAGTGAGGAGAAGAAATGTTGAGGAAGCCGTGGATTTTCATGTGAAGTAGCGACCGCAAGCGGCTGGGCGGAACAGACGCTGCCTGAGGGCGCAAAACACGGATCAAGCAGCGCTGGTGGAAGGACGAGGTGCAGAGGGACGACGAGGTTGTTTTTTATACGATCATATCATCCAGACCGCGCCAAGCTGATTGCCTTGCCTGTCCGAGTTCTTCATGAACAGGGAGAGCTCAGCCCGAGCCTCGGGCGATGCTCGACGTCAGCTGTGGCTGCGCCCGGCCAAACAATCGCCCGCCGTTCCAGGGGATCTGATCCTATTATTATTGCGGGGAACGTCGGCCTGTGGTCTAGAGCTCCAGGAAAAAAAGAGAAACAAAATATAAAGAAGATACGATAAGAGGACGGCGCAGCACGCCTCCATGGCGGCAATTGTGGCATGGACGACAGCGACGATGATTTCTTCGACGATGGCTTCGAATCGATCCCAACCAGCACTCTCCTGCAGCTCGAACAGAACGCCTTCCAAGCTACGCAGGCGCAGAAAACCCAACAGACCCAGGACGAGCCCGTGAGATCCTTGCAGAATCGACCTACAGATGCGCTTCAGTCACACGTGTCGACCTCGAGGCAGCCTGCCTTTGGTGGCTCTTCTTTGAGACCGCCGTCGCTGCCCACCGGCCTGTCGAACGAATACGGGGATATAAACGTGGGGGAGGAATTGGAAGCAGAAGTGTTCGATAATGCGCAGGACCACATGGCAGAGCTCCAACGGGAGCATGCCTATATGCAGGGGCTTCAACATGGCCAGGATATCCACATGGGAGGCTTGCAGCACCATGACGGACATCTCGGGCAGATTGATACCGACGGGATGGAAGTCGAAGAATACTTGCAGGGCGATACGGAAGTAAACGATACGTTTTACGAGCAGCACGGGAGGTCTGTGCAGATGGAGGAACTGATGGTTCGTATAGATGAGGTGAGATGTCGATATTTGCGTACGATGGCTAGGATTGCACTGCTAACTCTCAGCAGCTCACGCGCAAAAACCAAGAGATGATGCAAGAACTAGAAACGGCCAAATCCAATGCTCTGACAAAATCTGGAGAGATCTCCATTATACGTGCGAATCAGGCAAAGCTCGCTGAGCGCTATGATCAGCAGCTGTCTTCATTGCGCAAATCGCTGGCAGACGAGGCTGCAAAACATAAAGCGGAACTAGAGGCCGCAAGAGCGCAGAGCAAAACGCTTGCTACGGAAAATGCATTCCTGAAACAGGATCTGGCGGAGGAGGCGCTTAAGAGTAACAATCTTAGAGCAAAAACCAGGGCAGAAGAGAAAAATCCACCGGTGACACCCAAGAAAACCAGAATATTACCGTTCCGAGATGGCTTCGATGACGATGAGATCGCAGTCTTCTCGCCAACCAAATCATCTGGCGGCAGAACAAAACGGGGAAGCCCAGCAGTACCCGGGAAAAGGAAAAGAAAGCCCAGTCAGGACGGCCCTATACCAATTGGTCCTCTGGAGCTGAGTCCCTCACGACGTTTCCCTCCCCCGGAACCAGAGCCTGTGATAGAACCGGAAGACAGCGATACCGAAAGTAAAGACCTGCGAATCTTCCAGAAGAACGATGAAAATCTACGGTACATGAAGTTGATCCTGAATCATCGCACTCCACCGAACACTGAGCGAGACATAGAGGCCATGGCGAAGGTTGCCTTTCCATCTCAACCAGATCGCATGTTCTCCACCATTGTGATCGAAGCCACGGCCTCTTTCCACAATGGAAACTATGCTGTTCAATTCGCCCGGTGCATCATCTCGCTATGGTCGCAGGCCCTGAAGGAGAAATTCTACCAGCCTATCTACATGCTCATGGGGATCATAAAGTTTATACTTCTTCTAGATACATCTTATGTGGCGCCCAACATCATAGAGGAACTTCTTCCAGTTATTCATGACTCAGTTTCAATCAATGGTGTTCCTAGATTCCACCATTCACCGGCGTCACGAAAGAACTGGGGCCAGGTGAGGCAAACACCTCAGTCGCAACTCAATAAAGACGTCGACTCCACAGAAGCTCTGGGTATTCTTTATCTTACAGCTACTGGATGCCTCGGTGATGAGAGCGCCAAAGAGGCCTTTTGGAGGCGTATACGTTACGATTTCATTTTGATGATGCTCCACACATCGCAACCCATCAGCGACATCGCCCTTACTCTCAACCTCCTTACCTGCAGTCTCCGCCGTGATTCAATCGGACCACTTCTGGACACAGAACAGGACCAGTTTCTTAATGAAAACTACATTGTTGATCGTGTTGCGAATCTCTTCTATGAAAAGCCTCAGGTCGACGAAGGTCAGAGTCCCTACACTGGGCATGAAGTCTGCCGCATGCGGCTCGAGGCCCTATCATTCCTCAACGCAGTCGCATTTTCTGCACCAAGCACAGCACATAATCATGGCTGCTCTGTCATTGCCAGACATCAGACAGCTCTAGCCCGACTCATTCGCTCCATGCACGACGAAGTTGATGCCCTCTACGACTATAGACCAGAGCATGATATGCATAACTCCTTAGTCAACGGCTTGATGGGTCTAATCTACGGCGTGACGCGCAAGCACAAAGAAATCGATCTTCAATCAAAGCTCCAACTCGTAGCGGGAGGGAAGCAGAAATATCTCATTGTCCTCACCAGACTAGCTTTCAGCGAGAGCCCTTTCCTCGAAGCTGGAATCACAGATGAGACGGTAGAAATGGCCCATGAGATGCTCGAAGAGGCAGTAAACCCGCAGGAAGCAGAGGCTTTGGCAGAAGCCTTTCCCAGTGCATCTCGGCGGGAAGATTCATGATTTACATTTCTCGCGGGAGGGGGGATGTTTTCACTCTTCAACTTATTTGTTTTACTCTATTTTTATGGCTCGTTACTTCTAACAGCTTTCGACGACGTTACGCTGTCTCCAAATAGACATTCACATGACTGGCGCTCTGGATTTTGTGGCATATGGGTCCAAACTATATGGGAAGGACTTTTCAATTGAGTATTAATGACATTCCTGGAGTGGGTGGGATAGGTTACCACTTAGGGAGCACATTATGGGTACTATACTATGCATATATCCGTCTGAGATGTTAAAAAAGCGAATTTATTATTACTGTCCTACTCACAGTAGGTCAGAGACTCTGTTCTATATCCCAAGAAACGCGTAGTTGCAACGTACAGAGCAGGAAGAGCAATCGCAGTAAGCAAGACTAAATAATTAGACACTATATTTGGAAACATTCAACGAGAGATGGCGGCTTTGTCACACAATACTATCTGCTGTTGCCATTAGTAAACGCGGCTCTCCAGCACTTCTAGCACCTGCCGCAGATCAATGCTAGAGATAATCCTCCTCCTCCTTTTCTTCTTCATCATCAAAGTCACAGTCTGAACCAGAGCTAGAATCTTCTCCAGTGTACGTATAGTTTTCTGGATCCGACTCCTCCAGGTACCCTTCAAGAGGCTCTGTGTCCTCCCGATGCGACTGCCTGTATGTGGTATCATCGTCGCTGCCCGGATCGATATCCTCGAAGTCTCTCCAATAGAAGCCTCTGTGGCACAAAAGGGGCGAATACGGCAAGAAGGCAGACCTGATAGCAGAATTATTCGGCAGGATTAAAATATCGGTACCAGCGAATCTATTGAGCTCGGAGACCTGACATTTGAGCCTATATACGCCGCAGAATGAATGATCTTCCATATTCTCAGTCGCCACTGGAAGAGGTTCATAGCGCAGTCCAAGTATCATTGACCTAATCTCCTCAGGGCAAAGATGGGTTGTGTTTGGGTCCGGTGGCCAGTTTCCGAGATCTTTAAACCCTGTAAGCAAATAGCCCTTCGTGAGCATATAGCATTCTTCTTGGTGGCCCAATTCACGGCAGGACCAATTGTCGAGGGCCCTCGTGCAATGTTCTGTTAAAAGCTCTAACAGATGACCTCGTGCAAGTTCAACCTGCAACACTGTCGTGGATGTGTTAGAATAGATATCAATATATGGATATTCGACGAACGTACGGATACCATGTCTGTAATCATCCGGCAACAAATCGGCTAGAGGATGACCAGCGTAGCTGAGGGCTCCATTGGCATCTTTTTTCGCGTTCCAAAAAAGGTGGCCCAGGAATGGATACAGTATGTACTCGATCTCCCAAACTAGTGAGATTGAAAGCCACTCTGCAGCTGCTGGATCCAGGTCGTTGCGAATAAAAGGCATGACCCATCTTGTCACAAACGGTAAGAAAAGATGTCTCACTTGATATTTGTCGCAGAAGCGAGTCAGGAGATACAACTCTTCAAAACTGATGTGCTTTGGCAGGTCCGCAAAACGAAGATGGGCGATTTGGAGAAATAGAAGCATCGAACTTTCGTCATCATTAGGGAGCTGCAGTGAACTGAAGCTTTCCCTTTCCGCCTTAACAACGAGATCATTCCAAATGGGGCTGGTGGACGCCAGCAAACTGGAGAACGTTTTGAATATTTTGACATGTTTTCTACCTACAGCCAGCATCAGATCTCCATCAGGAAAACTGATCTTCTTGTCTTCTTCACAGGAGGCGCCAGATATAGTAGCATTGCTGCCATGACCAGAGTCGAGCTCCATCGATGGACCAGCAGTCATTTCAATGTCACCATTGAGTAGATGGTTTGTGCCTAGGGAAGGGATATCAGCTTGTACATACTACTCGGAACACGATCCTGCGCATACATACTGGAGACTTGTAGGGTAGTAATATGGCTTGACAAGCCTGGAGTTACGTCGGCCATATGGCCGTCGTTAATCTGATCCAACTGTGAGTTCTCAGAGCCGTTTGAGCTAGGGGTGTAACGGCCTCTTTCGGTGTCGCTGTCTTCCGAGGTGGATATTATACTGGACATACTTCCAGTCAGGCGATAAGTAATATACACGATCTTCCGGATATAAGAGGTGTCGAGGACACTGTCTATAGGCGGAAGCAGATATCGGGTTCACCCGTCGTACGTCGTCACTAACAGAAGTGCGCGTAATGATTTGGAGATTGAAGGGGTTTACAGAGCTATCCCTTCTATGGTTGCCTTCGTTGCTGCCTTGTCTTTATATAGCTAACCATGGACGAACTGGCGTCTCCGACGATACCATAGAAATCTACCCGTGGACTTCAGCCTCTGCATAGAGAATATCAATGATATGTGCACATAAAACATTATTCGTTGGACCAGAAGCTAACCTCATTTCTCCAATGATCTGCTAAACGAACATTGGCGTGCATTTGGGACCGGTCGCTTTTTTTCTTTTTGGAGCTTACTAGTACTATTTTGCTGGCGCCAATTCTTAATGATTGACTAACTGCTTTTTGACTGCAGCTGTGCCATTTGCATAAAACATACTCCCTAGTCAATTGACATTGACGGTTCAAAGCCATGATACTAGTTAAAAGTTGCCCTTAGATAAATAGTTAAAACCAGGGGCGAACATTCCGAGACCTTAATTAAAGGCTTAAGCAATTTTTTATTATTTTCGAGACCATTGAGCCGTTCCAAAATTAGCGCGACCTTCCCGAATAGGAACGTCCTATCGTTTAGTTTTAAGCTGAGAAGTTAACGGATTTTGCATGGACAAATAGCGAGTTCTATCATTTTTGTGCCCAACACTACGACTAGAATGCATTACGGAGTAGTTTCTCAGAAGAAACGAAATAGTGATTATGTTCTTGACGATCTTCAGGGGCATGGTTGTTCCAAGTCACGGGATGAAATAGCAGTGTCCATTAATACGCCAATAGTTAACAACAAAATGATTATAACAAGCTCACCTCGCTAACTGCGGTCACTTGCATAAATGATGCGAGCCTCCCTATTTGGAGAGATTCAATGTAACCGTGGCGAGGCTGGCATTGTATTCGTCAAAGGAGTGACCGACGAATGAGGGAAGTAATTACTCACTAGGGCATATCAAACCTGCAGCAACGAATTACAGCAATGGCATGGAGAGTTCAGTCGCCGTGTTTTGAAATTGGTATAAGTAACTAAATAAGCATTAACTTTGTGAGCCATGATTTCATTTTCAGGGACATTTAGTCCTTATAATACTCCTCTTGAAAATAATACAACATACTACCACAAATATAAATTACACAGAACTTGCAGATAGCGCATGGGAAGCAGGCTAAGTGCTCCCTGTGCTTGATGATGTTGCCATTATCAAAAATAATTAATAATATAAAGAGTTTTCATATGTCAAGAAGAAGCATGTTGGATGAAGCTATCGGTGCATACAAATGTATATGCATGTAGTCTGTAATTGTCATAATGCAGTATTTCTTTGTTGCCCCCGGTTACGTTAATGATGAGGTATAACCTAATGAAGCCATGGACACCTAGATTCCCCGATATGGACAGCGATCCTAGTATAGGTTGATATGTCTATGATACTTACAGTCGAGCTATAACCCCCCTTCATCGCCACAATGTCTACGAGCTGGTGGATGCTAAAGTACATAAGCTTCGAGACAATAGAGAAAGGCCGATAAGACACTCCATGACCAGCTCAAGCTGCTATAAAAGTCAAGGCGTGGAGTCGACTTCAAGAAACAACGTCATAAACGACGGCGTTCTCCACTATCTTCCCACATCAGTGGAAGTCGTTATTGTGGGTGGTAGGATAGCTGGCTTTACTTCTGCCCTAGAATGCTGGAGAAAAGGGCACCTTAGACAACGGAGGAAGAAATGGCGAAGGAAAAAGCAAGCGTATTCATCCGAGACCTGAAAGCCAATGGCTATTGGGGCGTTGTTTGAATACAATAGACAGATTAGAATTATATGCAATAGCTGGAAATTCTAGAACGAGGGAATTGGGATTATATGCTTTCTATTAATATTATTCATTCTACCATTGAGGCTGAGTAAATGACCCAATTCTGACCAGAGCCTTCATTTAGTTCAATACTGCCATTCACCAATGGGATGCTCAAATTCTACAGTGAATACAAACTCATCTAAACATAGATTGAACTTACATCGGAACAATCCTCTGGCATAATGTTATAACACCCCCATTGTCTCAGTGAATAGCTCCATGAATGGTAACATCCATCCATTATCAGAATGGCATTCTAAATTCTCCTATTGACTTAATTGTAAATAATCGAACCCCATTGAATTCCACAGGCATTAACCAACGACGAATACCATTATTGAAGATTTATTCTAAATATGCTCTTTTACTGCCACCACTTGGATATAAAAGCCAACATCTCCCCCGGGACATCCCTCTCCAGAATTTCCCCAAAGCAATTGCAGTACGCTGAAGCAGGTCTTCAGCTTTTCTTTCTCGTCTTGCTTCCTTTTCCTTAACTCTTACCTTCTCCAGTATCTTTTCAAAGCAATTGCAATCCGCTGAAGCCGGTCTTTAGCTTTTCCTCCTTGTCTTGCTTACTTCTCTTTAACCCTTTCTTTTCCTTCTATCTACATCTCATAACCATGGATATCCCAGCATCTGCGTCTGCGGAGGACTCCAGAACCACTCCAGAACGATTCTCCTTACCATCACCACCTCTACAACCACCAG
Organism: Paecilomyces formosus; assembly: GCA_029606185.1. Classification (NCBI taxonomy): domain Eukaryota; kingdom Fungi; phylum Ascomycota; class Eurotiomycetes; order Eurotiales; family Thermoascaceae; genus Paecilomyces; species Paecilomyces formosus. Next base: position 336,743 of record JAPVCB010000025.1, on the reverse strand, counting down.
GCTCTCCGAAACTCGAGCACCCGAATGACCCTTTCGCGAGTCTCCCCCAGTCAGCCCAAGCGCGAAATGTCCGTCACAACAGGCGTCTGGCACGCCCTCCCGAACCTGATCGCCTCCACGCGGACTGGCTCCCGCGCGGAGTGCGAGACGAGGTTCGGTTGAACAGAAAACAGAGGGCTCATCGAAGAAAGCGAGTGAGGGAATTCCGGGAAAAGCAGGCGCAGGAGACCCAGCAGCGGGAGCTGCAGATTGAGACACAGAAGACCAGACAGAAGGAACTGGAGGACTGGATTGCCCAGAATGACTGGGAAGAGAAATACGCGACGCAGATGGAGGAAGAGAAACGCTAATCGGCGATGGGGGAGGATGAGATGCAACTACATGCTGAGTTGCAGATGCACGTGGGGGAGTGGGAACAGCACGAGGCGCAGCTCCATTGGGAGCTGTCGTTTTATGTGGATTTGTTGGCAAGAGAAAGGGGGAAGCACGAAAAGCTCGTCTTCTTCTAAGAAGCTGGTCTTCTAGAAGAAGTACCAAAAGCAATCAAGGAGCAGAGGCGCGGGTTGCCTCTGTGAAGGGCCTTGTTGGATTCATCGTTTCGAAACTGCAGCAGATCGGAGACAATGTTCTCCGCGGACGCCATACCTAACATTCAAGATATCCAAATCATCTGCCATGGAGCCAGATATGATAAACGGCGCATAAAACACCAAACGGCCAAAGATTAGGTCCGCATTGATAGGCAGTACAATAACGGATGAGGGCCTGCAAGATAGGAACTGCGACGAGAATGCATGCAAACACGGAATGCAGTATAGGGCACCAACGACCGGCGCTGGCCCACGAACCAGAAAGTTGGCCAACATTTCACACGCGATACGCTGGATCTGGAAACAGAGTACTTGCAAGAGTCAGAGGTGGACGAGCACCATCTGAGGGAGAGAAGATATGGTGCAAGATAGTTTGGGTTTCGCATGTTTGTACTGGCTGTATGGAAAGGTGGCCTGTCAACACAGGTCATATGATAAAGTCAGATCACTTTCGTCTTCTTACCAACTGATTGTATTTTGATAAAACTTCGAGAGGTCATTGTTATCAATTATGAGGATGGCAATATTAAAGAGTGACGTTCTTTGCTGGCTCGCGCGCGATAGTATCGATGAGTTCAATGCAGAGACTCAGCTAACTAATAAACCGTACCTATATACATGATACCCAGAGTAAGCTATCTTTCCCGTATAATGGATCCTTGACTCAGTATCAAACACGAATAAGAATAATGTCCAAAATGACCCTCAATGAATGAGGTCCCTTAGAGACGATTGAAGACCGCACATATCACTACGAGTTCTCACGCTGTCCAGCCTCGACTTTGGTCGTGGATTTGTCCGACTGGTCAGACCCTCGGTCTGAGGTGCGCTTCCACTTCTCTTCCACATTAAACAGCAGATCACGAACGCTCTTTCTACGCTTGGTGTGGATCCCTTCTGGCTGGACTGTCACGGCAGGTGTCTTTGTATTCTCACTCGTTTGAGGCTTCTCTACCATCTCTGGAAGTTTTGGTTGGTCCGATGTCTCGGAGTGTCTCTGTGCACCGGCCCTTCGAAGAGCAGGGGGTGGAAGAGCAGCAGGTGCGGTTTGCTGTTGACCCTCAGATGTAGACTCGACCGGTGCGGATGGATCCGAACTCGTCAATCTGTGCCACACTTTTTTCAAGGTCATTCGTCTTTCAAGTTGCCCTGAGCGAGATTTCCAAACAGATCCCATCTTGAGAGTCTCCTGGGGCTCATAGCTCAGAGGCTCAAATTCTTTGCCATCTTCGTCAAAGGAATTGCTGCCCCCACAAATATCAAAGACGACGCTAGGTAGCTGTAGTTGTTTCGGCAGAGACTTCTCAAATATCTCACTGCTAGCTGTCATGCTGTGAGAACGATATGGAGGGATCACCGCAAGCCCGTTACTAGGTGTTTGCGGTCCTCCCTGAGAACCCTTGTCATACTCTGCACACCGTCTCATGAAACAGCTGAAATTTGCTGCCAAAGTGACAGCACATAGAGGAAGGAACCCGAGACTCTGAAAGCTTTTAGGTGTGCTACCATTTCGGATCTTCCCTGACAATTCGACCGGGGCATTTAGAGTTACTTTGGCGCAAAGAGCCCACAGGTCGCCGTACATACGACACACAACGTATACGTCGCCATGCACAAATTCGAATTGATCCGGCCGCTTAGCTTGGAAGTTTGAATCATCTGTATACTTGTGATCCAGACCAATGACCAATGACCCTTCTCGTATAACCCAGTTCTCATCTGGTCCGAGTCGGATGTCCCTGTATGAGCGTAGGCGGGTGCAATCGCCCGACCTGATTTGAGAAAACGTGCGTGCTACTTCTGCACCGTTATCCTCTTCTTGGGCGGCTACAGTCGACTGATTTTGTGGCTTCGGTTGGTTTTGAACAGCAGTCCTCACTGTCGTCCCACTGTCTTGTTTTTTCATAAAATTGGGCCAGTCTTGCTCTGTAACGATCTCCTTCTATCTGTTAGAACACAGCTGAAAGTCTCTCAATAGGCGTAAGACCAACCGGCAGTGTCTCATCGAGAGTCCCCTGAGGGTGATCCCCATCTTGACTACCTTCGACATTGGCCATAGCCACAATGAACGGCTCTTCCACCCAGTTGGTATCCAGACACTTCAATTGTTCTTCGTAACCCCCAATACCGATCTCTGAGATACTGCGTGGAAGGTGGTAAGCATCGACATTCGCTGGTATCTCCTTGTTCTCAGGACATTTGCCACAGAACGGCTCCTTTACGGACCGGGACTGGCAACATCCACAGCAGTCTCTGTCCTTCAGATTCTGGATCAGAGACCCTGAATTGCTCTTCATGGGGAATGTATTAGCGTCAGGTCGCTGTAAAGGGACGTAAACAGGAGGTCGATGGAAATACACAGCGTGCCGGCGCCGCTGAGTGAAAGACCCATGGATTGATTCAGTGTCCGACTGGTCACTTCCATCATCGAGAAGGCTCGTCAACTCGCACGTATTTGGAGACCCGAGTGGTCGGTACTATTACTCTCGCATTGTCTCAGTAGCTGACCATGCTCACAGTTTACTTTTCTCTCGAGAGTCATCCTTACCGGGACGATGGGGACACTGTGAACAGAGGAAGGAGGACATCTTGTAGAGGATGAGCCTGAAGTACGGTTGCTTTTTCTATCCTTGTCGGTACGAGAGTTCGATCTGTCTGAGAGTGTCATGATTGCAAAAGAAAAGTTGCTGTTGCTTTATATCCTACGCTTCATATAGGATAGAAACGAATGCGGTTGTAAATGTGCAAGTTATATTATTCCGGAAATACAACTTGAAGCCAAGCGACGTGAAGAGTGAAAAGTATCTTGTTGTTTGTGATGCTTCAAGAAGTGGATGGACTGCTACTTCGCTGCTTCCTCATGGGCAGGGAAGGGTTTCCGTATACGGAAGGTAGACTTCGATACATAGCAATGCAGCACTAGAGTAAGCAGCATGGCTCTACCAGATACTTCGGAGTTCTCTATGGAATAGGGTCCCATACACTTGGTCATAGATTCAGAGACAGATAGGAGTCCGATGGCGGTCAATTCAGTAGAATATCGATTTCATAATGTCCAATGGTGCTATCTCCATGGAGTACAGAGTCACTCGTCAGGGCGACGAATCAAACAAAAAATCATCTCAGCTCTTTGCTCCATCAACATTCCAACCGTTCCAGGCATCTCATTCGTTTGATAGACAGGGTATCTCATGCTTATTTCTTATCGGGGATAGGAAAGTCGCTGCCAGTGGTGCTCTTATACTGGCTACGGACGAAGTTCGCGATCTGCTCATCCTTGGCCTGCTCGATGGCGCTCTCGTTGTCCTGGGGGCCCTGGTTAAGGACCTTCTCCTGGACAAGGTCGATACCTGGATAACACATTGTTAGTGACTCGGGGAGTTCCAACGAGGGCAACAAATCTGATAGGGCGTCTACTAACCCTTGTCAAGATAGTCCTCCTTCTTCTCGCTCTCCTTGCCACCGCCAGCAGCAGTGTTGATCTTGTCACCGAGGCCGCTGAGGAAGTCACCACCGCCCTGCTTGCTGTCGCTGCTGCTCTGCTGGTTCTGGTTCTGACCGCCACCGATGCCGCCTGCGAGGTTCTTGAGAGCGTCCATGTTGGAAAGAAGTATAGGGAGAGAGTAGATTTGTAAGGTTGTTTGTAGTACCTAAGTACCTAGGTAGCGTAGAAAGCTTGAGGAATATCCTTTGCGCACGGAAACAATGGGAAAGAGAAAGCCACAGCCGGACAGACAAGAAGTATAAATACAAGAGCCCGCAGGAACTACATTCTTGGCGAACTGGGGGAGCTGAAGCTCAGCAGATCCATCTTGAGTCGATTAAGTCAACGAAGGCCACTCGGATTGGAGCATATGACGTCGGCGCAATGTGAGCGGTTCCAACCAGATGCGGACGGAGAGCATCGATCCAGAGATTTGCAGGCACTTTGAGCTCATTGCTGACCGCTGGGCTTGCCATTGCAATTTCCCATGAAGCTAGGTATCTTTGGCTTTTCGATATATCGCGCCCTAGCACCTAAGAGCACCATCTGTTGATGTAGTTAGCCTTGGCTGCCCACTGAGAGGAGCGCGATCACTGCGGCGGTGCAGATTCTCCCGCCCGCCAAGATCTTGTTATCAGCCACAGATGCGGTTCAGGGGAGACACTGCCTCCAGGACAGAATAGGAGATCATGAACGAGGGGTTGGTCTCGTCAGACAAGTGAAGAGAGCTTGTGTTGGGTCTTTACAGGGTGAGCTTTGGCTGATGCTGGTTGTAACGAGAGTGGAAGTACATAGAATACATAGAGCGAGGTAAGAACCATACCTAATAACGTAGGGCGGATCGGGACACCAGCCGCAACTCAGTCACCCCGCCTGCCCCTCCAAGTATGGAGCCTGCACTCCAGACTGAACCTGGAGATTCAACCCTGTCCGCTTCCATCCCATTAGACCGGATTGTTTGATATAGATTTCCTACACCTTTTATCTTGCGTTGTATATACATAGATTTACTTCATTTCTCTCTTGTCGTTTCATTTCTATCGTCATTTCCCATCTATCCCCCATCTATCCTCCTTATAGCTTAAAGATTTTGTCGATGGTGAAGACCAATTCGTTTATGAAACAATAACGCAGCATTGAACTATCACACGACACCAACTCACAGCCATGCCCGCCATCCCCGTCACGATCATCACCGGCTTTCTTGGCTCCGGGAAGACCACTATCCTGCTGAACCTGATCCCTCAGCTCCCGTCAAACTACAAGCTTGCTCTCCTCAAGAACGAATTCGGTGACGTCGCCATCGACTCCCAACTGGCCTCGACGCAGTCCATCTCCGGGGTACGTGAACTCCTCAATGGCTGTATCTGCTGCAACCTCGTTGGACAATTGAGCGATGCGCTCAACCAGCTCCGGGATGAAGTGCAGCCGGATCGGATCGTGATCGAGACCAGCGGCAGCGCGTTCCCCGCCACGTTAGCAATGGAAGTGAATCGGCTCTCCAGGGAACAGGGAGGGAGCTTCGTGCTAGACGGGGTCATTAGCGTGATCGACGTCGAGAATTGGGAAGGATACGAGGACACATCGTATACCGCGAAGCTGCAGGCCAAGTATACGGATCTGATTATCTTCAACAAGTGGGAGAACGTGCCAGAACAGAGGTTTGATATCTGTCTGGATCGACTGGGAGATTTGGAACTACAGACACCATGGGTGAAATCCGATAAAGGCAAAGTGGATAAGGACCTTCTGCTCGGTATCGATGGAGCCTTGCTGGCAAAAGACCCGAACATTGATCCAGAACACCTGGTTGACGGGCATGATCATGACCATGATCACGGCAAGAACGGACACCAGTCCGAAGTTGAAGTCCTTTCAGTCAGCCTGAAGTCAACACCGTCGTCATCCTCCCAGCTGACTGTCAACCTCACCTCTCTCGAGACGTTCCTTCTCTCAGCCCCGAAAGATGAAGTGTACCGAATCAAAGGGGTCGTTCGATGCTCGGCCGCAAATCCACCAGCAGACTCATCCGGGGAGAAGAAGGAACCTACTGCTGCCCCGTCTGAATCCAGCGGTATCCAATACTACCTGCTGAACTGGGCCTTTGGGCGATGGACATTCACTCCATCTGCAGGACTCATGGAAAATGTCGATCCTTCAACCATTGCTCGCATCACAATGATCCTCGCGCGGTATGAGTCCGGCAAGTGGAAGAAGAAGATCGAAGCCGGCGGACTGGTCGAAGTCGACAGTGACGCCGCCAATGGAGAGCTAACGGTTGAAAGGATAATCTGAGAACAAGGCAGACTCTTCACATATAGAAATACGAATAACTGAACGAAATTTTTTCATACAGTGTACCTTTGAATCGATACCCAGGCTCTGCTTATTCTATTTTACAGACGAGAAAACATATTAAGGAACGAATCACGAGTTGGACTATATTATGCTCTATATATTTGAGATCACCAGAATATATAAAGCATCAAAATGATTAGGCAAAGATGTCCTTCATCGATAACCCAATTCTAGCTTTTTCGTCTATCGCTGCCGTGAGGGTCCCTGCGGCGAGCTCTATCGGGTCTTCAGAAAACGGACAAGGAAAGAAGCACAAAATAACACTAAGACAAAAACCTCATATTATATCCACCTCGAACTGACCAATCAGCCAAAAGCAGCAGAAGACAACCGAAAATCAGATGAGTGTACTCTCTGGGCGACTCCTCTCATGACGGTCACTCTAGTAGTTGAGCAAGGCAGAGGCGCCATTCTCGCTAGAGATGTAGATGACTTGATGGTTGTCGGGGAAGCCATTGAAGCGGGTAGCGCTACATCTAGTGTAGGCGCCCATGTCCTCGAAGTAAAGCCAGTCTCCGACGTCCAGGAGACCAGGGAGGGTGATGCGCTCCGAGATGATGTCGATTCCATCGCAAGTCGGGCCCCAGATGGAGTAATCAATGCCCTTGGGCTCAGGAACGCTAGATTCGGACATGCCCGGGGTGGACGGGACGGAAGAGTCCATGCAGGTCAAGATCTGCGCAACAGGGTGCTGGTGATCAAAGATGATGTTGGAGAAGTTGCCATAGACACCATCATTGAGGTACAGCATGTACGCATCCCGGGACGGGTCCATAGGATCAGGCACGTCGCGGCGAGCAATAACATTCACGGCCAGGGTGAAGGCGCTCGCGACATAGTAACGACCGGGTTCTGCGATGATGCGGACGCTTGGTGGGAAATAGTTGTCCAGCGCTTCACTGAGAACACCAGCAAACTGCTCGAACGTGTCTTCGCAGAAGCCACCACCGACGTCGAGAGTGTGGAGCTCGTGACCCAGCTCAGCAGCTTGGTCGAATACGACACGAGCATCCTGGACGGCCTTGAGGAATGCATTTGGGTCTTCGGCTCCAGAGCCCACGTGGAAGCTCACGCCAACAACCTTCAGCTCCAACTGGCGGGCAAGCTCCAGGAGAGGACGGGCGATGTCCAAGGAGGCGCCAAATTTCATGCTGAGACGACAAAGACTAGTCGAATCGTCTGTCAAGATACGCAGGTACAGTTCTGCTTCGGGGAAATTGGCCTTAATCTTGTACAGCTCATCGGCGTTGTCGAAAGTCATCTGCTTGACTCCCATCTGGGCCGCATAGCGGAGGTAGGACTTGGTCTTGCACGGCTGGGCGTAGATGATGCGACTAGGGTCAACACCGCTGTTCAGCGCGAGGTCAATCTCGGCTTTGGATGCACAGTCGAAGCCGTTGCCCAGCTGGGCCATGAGACGAAGGATCTCCGGATCGGGGTTGCACTTGACCGCTGTACACGATTCATGTCAGTTATCCCATATCACAATTAACACAACTCAAGATCAAGGCGAGACCTACCGTAAAAGGGCTTGACGCGACCCAAGTTCATCTTCCAGCGGAGATGCTGGCGGTAGATCTCGCCCATGTCCGCGACGTAGAAGGCATCTTCCTCTCCGGCGCCGCACTCGTCGACATCGATACTCTGGACACGTTTCTTCAAGATCTCAAAGACTAGGTCCTTGGCAGCCAACTTGGCCTGATTCAATTCGTGCACGCCATGATGATGGTTGAGATGACTCTCGTGTTTATTATTGTCGTGATACTGTTTAGTCACGTATACTTCAGGGGGCGTGAGGACAGAAGGTGCCATAACCATGCGGCTGAATTCAGGCACGGAGCTCTTTTCGGCTGAAAAAAAGAGATAGGTGAAAGCGAATGATCCTTTTCTCTACGCAAGAGCGCGTTAGGGAGGGCGGAACGTTTCGCAACCGAAGTTGACTGGACCTAGCCTCCTCGACCCTTCCTCCGAGAGAGGAAGAACCTTAAGAGTAGTCCTATGCGGCAGCTGGGTGGTTTGGGACGACGGGGACGCCGGCGGTTGGAGGTTCAATGGCGCACCGAACGGAGACTCGTGGAGGGTCAGCAAGAGGAGGTGGAATGTTGTTAAGCGTGTGTCGCAGGCGCCTGGGGGAGACAATTTGACGAGAGAGCAGAGAAGAGGCTACGAGAGCCGTGTTGGAATGACGCCTTTGGGGGTTCCAAAGGCAGGCAGAGGTCGCGAAAAAGGCGAATATATAGCTTTCGCGGTCACTGAAACGGAACCACGTCAGTCAGTCTAGCTCAGCTGGGGAAGGATAGGACACGAGGATGTTGGAGGTGGGTGCAGAGATTTCAAATTTGGGAGCTTCGTGAATTTAGGGCAAAGGGCACGGCGTTTGAGACTGGGATCTACCGAGGCGGTGGAAACCAGGCAGACGGACTGCATAAGGGAAAATCGCGCACTTACCAAGATCACGAAAGGCGATGCGTCAATTGCAGGAACAAATGGTGAAGTGGAAGAGAGAAAAGAAGCGACTGAAGACGTTGAGGTAGAGACAAAAGCGAGGGCGGTGATGGCGGGGGCTTCCAACTTTGTCACCGAAGCGGTCTGTGGGGATTCTGAGCGAAATTTGGCAACGCGGGAGAGAACGAGAGAATCAGGACAGATCCAACAGGATTGAGGACATAAGTGGTCTAGCGATTATTCATGACTAGTCTAGTCTCTTTGTTATGCTCTACGACCGACATCTAGCCTGGTCTTTCTGCTTCCTCTCGCGGGACTTCCGTTACTATTACTCTATAACTGCTCTGCCATCTCTTCCAAAGTCCTCAGCCAGCCACCCGCCAAAGTTTTACTTCAGAGGCAAAAATAACAGTTTTCCACATGTGACGAACGGCGATCTAGAAGAATTAGGCTCTGGCCAGTTAGTTATTCTCATGCGCCTTTTTCTTGGACCAACTGACGTATCCTCGTGTTCTGAAATAGTAGACATGTATGACTACGATGCTTCTTTAAAACCCCACAGAATACAGGCTTGACCTGCTAAGCAATAAATAATAGGCCAACTATTCCCTCAGTGTTTAATTCTGTCGACTTTTTACTCGACCGTTTTGCACCTTTCAACTCTGTACGGCCACCACCGTTTCGATGCTTATCTTCTGTTTTCCGTGCTCCGCCACGTGCCCGGGAAATACCGCTATTAAATCTACATGAGGTTTGATCTTGCTCTCAACTTAATTATACTATATACCTTTCATCATATTCCATAAGCACTGCGCTGGTCCTGACATTGAGAGACGAGTGATTTTTTCGGCCCCAAAACCGTAGCGACTAAGTATACGCAACCAGCTTCCCAGAAACTGCTATTCTCCCACCGGAAGCCCGGCATTCTCCATCAAAAACCTCAAACCAGGAACAACAAAGTCTCTAAAATCCGTATCCTCCTCAGCCAAGCCCAAATCAAACATATGGTCCTTTCCCGGAACGAGAAGCAACTCCGTGTTTACGCCCATCTCCCGCAGTTCCGAATACGCCCTCTCGCTGAACGAGTGGCTAGTAAAAGTATCGCTCGTACCATGAATGAACATCGTCGGGGGGTAGTCCTTCGAGAAACCCGTCGATCCATCAATGCGGTCGATATGGCCATCTTGAACGACAGCCGTGATCCAGGTTCCCCTATTCAGATGAGTCCGTAGCCAGGCGTCTTGCGGCGGAGGCATTTCATTCCCTAGGTATGGATTGGCAGATGAGATTGGAGGTCCTCTGAACACCTGGTTCATGTAATCCTCATCCCAGGTTTCGGGTATGTTGGCATATAATGGATGCGGAGTATAGTAGCTTGGGTCTTTGAGGTATTTTGAGCCATAGAAATCCAGAACAGCTGCGACTGGTGCCTGGGGAGTTGAGAGTGATGCCTAGGATATAGTACGATGTTTTATCAGTTACCTGTTTGTTAAAACATCCAAAAGAGTCAATGCGCGTACTATATTGAGCGCCAGTCCTCCACCTGCAGAGTGTCCCATGACTGCCACCTTTTCGGTATTCACTTGATATCCGTCAACGCCAGTATCGTGTTGCAGCAATCTATTCGCATTCTCTTGCGCCCAAATGAGGCAGTCTCGCGAATCAGTGATGGGGCCCTCAAATGCTGAGACCTGCGGACATAACCGGTAATTAGGTACGACGACAAGAAAGCCTGCTTTCGTCAAGTATGAGAGCTGGGGTCGGGGGATGATTTCTTTCGATCCCAGAACCAGGCCGCCGCCATGGAGTATGAGAACTTCCCATCATTAGAATGCAGTACAGCAATAAAACTGTCTATCTATAGTAAGATGCATAGGTTCGATACCAATTGGATGACCTTTCCCATCTTTTGTCGTCGGAGACCCTCTTCGCCAGCGCAGGTCGGCATGGAGCTGGGTACCTTCGACGACTTTATAAGTGAACGTTTTTGTTTCCATCTTCGTGCGTTGTTGTCTTGAAGAATTGAAAGTCAATCTGGTCCATCTCAAGTTATACGAATGATGGATTAAATGAATGGTGTAGACAGGCTATCCATTTTCCCATGGGCCTTAAGGCGAGACACGTCTCATGACTCATTTAATCCTGGACGCCTGAAGTCTAATGCCTACAAGTTTGATATGGGCCGAGAAACAATGCGTATAGAATTGAAGATTAGTATTTGCAGAGCGTTGTTTTGTATTTTAAACTGTGCTGTGATCCATGTCTATTCCAATCCTTGGATGAGTGTTGATATGGGGCTTTGCCAGATCCCGAGTCTCCGCTATGTATACGTAGGCCACCGACAGAAGCGGTCAGAAACAGGAAGACGAATTCACCATTAGGACGGCTCGCGTTCTGTCTTGATGACGCGCCTGTTCTTGTTTCCACACTGCTCTTCAGTCGATTCTGCCGTTTTAGTCATAGTTAGGCTGTCTAGTCAACCCGGAACGGCACGCGAATCGATCCGCGGATCTTGGCCCTAAAGGAAAAAATCCGTGAGATAAATCACAGAATAAGAACCCATGTTGATTGGTTGGTCACGATTATCCCCATCATGCAGTATTTCTGCAGTAGTACTCTGGTTGTTCTGCTGGCGGAATTCATTCGTGCTTCCGCCCATAAGTATAGAGTTCAATGTTCTCGATGTGCTCATCTTCCCCAAAACCGAATGACGGCAACGCGACTTTGTCGTGGTCCAATGTAGCAAAGCCGGCACTTTTAATTAGATCAAAGAAAATAGCCTCGCTGTCATGACGTCTCTTTAAAGCCACAAGAACGAGGGCTTTCGGAGATGCCTGAACCAGAGCATCCACCACGTGAACCAATGAAGGTAAACTATCTGCGTTATACGTACAGTCAGAGACCATGATAAGGTCAATGCCTGCATTCTTCAGCTCGTCAGGAGGCTGCTCGTCCCAGTCCAGAGTCTGGAAATGAAGTGTCGCTTTAGGGGCAAGCCGCGCGACGGCCATATTGCGCGTTACAATATCATCCACCTCAGGCAGGTCGGTGAGCAAGACAGAACATCCAGGTAATAGCTCTGCTAATGCAATCCCAACGATTCCGCAGCCGGATCCCAACTCGACTACGCGCAGCGGACTGCCCGTCTTGCGGATGCATTGTTGGAGAGAAGGCAGTCGTTCAGCACGACCTTCAATGGCCCGTTGGAGGTAGATAATTGACGCCAGAGCGGCATCCCTGTGGGTGAGAGCATTTAGATTTTAGACTGCAGTCGGAGACGCTCTATCTTACCAGATATGTCGTGCAATACTGTTGCCCGTCTCTTCCCAGATCCTTAGATCGTGACTCCCCTGGAGATACAAGCGTCTCTCAACCAGTCTCTCTGTTTGGATATCTTTAGGTCCTCCAAATAGGGTACTCCATCCTGAGATAACCAAAGGCACTGTAGACTCGTGCGACATCTGATCCGGTTGGCACTGTCCTGGGCCAGCCGCACCGATGCCTAAGACCACGGGTTGATTATTGCAAATATTGCGGTCGAAGGGCCCAAGAGATACCAAGAGCTGTCGACTGCCAGCCTGCCATGAGATAGATTGTTCTAACAAAGGAGTATTGGAGTTATTGTTGGTCAATGTCACTCTTAGGTCTACATCGTCCGGAAGGAAGGAATCCCCTAGGTCTGTCGTGAGGCATATCAGGGCAGAAACGGATAATGAAGAGCGATTGGCCTTGTCCAATTTGGGAGGCTTCAAAAAACGAACGTAATATACCATCCTGGAGGTTTACCAGAGTGACCTGACGGGGGTCTCATGAGTTTATCAATCAATTAATTGTTATTACTGAACCGCGAAGGTTCGCAGAGACTGCGGAGGTCACGGCGCTTCCCCGGATTGCAACGATGATTGGCGGAGAAGATGACGTCTCACGTGCGGTGCTGATTCATGACGTCTCCTGCTGGTGGCCTGAGGCCTCATTTGTTCGGCTCTGTCTTTCTGGTTGATTTTCGAATGCGAACAGTTGGCTTTAGAACGATGGAAAGGCAAAAAAGCTGGTAGAGACGAAGGATGCTACCTAGGTTCGTAAGCAGACAGGGATGCCCTCATAGGCCCATTCGTTAGTTAAGGTCGCCCTCCGCTGCCGTTCCCTTGCCCGCCTGAATAACATCATCTCCCCTGGTACGGACCATGTCTCGAGTCCTCCACCGCCTGACGAGCATCTCACCGCTGCGACACACTGCGGCCGTTCAGTAATACGGCCATTTCCAATGCCTGTTGCGTCTGACAGATCTCACTCGCGTAGTGGATCGTCGCGCCTCAGTGCCTCCCAGACTACCGTTTCATCAATACCAACGTCGTTATCATCAACATTGCGGCTGCGACCGCATTGCCATCCAGGATGATGCGCGCAAGCGATCCTCGAATCCGCCAGACCATCAACCAGATCTCTCAAAACATCGAGTCTGCCAACGAAACGGCGCAAGAGAGCGTCTACACTTTCACGCAGAATTATCTATCGCCCTGCTTCTCTGCGATCGGCAATTGTGTTCACACGTGCACGGCGCCGTGCTTCCCGAGCCGGGAAGATCAGCTGCGCCGTCGACGAAGAGGCCGTGCAGAACTCAACTTCGATTTCTACGATGACTGGGACAACGACGATGCAGGTGATGGCCTGCTGGGTTGGGGCAATGATGAGCTGGACCGTCTCCTCGCAGGCAGTGGAAGTGCGCGCGGCAGCGCAGAACAACCGCGCCGACAGCGAACAATGAGCTATGGCGCCCGTCGAACAAGACGACGGAGCACGGTACTTCCGGACGAGAGAACAGATCCTACTGTTATCCCGAAATCATCGTTCTTAGGATTTCTCGAACGCTTTCCATGGAGGATTGGTGCGAGAGGTATCAGATATAGACCGTCTGCCGCAGATCTGCAAGAGAACCCGGGTGGGTTAAGACGGCATATCCACGAAGACGAGCCTTTGATGGAGGCTGCTGAAGAGGACGAAGGCGGCCTTGGCCATGCTAAACAAACGAGGCAGCGTAGAGGAACCCACTCGTCCAGGGAGACTACAAATTCACTCAGTTCACGAGGTGATCTAATACCGAGCGACGAGGAGGAAGATGCCGTCCCGTTGGATGATGAGTTTGCTTTAGCCCTAGGACGCCGCGGAACTGGACTCAGCTTTGAAGAGCCTTTCGGAAAGCCAAGTTTCTCTCGAAGGTCTACTGGTACTCCTACTTCAAGAGATTCCAAGAGGAAGAGCAGGACCAACAGTGGAGCGAAATCTTCACGTAAATCAGATTACGAGGTAATCTATGACGGAGATGCTCCTGCTATGGTAGATGTGAAGAAGGAAGAGGAGCAAGCCAGGTTAGAAGAAGAGGCGGAAATCGCACGGAAGCGCCTCGCTGCCCATAAGCTGGCTGTAAGTCGGGGGCTGGAGCGCACTGAAGACGAGGTATGCACATGAGAGTCGGACTATCTATGTCTTTTATAGGTGATTCAAGCTAACGCAAGAGCTTATTAGTCTGTACCTTCGATGCCGCCTTCTCGGTCTTCGACTACCTCGAATCTGCGCATGTCACTGACTGCCGACGAGGCCGCCGCTAGAGGTGGCACAGAGATTGCATCAATACCTCATTCTCCTGGGGAGCAGGCGGTACCCAATGACCAGTACACGGAACCATTCCCTCCTTTGGCATCACCATCGCCAGACGCAGCATATACTCAAGAAATAGCGCTGTCAGCAAAAGATGGAGACGAGGGAAAATCACCGGAGCGAAAGCCGCGGTCAAACTCTGGCATTGGTGAGAGCTGAGTTATTCATGGCCTATAACTCTGTATGACCGATAAACCCAAGACTAATATGTCGCATCTACGAAATCTCTGCCGAGACGCTTTTCATCTCACTGCTCCCAGTCTCTTCCCAACTTACTGGGTGGACAAGCCAGATGACTGCGCCCCAGAGTCAAACAACAAGAATCGTTCCTATCACCTTCTATAGACAACATGTGATAACTAGGGGATCACCAGGCTGGTACTTGGTGGTTTTCGATCTGTTCACAGGGCATCACCCGCGGGAGGGAAGGATTATTCCTTCATTCTCGAGGACATCCTCCCATATGCGGGTAATTGTCGTATTAGCCTTTGCGGGTATTCTTCCTGGGGGAGGCGATTCGATTTATCATACTATCCTAAAGTAGAACCCACTGCTCTACTATTTAGGATTCATGTGTACGATACGAGCGATGACAACGTATAACACACTATTATAGCATGCCTTGTGACGGACAGTCGGGGCTGAGGCAGGGATACTACACATAATGCTTCATGTTTCTAATACGGCATATTATATTAAGCTTACTATCTGAAGTTTGGCACCCGAGTGGCATTAAGACTACCACAAATCAAAGTCAAAATCGCGGGTGACACCTCAGCCGATGCTACACTATAATATGAAATGTGCCGTCCGACTGCCAAGAAAAGAAAAATAAGAGGCGAACTTCTGGTCTCAAGAACGGCTGGATCATTCAAGAGTATCAAAATCGCTAGCCATCTCGAATTAAGCAAATGCCGACTTAGCCGACGGGAGACGCGTGGATCCCATCTAGAACAACACCCCGCCAACAATCCTGAGGGACTATGATTCCGTCCATGACGCCATCGTATATATACATGTAGGCCCCTGGTCTAAAAGCATTCTGGCCGCTACGTAAGGTTCGTTGGTTAGACGCTTGCTTCAAACGTCACTGAAGGCGACTCTTCTTCCATTTTCTTTCTTTTCTAGTACTATATATTTAACCGTCCCATAAACACGGGTGAAAGAGCAGGTACCGTGTCGGCGGGGCAGTCAATTTGACTATATTCCATTTTATTTACCGGCTCCCAAATACACAATCTCATACTGCAGGATCGTCCCTCTCTGCATCTTTCTCCCA
Organism: Paecilomyces formosus; assembly: GCA_029606185.1. Taxonomy (NCBI): domain Eukaryota; kingdom Fungi; phylum Ascomycota; class Eurotiomycetes; order Eurotiales; family Thermoascaceae; genus Paecilomyces; species Paecilomyces formosus. The sequence goes on along the minus strand of JAPVCB010000025.1, from coordinate 320,932 downwards.
ATATGTCTGGACCTGGACAGGATATCAAGGAAGCATTGAGTACGGGTAATTTCAAAGAATTATCCTGGTACGAGCCAGAACTGGAGACTGTGACAGAGCCAGCACGGACGTTACTAGAAAAATACAGTGGGATACCTGCGGACCAGGTCAAAGAGCATGTCAAGAAACTCGTGAGTTGCAGGACCAGGAGCTATTATTTCTGCGGAAGACTGATGACGATCTCTCGTTTTGATATTGAGTAGAGAGATCGCGCGTTTGCAATTGTGAGTTCTTAGCCCCCTTTACCATTCTTCAATTTATGCTTCGAAAGCATATTTTGAAACAGGGAACGCTCTAGATGAGTACACATACTGATGATCAGATAGTTCCCTTATCCATGCATTGGCATGTTCAGGTTTCTTGATCTGAGCATCCCCAGCTCTCCGTATTACAACGAGATAATCGAGAGGCTAAAAGCAGGAGAGATCTTCCTAGATCTGGGATGCTGCTTTGGCCAGGAGCTTCGCCAACTGGTCTGTATCTCATCCGGCATCGGCCGTAAAAATGGACCGAAAAGACAACTCCCAACTAACCAGCAAGGAACTGTAGACTTTCGATGGCGCGCCCTCTGAGAACCTCTACGGCTCAGATCTTCGTATGGACTTCATGGAACTCGGTTACGAACTCTTTCTCGACAAAGACAGGCTGAAATCACGTTTCATCGCTTCTGATATCTTCGACTCCGATTCTGCACTTCTCAGGGAACTCTCTGGCAAAGTGGACATCATCCACACGGGATCGTTCTTCCATCTCTTCGACTGGAACCAGCAGGTGCAAGTTGCAAAACGTGCCGTGAGCATCCTGAGGCACAAGCCTGGATCCCTGATCGTTGGAAGGCAGGTTGGGAATGTAGAAGCGCAGGAGGCACCGCGCCGTTCGGGCGGGGGGTTGAGATATCGACATAATCCGGAGAGTTGGCAGAAGATGTGGGATCAGGTCGGAAACGAGACGGGGTCCAAGTGGAAGGTCGAAGCGTATGCGGAGCCTTATTTTCAGGCCATGAGACATGGCCATGATGAAGGCACTACCAGATTGCGATTCGCAGTGAGACGCTTGTAGATGGATTGGTTGGATATACATGTTGAGGGATACTTTAGGTCTACTCTGAATAGATCAATATATAGAAGGGTGGATCATTTGATTCTTTTGTATTCTCTATTTTGAAGACAATACAATGTCAAAGCAATCTAGTCTCCCTATTTCCCTTCAAAACATCAATAACTATATACATTCTTGTCGAGACTACAGGCAGAATGATGAAGCGTCTTTTTCCATAGTATTTCCTTATCTCCGAAGTATGTCCGGACAAAGTAATTGCGGGTTCGGAGTATCTTCATCCCGACCATATTCAGACCGTCCAGATTCCCGGACTCGGCAACATTATCATTATCATTATCGATATACACGAGGAGCAGCAATGCCCCAAACCGCGTGCCAATGAGACGCCGGACGCGCAAAGCTCTGGTGCAGCTTCTCTTCTTCATCAGTGCTATACTACTTATTATATACCTTACCCAGCCCCAGTCCCACGAGACCTACGCATGGAATCGTATCCGATATAAGACCACTTCCGCCCGGCTGCCGGAGTCGCGCGGCGTCTGTCCGGGCCTGGCGACAGCAACAGATGGAAAGAAGCCCGTGTTGGTAGTGTCGCGCGTTAGTTCCGATGGAGATCCTAGCTGGCTTGAGCCATTAGCCGACAAATATCACTTATGCGTCTACACGGCTGATGCATCCCCGGATCCGACATCAAAGGAACTGCAGGTGCCTGCAAATCGCGGCCATGAGGCAATGGCATACTTGACATTTATTATCGATAATTATGCTTCGATTCCGGCTGCTGGCGCGGTATTTGTCCATGGATCCCGCTGGGCGTGGCATAACGATGCCCCGGATTATGACAATGCGGCCTTACTGGCCGCCCTTGATGTCCCTGCGGCACTCGCGCCATGGGGCTATCATAATCTCCGCTGCGACTGGAGCGCGAGCACATGCCCTCCTTCGGTATCTCCGCAGGGTAGTCTCGAGAACTCTCTCCAGGCCGTTGTAGAGCCGTGGAGTGCTCGCACAGCATCTGACGTGGCGCTGCCGCGCGCTCTAGCGGCACTGTTCGGCGGTGATGCGAAATACACAATGTCTAGAGAGGGTTTGAGATTACGTCTAGGTCGTGGAGATGCTGTTCGCTCGCAATGCTGTGCGCAGTTTGTCGCTGCGCGGAATAACATATGGCAGCATTCGCGGGATGAGTATATAGCCTTACGACAGTGGCTACTTGATGGGAGCGACGAGAAGAATCGGAATCCCAGTGCTGCACCTCGTGATGACCGCATTGCGGGAAGGATCCTGTCGTATGTGTGGCATATTCTATTTTTGAAGCATGAGGAAACAGCGGATTCTTCGTCTTTGGACACCGCTAGCGGGATTGATCTCGAGCGGCTTAATCGACGAGCATGTCCGCGTGCCGGCGAGTGCTACTGCCGACTGTATGGACGTTGTAATCTCGAGCGTTGCACTCCAGGCAGTTGCCGGGGACAGTATCATCTGCCATTGGACTATAAGCTACCTGATGACTGGGCAACGACGCATTCGTAAGAAATACCCGGAAGAGTATATACAGTCTAGATAGAAATATACGCGACCCCAGACTCGACTTCCCTTTCTGTTTTGGTGTAGATATGGTGCTGAATTGCGCTTAGCATTGCTTATGGGTTGCGTCTGTTACTCGGAGACTTCAATACAAATTTTCCCTTCGTGTTCACCTGCCTCCAAATAATCAATCGCCTCTTTGGCCTGCTCTAGTGTGAAAACCTTGGAGTCAACAACAGGCCGAAGCTTAGAGATGTTGGCCTCTATCGCGCGGCACATATCCTCCATCTGCAGACGATTACCGACCCAGATACCACGTGCGATAAATAAATTCAGCCAGCAATCTAGTAGGTTCGGAATGTCCTTACCAGGGCCGCCGGCATTACCAATAATGTTGATGGTTCCGTCAAGCTTTACACTCATGGCGCTCTGTTTTAAAGTGCTGGGACCTGCAACATCGACGACACAGTCGACCCCAACTCCCCCAGTCAGGGCCTTCGCAGTCAAGCCCCATTCGGGAACCTCACGATAATTGATAATATGATCAGCACCTAGCTTCTCGAGAAGCTTGGCCTTTTCTTTTGTGCTTGTTGTGGCAATGACTCTGGCACCAATCGCTTTGGCAAACTGGAGAGCGAAAATGCTGACGCCGCCAGTACCTTGAGTTAACACCCACTGACCAGCCATAAGCTGCCTGCCCTGTAGACCAAAGACCGCATTCCAGGCCGTTAGCCCGGCACAGCTCAGCGTCGCAGCCTCTGTGAAAGTCAACCCTTCTGGCATCGCTACCAGGCCCTGTTCGTCGAAGGCCCCGACGGTACGCAACGTTCCGTCGAGAGAACCTCCAAGACCAGACTTTGCAGCCAGGTTGTTCATTGACCCACCCAAATAATGCTGGTTGATGATCGTTACGACTTTATCGCCTGGCCGGAATCGAGTAACGTGTTTTCCAACTGCTAAGACAGTTCCTGCTCCATCTGAACCCGGGACGACATTGGGCTTTAAATCGAAAGGATATCGCCCTTTCACAATAAGTAAATCGCGATACTGTAATTATCAGTCACGAGCTGATGAATAGAAGACATCTAGTCACAGACATTTAGGGAAATCCCCTGAACTTGTAATCCACGGCCACCATTAGCATCTCTTCTTCAATCGTCCCGTCACCAGGAAGCTTACTCTTGACCAGAACCTGGGTATCACCAAGCTGTGGCGTAGACTGCTGGGAATATCTCAGAGACACGGAACCATCATCAATAATGATGTTCCACTGCTTGGTGGTCTTAGGGATTTCTTGCGCCATACTTAGGACTTTTATGGAGCTCGCAGGGTAAAATGTAATGATAAGCCGAACTTTAGAGAGGCGACTTCAAAACTAGATACAGTCGTTTTGTTAATATATACTATTAGTATATAATTGTAGGTGTCATATGTCGCCTGATTCTTATATCCTTCCAATCATGTGTTAACTTGCTTACTCGCTTATTAATTAACTTGTCATTCTTTTGTTGATTTATAAGCCATCAGGCTGTACATAACTAACGGGTTTAATGTCGATGGTTAGCCAAGGGCCTGTCATGCGGATCCTTCTATAGAATTCAAATGTAGCGTGGGAGGCCACTTAAGCCTCCTGCTCGGGTTGCTTTTTGGAACGCTACTTCGCTCTATATATCCAACTATTTCTCCTTTTGGGTTTCAGTGAATAACGCTGCTCCAGAAAGGCATCATTAACGCCCCTTTAGGACATTTTAGCCTTTCATATGTATAGCAGCATGGAAGTTTCTTGGTATGAACAGATTCAAGGCTATGTCAAATGTTAGGGAAACGCCTAATCATCGCTTTGACAAAGAGTTCAAGACTGTAGATATGGATGCTGTAGTGCTTCTAATGCTGTCGGTCTTTTCTTATAATCAACCACTAGTAGATAGTCGATGAAGTCCAATAGTTCTGGCGATACTGCTGGTCCTGGGAGTCTTTCAAGCTCTTGACGTAAAGAGCCCACTGTTATGAAGGGTGTCTCCAGCGCCGTTTTGGGATGGTTGAACGTCGACGACTCTAGGTATTCTGCCACGCCGAACTCGTCTTTCTAGTCAGGGTTATTAACAGGCGGACCAAATGGGCCAACAAGTCGTCGGAATTTTGCAATACACCATGCCTCGGTCAGATTCTCGACTATCTTATCCCTGGCGCCGAAGATAGGTCTCTGTGCCAGCCAATGGGCCAACTTCACAATTAGTACGGTTCTCAATTAGGGCATGTTCAGCTTACAATAACACCCAAGGACCACACATCGGAGGAGTGAAAACATCCGAGATCTTGCCAGACCTCGGGCGCTTGAGGAGGGAGGCTTTGAACACGGATCGTATTGGACCCTTGTAATATCACTGACTAGGTCAGCGGAAAACACGATTTTGGAGAGCACACCTACTGTTCCCTAGATCTCCTACCTTCACGATAGGTGCGCTTCCATTGATACCGGAGAGAAAAATATTGTTCGGATTGATGTCTTCTTATTCAGTACCTACATCCAAAACATACCACGCAACACATACCTGTATGGATTGCATCCAGCTGAAAAAGGACAGCAAGAGCAGACAGCACTGCCTTGCTGATAATCTTGGGGAGATCAGAGCTATTTCGGAAACCGAGTGAAGGTACAGCCCTTAGATTATGGTCCATCCATTCAAAAACTAAATGGAAAGAGCTGGCCGTAGGGTCTTCTTCATCTGCTTTGCCTTCCTCACTAGCTGGGCAGACAACAGCGCACAATTCTCGGATATATTTGCATGATGTTATGGTCGGTATTTGGTAGTTGTGTTGCTCCCGCTTTAAGCAGGATTGATCGGGTCCTGGCTCTGTTTTTATGACATATCTCCGTCATAGTTAGTACGTTTGTCAATTTAGAGAATTATAGCCAACTTATGATGTCGGCTTAACGCCTACCTCTGATAGAGCTTGAGCCTTGAAGACTGTAGGGGCTTTTAGTGCCTCTACAAGCCGATACACTCTATGCTGCCCCTTGGTAATCTGACCGATATTTAAGGCCATTTCGATCAACGAAATCGCAAATAGCTTCACAAAAACGACTACTGTTGCTGGCGAAAACAATTAGATTGTTTCCATGTTAGTTACGTGAGTAGCAAAATTAACATAGTTCCTTACGACGTCTGTACCAGTAAGTTGTTCAGACATTACTGCAAACTACTCAGTTCACATGACACAACTATCCATCTTAACTGCATCTGGAATCTGGCTGGCAGATCGATTCTATTGAGCTCGAAATGCAATTTGGGGGTCTCCTATCGATTTTTTTATTTTCTACGGAGAAGTCGCCCATGGTTCAATTCTTACTTTTTAATAGTCCCTTGAACCAGGAAAGATGCTTAATTGAGAAAACGATCTTTTTGATTGTAATGTTTAGCAGCATAGACCGAGGTTCATTTTCGCTAACTGAATTGACCTAAGTGTGAATACCAAATACGAGATGGTCTGTGTATATTTGAGTTTCTATGTTCTGAATGAGAACAACTCTTTTGTACGGTTACATGTCTATTCGATTGTGGAGAAGATGATCATAATTCACCTTGTAAACCATCTATTAACCATATATCTATATCACCATCTATTATTCTAGATCATCATCATCGATCCCTTTTCATATTATCACTAAAAGGGAAACGCCACGGTCAATGTCTCGTGGACTTCTAAAAAAGACGAAAAGATGTGCACTCAAGATCGCAAATGGGGTATTAACAAAACAGAGGCCAAATGACTTCCCGTATCTCAATCTGCCGTTTCCGCGGTATCGACTTCAGTTCTTTCGCTGTCGCTGACACTGTTGTCTGTTTGTTTACGGCGCATCCTAGCTTCACTCACGATAGCAAAAAGAGTCGCAATGCAGACCCCCATTCCCGAAAGGCCGATGCCGACGTACCACGCGCTCCGATAACCGCGCAGGACTTCGTTTCCGCTTTGATTAATTTGAGACTCAACGGTGCCTGCAATGCCGAGTCCGATGGAAATGGAGTAATTCACTACAGTATTCATCAGAGACGCTGCGATACCCTGGTGTTCTCGCGGTGTAGCATTGCTCAGAATGATGGTTCCGGATGGGTAGGAAAGATCCTGAAGGAAAAAATTAGTAGATGCTGCAAAATAAAAAGGCCAGGGAAACATACCATGCCCCAAGGAGTGATAATCATGGACACAAATGTCTGCGCCCAGTAGATTTGTCCAACAGGAGCCGTTGCGATCAGGATCGTACCCACCAAGAAGGCAGTCAAGGCGATCATCATGATATAATGAGCATCGATGGCGCCCAGAAGATACGAGCTAGTGAAAGCAGCTACCAATCCAGAAATCCCACACGGGACGAACTGGGCTGTCACACTCAATGGTTGGAAGCCGCGCAGGACTTCTGATAGCTGCCACGTGTAGTATACCCAGATACCAAAACAAGACCAACCTGCGGAGATACAGGCCAGGACGAATGCAGTATCCATCTTCAGGACACGGATTGGTACAACAGGATGGGACACGCGGGTCTCGATGACGAAGAATAGACAGAGGAATGCGATTCCGACAATAAGAAGGGCGTAGGTGTATGGAGTTTGCCAACCGACAACTGGGCCTTGGTTCCAAGCAAAATTGACAAGAACCAGGCCGACGACACCGGTGAAGGAACCCCAAGGATCCAATTGACCTTTCTCCTTTCTCTTGGTAATATCAGAGTCCTGCAGTGGAACAATAAGATATGCCAAGATAGCCAGTCCAAAGCACACCATTGCCATGACCCAATATCCCCACGGCCACCAGACTAGCTCTGCAAAAATACTGGAGAAAACGGCACCAATGATAAAGCCATTGGGAGCAGTAGCACCGAACACGCTGAATGTGAGGTTCTTTTTGGGACCCGGCGGGAACATGTTGCCCAGAATAGCGATCGAATTAGGAAGTAATATCGCAGGTCCCATTCCCTGGAAGGCTCGACAGATATCGTACAAAATCTGGCCAGAATAGGCACTAAAGCCACATATAAGGGACCATAGCGAAAACCAGAACCATCCGATGACAACCATCCGTTTATGACCGTAGACGTCTCCGAACCGACCTGCGATCAAAATAAAGGTGCCCACCGTCAAACTGTACGCTGCCGGTTGCCAGCTTAACTGACCAGGACTCCGCGCACCAATATCAGGTCCGATGATATGCAACGGTGCAATCGACTGTCCAAGGCCCGCTTGTGTCATTAGCTGCGAGAGACATAAAATGGTGATCGCTGCGCCCTTCTGGAAAGCTGGAATAGATGACGCATCCTTTCGCGGTTTTTCGAGATCGCCTTCTTTTTTCCGCACACGCCACATCATGACGGGGAAGAGCGCTACCACGCTCAGGTGCGATGGCGAGGAGGTGAGATGGTGATGTCGTTGACAGTTCCAAACCTGAGATTTTGGAGGGACGATACTCTAGATCAACTGTTTAAAGAAACACTGCGTTTCATGGGAAACGCAGAGAAAATAAGCGAAACATGTCTAGTGAGCTTGGCCTCAGCCTTTAAACCGGAGCTAGAATCAAGGTACATGGGTTAATCGAACTTTCACGTCAGTCTGGGTCCTTGAAAAGTCTCTGAAAGGACATCCGTGGGTTCCACTGCCGACCCATCGGACGGCAAACTATAACTAGTTGATGATGATAGTGGACCGGTAAGTACGCCGATTCCGGTGTCCCGTCCACGATCAGATAAGGAGACAAGTTCATTTCCCGCTGCAAGCGTCTCTATGAATAATGACTGGCTTGTTGGAATATTGACTCCTCTTCTTAAGATTGATAGATCAAGCGAACAAGAGCCCAGCTGGCCAGTGACAAAGGCAAACTGCCCGCGTGGGATGGTGTTTGAGCTTGGGGGCTAATCAGCTCAACGATCCCGCCGAACGAAATACCTAGCCGTCGGGATGTCCAACCGTTTTTAATGCCGAAAATCCTCTTCATGTCCTTTGCAAGATCAACGAAGAGTAGGAAATTCTCATAGAAAAAGCTAGAGAAGTCATAGCTGTCCCTAGACTTAGAATAGCTAATTCACCAATGATATGGTACGCAACTTTTCGGTGACTGTATTTTGATCTCTGAGATCCCGATCTATTTTGCTTCGCCGACCCGGAATCAAACCTATACCGACCATCGGTTTGAGATACAGCTGCCTAGTATCCATCAGTCAATACTCAGGCAGTATGAAATTTTTATGAGCATTTTCCCGTACCTTGTATTATCGCATCTCTCAGAAGCGACTTTGGAATGCTGGAGTAATACCCTATAGAGAGAGTAGCTCAGTGCTCTAGGGTCTCAAAATCCGTGGACCAGTCCAAGACCCACGCGCTTCAACAGTTACGTACAGGCTCGCCAAGCTTAAGGAAATAACCGAATCGGTTTTTGCCAGGGTCCACTTAAGAGGCACAAACTACGGAGCAGAGTATGGAGTACGGAGTACCAGAGACTTCTGCAAATTGTTCCAACAAGGATCGTCAGCTGCGTAGATGCACATCTTCCTTGAAAAAGACAACGTCGATGCATCGCTTGCTAACTAGTCAAAAGTTGAATTAAGATCCAGTCCGTCTCCCTTTTTTTCCGTAGGATAAAAAGGGCGAATGATCGGCAGGCACATGGGCTGTTCCCAATTCGACCGAGGAAAAAACGCCGAGAGATAAGATAATCTGATCCGTTTTCTCCCGCATCAGTCCAGGCTCTGAACTCGGACGACAGTAGGAGCACTAAAGGAGATGACAGAGGGTTTCATGTTCGTTTCTGCAGCTAACGTCTCGACTTCAGGAAAATAACGTATACGGAGTCAAGTTGCACTGCAGTATTGCAGGTATAGAGAGAAGACGGATGCTGTCAAGCACCTCAGGTAGATTTCTAATATTCACATTAGCGACTCGAAAGACGGAGACCAGGTGGATAATTCAGCTAGATCGAGTCCGGAATGACTTGAGGTACAGGGGACGAGGGCTCCAAGATGTGGAGAACCACCCCTCATGCCACGAAAGCTTAGCCAGTCTGCTCTCTGACCCACATTAGCTGCTCTCGGTTTGTAGATTGAGAGGGTTGCGTGGCGTGTGATCAACTGCTTCGCTATGTATTACGGAGTAGGAGCTTGGCGAAAGGCCAGCGGCAGAATAAGGCATTCTGGACTCCGAGAGTGGTACCTAATTACCCCCCAGCAAGGAGACGAAGAGGGTAAGGCAATTCCTCTGCCAGGTGTAGTTTGACTCTGTAGAGTTCTGAATAGGCGCTCCGCTCACAGAGTACTCCGTACATTATTGTCTCATGGGGGTAAAAGATGAATGCTGGATCGTTGATCGTCACGAGCTCCGCATAGATGGTTGCAGGCACAGAATTCGTTTCAGACAAGATATGGATATGCCTTGCGGTTGCGAGAAAGAAATATTGGAAGGGAAAGAGACAGAGGCTTTTACTGATAATCAGGAGATTCTTGGGGTGCTGAATCGACGCGCTTTTCTGCTTCCGGTTGCACGTGAATCGATTTAATGCTGGGGGACGTAGAACACTGAACATACCCACCCTAAGCACGAGAACGAGAATTTAAGATTAAGATTGTTATACTCAATGATGGCACCTCAGGAGGTTCTATTGGGAGCTAAGCTTGAAAACGATCATCTACATCGATTAGTTATGAGTGTTGTCCTAATACTGCATTGTTCTCATACCCCTAGTCCGCCCTGCGTAGGCTTCAAGGAGCTCTCTCCGTAGGAGAGCATTCAGGGCGGGTCTGAAATGTAGTGGAGATAGGAAATTGTAACCAGGTGGCAATATCCGACCAACTCTCTCTGTTTCTTCACAGTTGAGCTCCAGATACCGTCCGACTCTTCAGGCTTGACAATCCAGTTCCCGCAAACGCAACATCCCGGAGGATTGGTTTAGAGTGGACTGTAATCAATCGGCTGAAGAGGGACGCTAGAAACTTAACCACGAAAAGAACGAAAAAGAGTGTTTTGATCAGAATTGACAACTAATGGAGTACAGTTTCTGTTGATGTTGCGCTTTACCTCAGGTCCAAAGACCTGGGAACTTGTGATCTCCTAACCATGGAAGTGCAGGCTGGAAGACGTAGTTTGCTCTGTTCTGAAGCAGCGCATCTGACATGTGGGTTCGCAAAAAAGACATGGGCGAAATGAGGTGCGTATGTGTGTATGTGATAGGAGATGAGATATTGTACAATTGTTTTTGTATATACATCTTCAACAGGCCCGAGTCATAGTTAGTAACAAGATCAAAACATACGCTGCGTAGTCGGGCCATATGCAAAGAACCAGTGGGTATATCCAACCAATATTCCAACGTCGCCGATGCTCATTGGAAACTGGGCTCGTAAAACCGGTTCTAGCTTTTGTAAATGAATAATAATACATTTAAAGGGAAGATAGACTTGTCACCATGTACACGTCGACGACGTTACGCCGACAGAGCTTCTCCTTCTGAAGGATGTTCGAAGTCACCCTCTGGCTGCGCGTTCATTGAAAGCTTGCGCACATCCCAGTTCTCTGCGTTGGCCCAGTCCTTCTTCTCGCCAAGGACGCAGACAGATCGCCGAGGACCATCTAGGAGGAACCTCTGTGCTGCTTGATTGACATCTTCGGCAGTGACATCAAGAACTTGCTCCCTCCATCGCTGGTCCATCTCATGGGTCACACCACTCATGAAATAGCGCATGCCTTCCTCATCAACACTCATGGGCGCATCAAGTCCTTGGAAAATTCCTAGTTTGGCTTCGTCAAGCTCCCTTTGAGTCCAGGTGCGATCACGGGCAAAAAGGCCGGTGTTCTTGAAGACATTCAGTGAGTTTAGAGGATTCGGGTCTCGATAGCTGGAAAGTGTGAAGATTCCCTTGATCGGTCCGTTGCTAGCACCGGCTCCATATGCGCCTCCCTTCTCACGAATCTCCGGGTGAAGGTAGTTGTGCGTAAGAAGCTGGCCCAGAACACTGAGCGATGCACTTGCCGGATCCACGAAAGGAACAGTCTCCAAGGCTAGACCCGAGTAGTAGACCTTATAAGGCATATCGTAAAGAATCATAGGCGAATGAGAAGAATATTGAGATCCGCTCAAAGGAGCAGAGGGATTCAGAGTGGTTGGAAGACCAGAGAGCCACTTTTGCAGAGTGGACTCGTTCACTGAAGCACTACTTGGTTCACAAACCATGCGCACACGGAATCTGGGCGATCTCGATATGGCGAACGACTGAATTTGTCGCAATTTTCCAATGAGCTCGTTGAGATGATCTGCGGACGCTTCCGCATCTCGAAGCAGATTGGCAGTAGCCTGCAACTGAGCAAGACCAGAGTACTGCTCTTGAACCCAGAACGCTCGTGAGAGGGCAGCAGCTGCAGCGTTGACCGCATATCGGTGACCGGTACCTGCAACTGCATCAAGGGCTCCATTTGTTGTTGACCGTAGAAGCTCCTGGATCATCTTAGGGGCCTCAGAGCTTCCAAAGTCCGTTTCGTTAATGAGAGTAGACAAAATCTCCAGCATTGTGGGAACATTCTGGTCCAATGAGAAACCGGAGAACTGGAGACCCTCACTGAATTTCCCTACTTCGGTAGGAGATGAGACCAGAAATGATGAGGTGCTGACGCCACCGGTTTTGAGCTTGATCAGATCTTCCCATTGCTCCATCGTCCTGTTAGGTGTGCCCAAACGCATGATGCAGTCATTGAATAGCGGCAACAATAGACGAAGGTCATCGGGAAGGCCATCGAATGCATTGAGAGCTTGGAAGTAGGTAAGCCCATTGGTGGGAGCTTCGCGCCAAACGACATCCACCTCGTCAACCTTCGATTCCCTTACAGGCTTGCGTTCCTTCTCGCGAGAGATATCTTTGACTGTGAGGGACGGAAGGCAACTGAGATCTGCGTGCTGGGCATTTTCTTGCACCTTCAGAAGTTGCAGTTCTTCCTCCTCAAGCTTAGCGATAGTCTTTTCGACAGAACCTAACTTTTCTGTCAGGTCCGCCAGCTTTGCACTCCTCCGAGCCATTTCGTTCTCGTCGAGTTCTTGGTTGAAGGTTGGCGAGCCAACCATAGTGAATGTAAGTGAGTTGTCGGTAATTAGATATTTCTGCACCAATGACTCAAGATAACCGCCTTCCGCATATCTCCTTTTGAACTCCTCAATAACGTCATTCCAGGCGAGCTCCTTCATGGGATCAGTGCCATTGAACCACGAAGAGATAGTCTTTTCCATAACACCAAGACCGAAATTGGCAGTCTTGTGCCTCAAAGCAAGTTCCAGCTGATGTAGGAATCCCTGGACCTTTTCATCACTAAACCCAGTTGCCAGGGACTCTTGGAACACCTTCTGGAGGGTCTCCTTCACCACAGGAACATTCTTCTCTTCGACACCGCTAACACCAACAGAGAAAATAGGAATCTTACCAGAGGCATCGAGACCAGTGTTGGGTGTAAACTGGGAACCCAGTTCGCTCTCAATTAGCGCTCTGTACAGAGGCGAGCCATATCCATCAAGGAGCAGTGAGGACAAGATCCCAAGCGAAAAGGTTTGAACAACATCTGTTGAATCTCCCATGAGCCACGAAGTAGAGGTTTTGTGCTGTTTATCTTCGCTAGTGAAGGAGTCAATTGGTCCTGGAACAGTCACGTTCAGCGGGCCGCGGCTGAGATCAAGAGGCAATTTGATTTCCTTGTCTGCCTGGCCTCTGTCGAAGCCATCAAGCACGCCACCTATCTGCTTGAGATGATCACTCAGAGACATGTCGCCGTATGTGAAGATCTTCGCATTTGAGGGGTGATAGTTTCGTTTAGAAAAATAAACGAGCTGCTTGTGCGTAAGATCAGTGATATACTGAGGGTCACCTCCGGAGTTGTTTATCGCAGGGAAGATACTCTCTTTAAACCTGATATAATATAGGTAGTTGGCGTCCGACATTTGGCCCTTCATTTCATTGTAGACCACACCCTTGAACACGATATCGCCCAGTCGCTTCTCCTCTTCTGTTTTAGAGTCCTGCTTTTCAAAAGCTCTAGGATCCTCTGGACCAAGACGCCATCCTTCCTGCCGGAAATCCTCCTCCTTTAGCAGGGGATGTAAGGTCGCATCAAGGTACACGGATAAGAGATTCTGGAAATCTTGTTTGTTCGTGGTGGCAAAGGGATACGTAGTATGGTCCGAGGAAGTGAATGCATTCATGAAATTGGAAAGCGATCGAGGGAGCATCTTGAAGAAAGGGTCGCGAACAGGGTATCTAATAGGACATTAGCTATATGCGAATTGGACAAATTTGGAAGCACTTACTTCTCACTGCCACACAGTGTGGTGTGCTCCAGAATATGAGGTACACCAGTCGCATCTGGAGGATTTGTCTTGAACCCTATCCCAAAGACGTTGTTCTTGTCGTCCCTTGCCACGTGCAGATAGTCGGCATCGGTCTTGTCGTGTTTCAAAAGGACGGCTGTAAGATGTAGCTCGGACACATGCTTCTTCTCCTTGACAGTGAACCCATGGAGTTTCTCGCCCACGGCTGGAAATCTGTCGATGTCCGTCACTGTCGAAGCATCTCTCCTCATCAAAGAGGGCCACGGCGCTCTGGGAGCAGGTCTTCGTAGCAGACCGCGGGCAGACGGCCGTAACGCAGGCAAGGCATTTCTGCCCGTTGCCAGAGATGACCGCCACATGCTGAAGGTCGGACGCTGTAGCAACAAGGGACCAGGCTGCTATCAGCAGGAAGACGGTATTAAGCTGCTTTCACCGCAGTAACATGCCACGTCTTCTATAGTCAGACAGTGCTGGTTCGAAGCCTCCGGGTGTCACGATCAGCACGCCGAGCAGTCTTCTGAGATGGGACTCGGCTCAAAAGCACACTGTAGCACTGGCAGGCAGATCAACCGAGTGTCGCTCCGCAAGAAGTATGCACCAGTGGTCTTTTCTTTAGCGTGTCGAGCTAGAAGCTGTCACTAGAAGCTGTTGATTAATTAACCAGATTCTCCGTCGTAGGGCAGTTTTGGCCGCGAGCGCCAAGAGCCGCCGTGAAGATTTCGGGCTAGGCTGCTTAGCGTTGGTCAAGTGCGCATCCCCTCTTACGACGGGACTCGATCCTCCCCGGCAAGATCCTCGAAACACCAGCGCTTCGTCGTCAAATCTCCCAGAAGCAACCGATCGGGCTCACTGGGATCTGCCGTTGTCCACCGTGGCTCGTACCGCCCCGCTGGACCTTTCGAATCCTACATGCACGCCTTTTTTCGTCAATAACATCTGGCCAAGGGAGCTTGAAAAATTCACCAAGGTACTTTGCTGGTCGTGAGCCCGACGCTCACTAAGCATCACTTCTCGCCGGGCAGGACCCCAGCGGCCCTGTCCGTGAGATATACGGAGGTTTAGGGTCGTCCAAGCTCGCCGCAGGGTTATTTGCGGCATAGTGATGGCCGTCGTTGCTCCACGCGCACCGTCGATTTCGAACCACTCTCGTCTTCCATCTGTCGCCAGCACCCACGCGACGCTAGTGAACGGACAGTCACAGCATCCAGTACCATCGACGACCGCAGGTACCCCCAAGCCGGTCATGTCATCAGCAGCAATGGCAAAAAAATCGAAGGGAAAGAAGGTCGCGGACCCCAACGAGACCTCGAAACTGTTGGCAGCCAAGATATCACAGTTGGAGCAAGATGCCGCCGGAGAGAAGGACCAGGAGGCTGAGATTGGTACGTAAATGTAACTATGAGGCATCTCCGTTTGGGTAGATCCTTGTACTAGACCACTAGGGGCATATTGACCACGTGGAGGGGCTGGCTAACGGGGATTCCACGAACTGCAGAACGGGAAGTAAAGAAGGCGACCAGAGATCTTAACCAGCTGCTTAACAATATCGAATCGCCAATGACACGCCTCGAAACCGTTCACAAGAAGTATACGGAGCTATTAGCGGATATGAAGAAGCTAGACCGTGATTATGCGAAAAGCAAGAAAAGAGCAGACCAGCTACAAAAAGATCAAGATAAGGGAAAATCAGAACTAAATAAGACGGCGACTATGAAGGACAAGTTGGAGAAGCTCTGTCGGGAACTTACCAAAGAGAACAAGAAAGTCAAAGTGGGTTCATGACTTCTAGGGACGGTTGGAAGACAATGCTGACAGGGTTGTCCTTGCAGGATGAAAATAAAAAACTTGAAGACACAGAGAAAAAAGCGCGGACTATTGTCAATGAGCGTTTGGATTCTTTGTTGTACGACATTCAGGACGTTATGGCTTCCAAAGGCAATCCTCGCAACGAGAAGATGGATATCGATTTGGACGAAGCGTGAGTCGGCATCTGCTTTGGCCTATCTGCCAAGTTCGGCTCTGACCGCAATACCACAGGTTACGCGCCAAGATTAAGACTATCGGCGAAAAGTTCGAGATGCGCGAGCTCCATTATAAGGCCCTTCTGCGTAGCAAAGATGCGGAAATCCAAAGCTTGACTGCGAAGTACGAAGAACAGCGTCGGACGGCAGATAATGAAGCTGCTCGATGCCGTGCTTTAAGTTCGCAAGTATCTACTTTTTCGCATACCGAAGCTGAGCTGCGCAGTCAGCTGAATATTTACGTTGAAAAATTCAAACAGGTATGGCTAGGCTCTTACTACGATAGCGTTGTTTTCGTTGCAAATTGTCAGAAGTATGTTACTAATAGTTTTAATACAGGTTGAGGATACCTTGAACAATAGCAACGAATTGTTCCTGACGTTTCGCAAAGAGATGGAGGAAATGTCAAAGAAAACAAAACGTTTAGAAAAGGAGAATCTCACCTTGACCCGCAAGCACGACCAGACGAACCGAAATATTCTTGAGATGGCCGAAGAGCGGACTAGAAATCATGAAGAACTAGAAAAATGGAGAAAAAAGAGCAACCACCTCGAGGCGCTTTGTCGTCGCATGCAGGAACAAGGTCGAGGCCAGGCTTTGGCTGGCGAATTGGATGGCGACGACGAAGGCACTGAGAGCGAGTATGACGAAGATTACGAAGATGAGGAAGATGACGAGGTTATCAGTGATGAAGAAGAGTATGAGCTCGACAATGGAGACCACGAGATCCTGGAACATCATCACGAGAAGCCCGTCTTTGGACCGCCACCACCTCCCAACCTTGCGGAGGCGCGTGCAAACGGTACCAAGCCCATGCTTAATGGAATCAGCCATTGACTATTTGGAGGAAACGAGTAAAACGAAGTGCTACGTATTGGCAGATATGTCGGTGCCATTGTGCGATGTCTTCCTGCAGCAGCCCATGTTCACTTGACCTGTTGAGAGGAGAATTGTACTATAAACGTGGTCTTCAATGCTAGTCACTGATGTACCCGAGACAGGTACGACTGGACCAAGTAATTGGGACATTCGTTTCTGCAGTCTCGCGGACAGAGTTCCTGGCGGGATACCTATTCCCACAGGTTGCTACTCCGTGGCATGATTCTGATGTCGAGTCGCTCTAGTTGAAACGTGTTATGTTAAATTATGCGATTTTGAATTTTCCACGCTGTGCCTCTGTAATTATTGTCTCTGTCCCTGCCATACTGTAGTGTGCGCTTCTTCAAGGGTAGCACGGGCTGTTGGGGACGATCGTTCTGTAATTCTGTACTAAAAGATACACAATCCAATATGTACACTCTCTGTTCAATCTTACAATTTGCTCGCTGCTCCGCCCTCATTGATATAAGATACTCCGTATTTGAGCGCCGCCACTGCCTCCTTAACCATATCCTGGACAATTGTAGCAGCCGGCTTGATCTCGTTCACAACGGCAGCCACGTCTCCCATAAGGTAAGGGAAATCCACATCCTTCCCTTCCTCTATATCGTGCATCATTGGAACAATGCCCTGCTTTGTCAACCGTTGGATCTCCTCCGGCCGGTTCTCCCATTCCTTGATATACTCGTTCGGCCTTACGCGCAGAGGTCGTCCCGAAACGACCAGCGTACGAAGCGTATCTCCAAATCCTGCAGTCGCAACCGCTTCCTTGTGTAGCTGGCTCGCGCCACTCTCCTCAGAGGCTACGAAACGGGTTCCCACCCAAACAGCAGATGCTCCCAGCGTCAATGCCGCAGCTAAGCTGCGTCCGTCATTGACACCTCCCGCAGCAACGACCATGGAAGGCTGGCCGGTCAGGGGGCTCTTATACTTCCGTGCAACATCAACTACCGCTGGAACGAGGATCGAGAAGGGGATATCACCCGTATGTCCGCCTCCCTCACCACCTTGCGCACAGACGATATCTACGCCGGCCTTGAGCGCCTTCTCCGCATGCTTCGGTGCCCCGACCATATTCATAATGAGGATCCCTGCCTCATGAAGACGCTTGATCGTGTGCGCAGGCGGAATACCGACTGCGGAAACGAATAGCTTTGCGCCATGTTTGATCGTTACCTCGATGAGTTCGTCGAGATGTCCATGGGTGTAGTCATGGTTGGTGGCGCGTGCACCACCGCCGACTTTGGGAAGGGCAAGATCCACACCGAATGGGAGAGATTTGTCGTGAAGAAGCGACTTTAGCTCCGTTAGGATCTCATCCAGTTGAGCGGGCGTATAACCCAATCCTCCCACTGTGCCTAGGCCTCCTGCGTTGGACACTGCTGCGGCCAACGGAGCGCCTGATGCTCGGGCCATCCCAGCAAGAAGAATAGGATGTTTAATTCCCAGGAGTTCGGAGAGAGGGGTTTGCAAAGACATGATGGAAGTTATTTGTTATTGATAACAGCAGATAGTATCAGAAATAATAAAACTCGGATACTTTATGGATTATATCGAGTCTGATTGAGGGCTGCAGCAGAATAGTCCTGTGGCCGAGAGTTAGAACTATGTATACGTAGACTTGGGATCATTCAAGGATGAAAACCACATACCCTCTCACATGAGTTGATAGCTTCGTAACTTATTTATATATTATTTGTCGGAAAGTTATCACTGTTCTCGTCAGTCAAAAAGTTACTATAAACCCTATCCAAAATCTGGAGTAAGATCTACTTTGAAGGCGGGGAAAGCTGGAGCTTTGGTCTACGATGAACCGAGCCGCCGAACCGAGGCATACATATCAACGACAATATGATCTACGGCTGTGGTAATTAGAACACCACTGACAACACGGTGGATCGAGTGGCACGAGATCATAAATGATCTTATGCAAATGCATACAATACTCATGTGATTGGTGTCAATAAGAGATGATAGTTCTGTTGAGCTTTTACACGTGCTCAAAATAGCAAAAAATTGTTGAGTCGCTAGTTTTGTTACGAATAGAGTGATTATCATCACCACTCATCTGGTTTCTCGACGAATAGTCTATGTTTTCTTTTTTCTAACTGTAAGGAGATATATGCATGAAGATATTTGGTTGAGCTGTGTTGGTTTTGTTGCACGTACTGTATTCATTGCTAGTCTAGCTTCGGTTCCATAACGAAGTGGATCGCATAAGGCAAACGCTCCTCTCTAGTAATCACCACAAACACGTCATTATCTATGTACACAGAAGGGCCCAATATCTGACTGAGTATCCTCTTTGTCTGATTATGGGACACTTCGCCGCCAATCTGAAACCGTTATCCATGTTCATACGTTACACCTGCAACATAGCGACAAGCGCAGGCGCGAGCATACCAACCATCCCAACCACGGCGTCTTTATGCGCCAGATTAGACTCGGTGGAACTCGAGGTACCGGTCGCAGAAGCTGCAAGTTGCCTGATAATGACAAACAAAAAGTATCGTTAGTTCGGACGGTCAATGATAATGACAGTAGCAGTAGAAACAACAAAGCTAATGAAGACAAATACTGATTTAGAAGCTTACCTTGGAACTGTTCCGGTTTCCGTTACGAGATGTCTTCTTAATTCATGAGTGATCTCACTTGCACTTGTCGAGGCAGCTTTGGTCTCTGTTGGTACTGGTGGTTTGGCGATCGGACCTGGAGGAGGCTGATAATAGCCTACTGCTCCTGCAGGAGCCCAGCCAAGAGACCCAGGTAGACTGCGTCGAAATAGGGATGCCACGTTTTGAGGAACGGACTCGAAAGGGGATGCAAGAGTAAGGGCAGATGACAAGAGGAGGAAGATGTAAATATCGCCCATCAAGCGGCGCAGGGAGTAGAAGATCCGCATCCTTTCTGTGCTTTTTCTGCAAGGCTATACCCTATCAAAGATATCTCTAGCCCTATAATAAGAAAAGGAGGCTTTCGAGGAGTTGAAGAAGGGATAGAAGATGGGAAAACGCGAGGGTAAATATCACTGAAGAGTGCTTTACGCGATCAGATCGTCTACCGTAAGATAAAGCGCAAAATATGAGAAGAATGATCCAATCGCTCATCCAGACCTTGATTTTGCGCTCTCTTCCATTCCGCAGTTTATTGTTTCTACTCGTGGGTACCGACCTGTTCGAGTGTGTTCCCACACGTGTAAACAACGGCTAACAAAGAACCAATTAAGATCCATGGAATCAGTAGTATGGTCAGTTCGTTGCAAATGAAAAGAAGACAAAGGGGGCTTTGGTATGTGAAACCCAAAGTTGGCATGGACCCGCTGATGATTATTGTTAAGTCGATCCCTTGGTTCCGGTATGACAAGCTATCGGTGATTGCTTGGTGACATTCCACAGTCGTGAGATGTCTCAGAACGCTCTGCGAACCCTCAAATCTGTCCATACTTCATGTCCATTATAGAATTCGTCGATCGGATAGTCAGAGCATCTTACTTAGCTTACGATTCTATAAAACTTGAAGAGACACAATCCAAGCGAAGATAAGTTACCATTTCAGCACCACCGGTCGGTATCCTTGGGTATGAAACGGCTTTTAGCTGTTGAAGTTACCCCAATAAATGCTGAAGACGTTAGTAATTTAATAGTGCAGGCCGCCTTTGACGTGGAGCATGTTCTCCATTTTCTCTAATCGATCGTTGTGCCTCAATTGATCCTGTGTAGGACGCCATGGTAGCGGTCAGGAAGATGTGTAATTTGTGTATTGTGTATTGAACACGATTCTCCTGGAATAGAAGCTGAAAATATCGTCCAATTAACATCCTCTACCCACGGCTCCATTGACAGAATAGTTGATTATGACAGGACAAAATTCCCTCGCTTGTAGGCCATCGTGGCAGCAAAGAGTACGACAGGGAAACTTCTTTGTTCTATTCCAAAGATTTCTTTGATTATACAGTCACCGCCAGTTTGGGATTAATTCAGTATTTGATGGAATGAAACGTAGAAATTGCGCGAGTTGAACGAAGAGACGAGGCCAGACCAGACAAGTGAGAGCTTAAGTGGTTAGGCTAAGTATCGGGAGTTCCCCGCTCGTTAATCTCGACGCCAAAAAACGCGTGATGCGCGTCACACCCTGTCTCCCGATAGCTTGTGTCTGCAACTGCACAGCTGTCGAAGACTTCCAAGCCATTCAGAGCTTCATCAGCTCTTTGCTTAAAGAGTTTTCATTCCATAATGGCTACTGACAATATAGGGCAGTTCCTATGCCCGCCAAAGTAAGCAGTGCAAAAGCCCCTCACATCGACTGATTCCTGGAGTAGTAGAGCTAACACTATCTTATGACTTAGTGACCAAGAATATCCACCTCTTTACCGCGATATCTCCTACTACAACCCTCTTCATACCTTCCGATTACCTAGAGGCTCAGATCGACACTACCAACAACAATATGGTGACATGTACTTTTTGCGCCTTGCAAGGCTGAAACCGGCAGTCGAGCAGGTTGCGACAGATGCATGGGAGGGTTTTACTGTAAGGTCATCTTCCTCAATATGATATTCTGAATACGTGGAAAAGTCGCTGCTGCACAATTGTCGATATAATATCTACAGCATTGGGAAGGAAGCATCAATCACAGAATTGGCACACTAATTGTTCTTATGCATTGGTTTAGATCGCTGGGGAAAATGCACGCCGCGTGGAGAGAGTGCTCGATGTACGACAAGGAGAGCTATGCTGGGTTGCAGGAACAGTCTACATGGATTTGCCGCTGAAGCCCAACATTCTAGATGATATAGCAAAAGATGTGCGTCCATCATTGTCTGTTGGTGAATTGAGCAGAGAGGTGCCCAGCAGACCTAACAATTTTTGAGCAGAATTTCACATCAGCGCCACCTCCTCGCGCAACATACATCGACCCTACAGACCCGGCCTCGACCCAAGTCATGTTAGAAGATGAATCAGGACGTCTTCGTCTAGCTGGGCCGCTGCTTCGATCTACACATCTAGTCACAGGCGTCATTATCGCCGCCCTAGGCACAGAGAATTCTAACGGCGATTTCGAAGTTATCGATATCAAAGTCCCAGATCTCCCCCGCCAGCCTAAACGATGGGAAAGGGATGAGAATGAGCGTTCCGGTTCGGGTGGGGGAAAGATTGCCTTTGTCAGTGGTCTGGGAATTACAGGAACTTCTAGCGATACGCTTTCTCTGGAACTCCTAGCAGATTATCTTCTTGGATATGCTGGTCCTTCCAACGGTGAAACCATTGGTTCACAGGCATCATCTTCCAAGATCAGCAGGCTGGTAATCGCCGGAAATTCCCTCGGTGACGCGGTCACTGCTGAAACAGCTGCCGCTGATTCTGGAAACGATAGTGGTGCCGCAAAGAAAAAGAAGCAGGTTAAAAAGTATGGGTATGACGCGTCGGCATACAATGCATCTCCAATTACGCAGCTCGACTCTTTCTTGGCAGACATACTTCCCAGTATGCCAGTCACGCTGATGCCTGGAGAAAATGACCCTGCGAATTATTCTCTTCCGCAGCAAGGAATTCACAGAGCAATGTTTCCGAGGGCAAAGGCGTATTCGTCGGATGCTGCTCCTGGAGACGAAGCCGCTGAACCAGGCTGGTTTGACAGTGTCACAAATCCATGGGAAGGAGATATTGATGGATGGCGGGTCTGGGGCTCGAGCGGTCAGAATGTCGATGATGTTCTCCGATACCTCGATTTCTCTGACGAAGATGGACGTGGAGATACGACTGAGCACGATGCAACCGCAAGACTAAAAGTTATGGAAGCTATGCTAAGGTGGCGGTGCGCCGTTCCTACTGCGCCGGACACTATCTGTATGTTTTCTTGAGCGTGTCAGATTACTCGGACGTGGCTAACTCGGTATTCTCAGGGAGTTACCCTTTCCAGACGCATGACCCCTTTGTCCTTCAGTCTTGTCCTCACATATTCTTTGCTGGTAACCAGCCGAGGTTCAAGACGACGATCGTCGAAGGTGACTCTTCATTCCACCTGAACGGAGCAGACACTGAAATGACCGATACCATGGAAGATAACCTCAGTCCGAAAATCCGTGTTGTGACCATTCCCAAGTTTAATGAAACAGGCGAACTTGTACTGTTAGATACGGAGACATTGGAGGTGGAAGTTGTAAAGTTCGGAGTATTTGCGGGTCAGGAAGAAAAGAAATAAGGATCAACAAGAAACCTCGAGATGACTTATGAAATGACCTTGGAACTCTTTCTACGGAGGCAACCCACTTCATATTGTTGTGTACTTATAGCAGGATTATGCATCTATAGAATCTAATGGGTTAAATAGGTATATACTGGCGAATCCTTATCTTAATACTAAAGCCCTATCACTTCTAAGCAATCTCATCCATTAATGCAACTTCCATCAAATACCGAAGGGGGGATTTTCATACGAAGTTGGCCCTTTGCTGAGCCTGTATCCTACTATAGAGTGCCTTGCTCAGTATCCTTCGATTCCATATTATCAACTAAAACTTGAAAATGAGTAGAGCTGAATGAGCTAGATCATCCAATGCCGACCTATTGAAGTTACATCCGGTAGCTCATACAAGATCTCATACGCCGGCTAACCAAGGATGATCTAGAGCCTGCTTCGCTGTAACTCTTCTATTGGGGGCCAGACTGGTTAGACCTTTGATGAAGTCCTTAAACTCTGGATCGCTGACCTCTGGCCAATCATAAAATGATTTGTACGGGATATTCTCATCGAATCTCTCCTCCCACAGCATCTGCAGCACTTCGCAACCGGTATCATCATCACTGAGATGCCGAAGAAGCCCATCGACACCTTCCTGGTCTCCGAAATATGATACTTGCCGTTGGAGGCGGATCAATGTAGGAAGCACTCCCTGTGATTGGTGTTTTCGGAAATCTTCATCGGGGCCAAAGATGACACGGCCGAGCATAGCGTAGATACACTGGTAAATATCATGAGCCGTAGGCTTCTACAATGGGAATAAATGCATACTGTAATTCCAAAAGAGAACATATCATTTGGTTTGTTGAGCCTCTCCTTGAAATGCGCCTCGGGGCTACGCCAGTTGTAATTGCCGGCCAGCATGCCTCGAATGCATCTGCCTGAAGGGAGATAGGCAGCATTTTCAAGGTCTGTAATTTGAACCCTCTCAATAATATGATAGTTCTCGTCTTGTGTCGTGTCAACCATTATGTTATCCGGCTTGATATCTGAAGATGATCAGCCTTGGAGCTTGTACATTCATACATGAATGATTTGAGAAAATACCAAGATGGACGACGTCTCGATCGTGGAGCTCAGCAATACCTCGTAAGCTATCTTTGAGTATCTTTTTTCTTGATCTTATAGGTATTCTCTTTTGAACGAGACGTAAAAAGTCGTCGGTTAGGTACTGGTACACAAGTATCCGTTGGCCTGGTATATGATCGCACGGCAACCTGATGTAGGGGGCGTGCGCCAATCGAGGCTTGATCTCCTTATTGAAATGAAAGAATATAGATTCTGGTATATCTTTCAGAACGAATTGATTGCGCCCTGATCTGACGTGATAGTTAGGCTTTGTTGGTTTGCGAGATATAGGAATTTAGGCGTAGCATACGTTGCTAACCAGACGCGGCCAAGATGGGGCCTTATTTGAAAGAATTCCTTGAACCTATAATGATTTCCAGTAGCTCCGATATACTCTCCAGGAAGAGATGCCATCTGGGAGATGGCTCTTCGCGACATGGCGGCTTGCTCGGATATATAGCAACGGCTGGACAGAAGAGCCCCTCAGAAGATTTGGACTGGGGACGTACCGTGGCGTATACAAGACGATTTGGCAGTGGGAGGCGAACCTACTCTGTTTATAGCTATTACTGGTGTAAAGTAAATAACCAAGTCCAGATAATCTCGTGAAGAGGATCTCTAGACGTACGAGACAAGAGTCGCCTTTCAATACGTAGTTATGGATACGATGTTCTGATTGGTGGACGCCGCCAAGACGAGGGACCGATACTCACAAGGGCAATTTTCAAAGAATTCCCTGCAACTTTCATACTTCGCTTTCTCTCTCAAGAGGTTTTATTGGTCCAGACCATAAACCTGGCAGTCGAGAGGCCAAGGGGATAGGGTAGAAGAGAAGCTCAAGATGCTCATCAATGCCAATACAGGTAAGCTACATAACCACATTTGTACGGAACGAAGGCCACTACTTGGAAGAGGTATGTATATATGAAAACAAGACTAACTCACTCTATTTGACAGCTGTTTCTACATCTTCAGTTCTGCTAGTACCATACTCGAAGTGCCATGTGCCCAAATATCATGAATGGATGAAGGATCCAGTATGTATAGCCCCACAATTCCTTTCCTACTTTCCTGAGAAACTCCTTGATCGGTACAATGTACCTAAAAATGAGAATGAAAAACCGAATATGATCTTAACTGGCGATTTGTGGCTTTCTAGGAAATTCAAGAAGCCACTGCCTCTGAGCCACTTACTCTAGAGGAGGAATACTCCATGCAGCAAAGTTGGCGTAACGATGCGGATAAGCTTACTTTCATCGTATGCTCGCCTTTATCGCAATCAAATAGAGAAGAGCACGAGCGAGCGTGTGGCGCATCACATCTCAGTGAACAAGATGATGCCCCAGAAAAAATGGTTGGAGATATTAACTTATTCTTACGAGTTGATGATGGCGAGGAAGGGGACTCGGAACCTCAGATCATCGGTGAGGTTGAATTGATGATCGCTGAAAAAGAGAATCAGAGAAAAGGGTTTGGTCGTGCGAGCCTATTGTCTTTTATCAAATACGCTGTCAACCATGAAACGGAGATCTTGGAAGAGTTTCTACACAGCGAGCCGGACTCACTGGCAAAGATCAAGAAGCCATGGAAATTCTCCTGTCTCAGTGTGAAGATCGGACAGACAAATGATCGAAGTTTGGCTCTATTTGAGAGTCTTCTGTTTCAGAAAGTGACAGCGGAACCGAACTATTTTGGAGAATTTGAGCTGAGACGGACAGCACTAGATCCAGGTAGTATCGATGCCTCGCTCACGAAATTCGGGATCAACGGCTTTACTGAAGTCCACTATAGATGACAATGATAGAATAGAATATAGAACATGATTTACATGAGAAATTCAGTGCTTTTTGGCGGAACATGACCTACGAGGTCAGTCCATTTATAAGGGACATTAGGCTTGTTGATGTAGCGCCTAGATGTGGTTGCGATGCATGTAGTTCCTAAGCGAGTCTCACCTCCGAAAGTTTCATCATAAATTTCAAGTGCCATCTCTACAGGACTTAAGGCCATACTTCGTCCATATCGGGCGGGAAATGGAGAGGCAACAGTTCCAATACCAAAGAAGTCGAACCCAATATAAGTGTTTCAACTGTTTTTCATTGATATATGGGGAATCCCTGGATGCCCCGACAAAGCAATTCCAGGTTTTTATTCGATTAGCAGAATAAGCTTGCAGGTCGTCGCTGTCGAAGTAGAAAGGCCCTTTAAGAAAACCGCATCTTCCAACAAGGCGCGAGAACATCCCTGGCAATTGTTTAAGCTACGCTTGCTTAGGTCCTCCTCGTGTCGACCCACAAATAGATATGCGTCCTAGTGCGTTCTTCCCATTTAATCGTATCGAGGTATCAAACACTTTTTCGACGCCATCCTTCAATCTCAACCCAGCCTAGACCACAGCCATCATCGCCGCGAAACGCTTAGACGGACTTCTTGGTTCCCTTGGAGACATCGACAATCTTGAGGGCTATTGTGTTCAATTATGTTAGCCAAGAAACGTTCCCGATGCCCAAGCAGAAATCTGCAGTCACTGTCCCAAATTCCAATTGACTGTCTCTTGACCACCGTTTCCGTAGACTTCCGGTGAGATCACAGGCGTAGTGGAATTGGGACAGCTGCGGTGTATTTCAGGATGTTCGGGTGTAACTCACAAGGAGGCAGGCTCTGCTTGAGCTTGTCGGCCTTGTCGGAGTCCTTCAGGGACAGAGTGTACAAGAAGCGCTGGCAGCGGACCTTGAACTTGATCTGACCGGTCTTGCGGTTACGCTTGATCCGGGCGGCTGAAAGACGAAGATATATGTCAGTACAATATCCAGGTATATTTTTCTCCTCCTGTTCTCCTTTGCTTTTTCATATATTCCACGGCCAATCCATTCACCGCCCGTATACAAATGGAGCAACAATCTTCAGGGGAACCATGACGTACAAGAGGCATCCTTCCGTCTCGAGATCTCGATGAACTGCTTGATGTCGGAAACTTCGGAAGGCATGGTGGGCGAATTTGACACGAAGACAAACGGGTTGACTTGCTTTCGTGAAGGAGGTCGTGGGAAGAGGTCTCTCTCGGTCTCACTGAGGCTTTTCGGGATGTGTGGGATCGGATCCGGATTAGGGTTTAGCGAGCGCGGAAACCCTTAGCGCCTGCGCGCGGCTATCATGCGGGGAGCCAGTCTTCTAGAACATTAACTGGCTGTTATTACTGCAGAATAATAGGCTTAGAAGAAGAAGAAAAAGAAAAAGATTATACTTGGTTCATCTAAACCGGCTCAATGTCTTATGAAGACAACTCCAAAAGACTATCGTAGCGAAATCTATCGTCTCTGATTGGTTACGCGGCTATGTATGGATAAGTAATGTATGCGGCGGTGCGCGTGGCGGTGTCCGACTACCTAGGCTGCCGCATACGATAAGATGCATAGGTCTTCACAGTTCATCATCTTCTATAACCCGCGTTCTGTTCCATCGCAGGCAATCGTTCATTATCTTTAGCATACAGTGAACTATAATTAATACCCCGGAAACCAAAACGTGCGTGTCGAACAAAATGCCCACGCCGCTGGATAGAGCGTTACATTCAAAGGTACGCGCATGACTCCGCCCAGAAGCTGGATTACCAGCTAACATTGCCTAGAATCTTTTTATTGGTACATTGTGACACAGTATCATATTATAAATGGACTTATTTAACATGACATCAAGGGTTCGCCGGACTCGTAACGGCTGTCGCTGCTTGGGGAATATGGGGTGGCGACATCTTTCCTGCAGAACCAGATCCAACTGGAAGTACGTATCCAAGAGACGACAATCTTATATCGAATAGCGCGCTGACTTCACATCTAGATCCCGATGAGTGGACCATTGAAGATATGAAGAGATGGCTCAGACGTGTATGTCCTTTTGACCTTTTTTTCAATGTTTAGAGCACCTTTATGTGAGTGCAGCGCACGAAAAAGCAGATCTGACAAGCAATGGCAGAGAGGCCTCATGCCAAGCGATCACGCCAGTCGAGAAGAGTTGCTAGAGCGCATCAAGGCGAATATGCGACCCGGAAGGTCGTAAATCTCCCACTGAGAATGGACATCACTGGCGTGCGGCTGTGTTGGACTTGTAAATACGTTTTGTTTCATAAAAACCTTTTTGGTGGCCATATTTTGTCGAGTGCGATTGATCCACCGGGCGACAGAGACTTGCGGGTCTTTTCGACTTCTCCCTTCTCGGCGTCATAGTACCGCAAAGCATTTCGTAGAGAACCGTACTAGATCTTGTACATTGTCTCGAGTTGATCGAACTTGTCTCACACAACCAGCCGAAAATTCTGGCTCTGTATTGCCCAATCTCTTTTCCCCTTGCCCTTAGGCCCTTGGTCCGCGGCCGGATTGGGGGTCAAGGTGAAAGTCTCGCTAAATCCGCGCTGAGGAAGATCTTGAGACTCTCCGAATCGTACATAGCCACTGACAATGACGAGTAATGACATATCCTTCACGCTCCTCTGGCTTGCCGGCTTCACTCCTGCCGCCGTCGTTGTGGGGAAGCTTTGGTTGATGATCTGGCAATCGACCGACTGCACCTCATAGTGCGTAGGTGGCATCTGGTTGACGAAAATATCCTGGACGGCAGCTCCATCGGACACAACGTTGCCGTTGAAAAGTATCGTAGACGTTACAGGACTGTAGAAGGCGGCTATCGAAGCGCGATCGGACTTCAGCGCGCTGTAGAACGACTGGATAAAACTCGTAGCAGCTGCAAAACGAGGTTAGGAAATCTTGTAGTCAAGCTATCTAGAAAATGAATCCCAACCATCGGTAGAAATCTTAGTGAGCGTGTCCTCAGTTGGTGCAGCCATAATGGCGGGGTTCTTTTCACTGTTCGCAATAAAGGGATTGTCCAAGAGAGATTTCAGATACTTGTATATTCAAAATAGATAACAGCGATAGGTATTCAAAAATATAAAACTATTGCGATCACACCAAAATCAAAGCGATATAATCCAGACAACGATGGCCGAGTTCAAGGGACTGAACGTCAGGCAAAGTTACCCGAGTTCGGTCTGGAAAAGATTCGGGAGCTTGGACCACCTCGGAGGTGAGCAGCGTCCTCCGCAGCTGGCCGGACAATGGTCAGTCTACATGTTCTTCAAGACTTCCGCATGCAACTACCTCAATGGCAACAGTGAGAGGGGGTTTGCGAACGATTCCTTGGGCGTCAAGGCTCCTGGCTCTAAGGAGACCACTTTGGACGTGCGTTTCTGGGAGAAATGGCGGCCAATCTTTCGTTGTGCGGCCTCGCAGCTATGCGACAGCCGCGTCTGCGGAGAGCTTCAAGAAGCCTTACTACGTGACGACACCCATATTCTACGTGAATGCAGGTAAGTGCGCCCATACAGACTAGATGTTAATTTACTCACGAATCTATCTGCGTAGCACCTCACGTTGGACATTTTTATACCATGGTCATTGGGGATATCCTGAAGAGATGGCAGGTGCTTCTTGGAAACACGGACGCCCAGCTCCTTACAGGAACCGACGAGCATGGAATGAAGGTGCGATATATGGGCGCTATACTGTAAAACAGTGAGATTAATACCGTAGATAGATCCAGCAAGCTGCACTCGCTGCGGGGATGGATACGCAGGCGTTTTGCGATATGAACTGCAGGACGTTTCAGGTTCGCTTTACCCTCAAGGCCTATACATTGGCGGTATACTGACTCTGAACGGTAATACTTAGGCATTGGCTAAAGCAGCCAATCTAAATCACGACTGTTTTATACGGACGACGGATGCAGCACACAAAGAGGCAGTACAATACTTCTGGGTAAATCGTAATCCCACCAGGTCGGAGTTACAACGCTTACTTGGTAACAGGAAATGCTGAGCCACAGAGGCTACATATACACTGGAAAACATGAAGGGTGGTACTCTGTTAGTGATGAGACGTTCTATCCGCAATCCCAGGTGCAGATGGCTTTGGATCCGAGCACGGGAAGGAAGAGAATGGTAAGTATTCCGCAGTTACCGACCCAACCGTCTCTAACATCTGTCAGGTCTCTGTCGAGACAGGCAAAGAAGTAGAGTGGTCTTCCGAGACGAACTACGTCTTCCGTCTGTCTGCTCTCAAAGATCGGCTGCTCAAATTCTATGAAGAGAATGAATCATGGATAAAACCGAACATATACATGGCTGATGTCGTGAAGTCCGTATCCAGCGGCTTGCAGGATCTCTCTGTTTCCAGGCCTGTTGAGCGGTTAACATGGGGTATCCGAGTCCCTGGAGACGAGACACAGACCATATACGTATGGCTGGATGCCCTCGTCAATTACCTAACGAAGGCGGGATACCCATTCCCTCCTGGGCAAGAAAGTAGACAAGGATGGCCAGCGGATGTTCAAATAGTGGGGAAGGATATTGTTAGGTGCGCTATTTGTGCTCGACGTTGGATTTTCAATTTTCGATTTGCTAATAGTATCCAGATTTCACTGCGTCTACTGGCCAGCTTTCCTTATGGCGCTTGATCTCCCCCTACCCAGAAATGTGCTCGCCCACGGCCATTGGACCATGAACCGGGAAAAGATGTCGAAATCCACGGGAAACGTGGTCAATCCTTTCTTCGCTATTGACCGATTTGGCGTCGATACCATGCGTTTTTTCCTCGCGTATCAAGGGGCACTTGCGGGTGATGCAGACTACGATAATGAATATATCATCCGCGACTACAAGAAGATGCTACAATGGGGAATAGGAAATTTGACGCACCGCACTATGGGATGTGCAAAGTGGAACTTGCGTCAATTTGTTGCTGCAGCTGCGGCTGGTGAACTTCCACCGGCCACTGCTCTTGATGAGGAGCACCAGTCAATGCTCGAGCAATCTCCCGCTAAGGTTGCGGAACACATGGAGAATCTGAACCCGAGATCTGCCCTTCGCGAGATTATGACTATCATAGAGAAGGTCTGTGAGTCTAATGCGTTTTCTTGATTGCTTAGTACTAATACATGTTCAACAGACCAACAAATATTTCCACGCGGCAGAGCCATGGAGCGCCCCGGCAGAGTCTCAACGAATCATCTACAATGTCAGCGAGTCTTTGCGAATTTCTGGAATCCTGTTGCAGCCCTTCATGCCCGGCAAATCTCAGGAGCTATTGGAGATCCTGCGCGTAGACACGTCAGATATGTCAAAACGTTCCTTTTCGGCCTCAACATTCGGATCGGATTTGGACTATGGAGACAAGGTCAAGCGGAAGGTCCTCTTTCCTCCATTGGTTATTGAAGAATAAATGGTCATTACAGATGGAGAATGAATGTCTGGACATCTATTGGATGTTGCGGCTGAGGCCGTTGCAGTAGCAGACAGCATCTTTCTCCCAAGGTTTCAGGATCCCCATGGTCGAGAACATTCTCCAGAAGTAGAGCTATCTGCGTTTCTGCTGCGGAGACCGACATTTCGCCCTTATCAATGACAATGCAGAATGCTACCTGGATATCAGCGGAGAAGGCAGGCGGCATCGAGTATTTCCCGGCGGTTGGCTGCGGGGCGGGAAAGTTGTCGCTCCCCGCGGGAAACATCCCTGGCGTCATCGGGAAGCGCACTTTGTATATCTCAACATGTTACATGCTGAAGTCGACGCCATCAGAGCATTATCACGTTTGTCGTATTTCCCCGCTCTGTTTTTCTATCTTTTCATCTCCGTCCGATTCCTACCGAGTCGTGAAAACTATGTATAACATTGTCCATTAACCCACTCCCTTCTTGCTTGTCATTATTATACTTTTCGATTCGGACACCCTTATCTATCTAGTATTTTATACCCATAGCTAGGACGAGGAAAATCATGTCAGCTTCTTCCGCCATGATGGCAAATCGCAGAACTCCAGAGTCCAAGCGGCCATGGATAGAGACTCCTCTCGTAGAGTCATCTACATTATCACGAGCAGTCGGATGGTAAATATAGATCTTCCCCTTTGATGCTTTCCCTTATCAGCCATTGGGTTTTCGATGGATAAAGCCTCTGATTACGATCATCTTCTTGACGGGTCAACATGATACTTACAACCGATGCAGTAGGGTATTCCTGAAGCTAGAAAACCTCCAGCCCAGCGGATCATTCAAGTCTCGGTAGGTGCTACCCCTTACTATACTTTCAACCCATATCATTTCGCTGTCCCATGAGATATATCTGTGATATTCCTCCGTGGCCTATTATCTACCATGATCCTCTCCTCAAGCAAGCATCTATTAACTGGCCTTATACAGAGCAATGGGGTCGCTCATCCTCTCCCATCTCTCGAACCCTGCCAACGCAAACCGTGACATCCACTTTTACATTTCTTCCGGAGGAAACGCCGGTCTGGCTGCTGTTTGTGCTGCGCGTTCCCTCTCATATCCTTGCACAGTCGTGGTTCCACGCTCGACAAGGTCAATTATTATACGGAAACTTCGAGACGCGGGTGCTACCGACGTGATTGCACATGGTGAAACGATCGCCAAAGCAGACGAATATATGCACGAGGTCGTAATGAAGGAACGACGACAAGGCGAAAGCGCGGACGTGGTTAAAATTGCCCTGCATCCATTCGATCATGAGGCCATCTGGGATGGAAATAGCACGATTGTCGATGAATTGGTGCATCAACTCCCTCCTGATGATGAGGATGACTACCAGCGCGCCGTTCCCGCTGATGCTATCATCTGCAGTGTCGGTGGAGGCGGTCTGTTGAACGGCCTAGTGGATGGGATTGAGAGGCAGAAGAGACTACTCGCTCCAGAGAGGGCTTCTGCAAACAAGGATATCAACATCCTTGCTGTGGAAACAGAGGGTACTGCTTCACTGGCCCTTGCCATGTCCAAGAAATCACTCGTATCCCTTCCTGCCATTACGTCTCAAGCAAGCTCTCTCGGTGTTGTGCGCGTTTCTTCCCGCACTCTCGAATACAGTCTCTCTCCGCCACAGGGGATCGCCATACATAGCGTCGTTCTCTCTGATGCTGATGCTGCGAGGGGGGTCCTTCGTCTTGTTGATGATGAGAGGCTGCTCGTAGAGCTGGCATGTGGCGTATGCGTGGAAGCAGCTATAGGAGACGCACAAAGGCAGAACGGCAGGAAGCGCAAGAGGAGCGGCGGGACCGATGAAGGCTATGGAAGCGACCCTACCAGCAGTGACGAGTCTAACCCCGGCTCCAGAGCCGTCTCCTGTGCATCAGATACCGAAGATACAGACGCAGAAGCAGATTCTACATCTCAGACAGTTTCCAAGCTCAGACAGGCTGTTCCAGATCTTAACCCTGAGAGCAGGGTTGTTCTTATTGTCTGTGGCGGGAGCAATATCACACTTGATATGGCCGCAGAGTGGAGAGAAAAGCTCAAGGATGGATGGGGAAGCAAGAAAGGATGCGAATAAAACTTCTCTTTCACGTCTTTTATGAACACTGCGATAACTTATGTCTTGGATCCAGATGATACATTGATACATGATGGATTGGTTTTGCTGGGTTTGATTTTGGTCAGTGCTTATTCAGTCTGGGCCTACCATTGGAGTTTTAGCTATGTTTGTTTTCCACACCGGATGATACATTTCCTTAGCCCTGAGAAGCTTCAAGCACGCCGATAAGAAGCTACCATAATGTTAATTGGTTTAGACGTCGTCCTTATGGCTTATCAAAAGAACTTGCTTGCTAGACCAGATTTAAGGAAGGAAACCAGTAGCGTCTAGGGGCTCGCTATCAAGACACTACTACCATGGAATCTTGAGTAGAAATAATACAGATTAAGTTCCGATAGCCAAGAAATCCTGAAAGTGTCATGCAGATGCAGAAACTGCTGCTGGGGCCGCTGCTGGCTTAGTCGACTCCTCTTCAGTAGATAGCATCCGGATCCTGTAATCCCAATAATTCTTCCTGATAGGGTCATATTTCTCCTTCAACAGCGTGAGCATCCGGATAGCCTCTGCATTAGCGGCCTCTTCAGCATATACGTCCGCCAACCACTCAATAGCCAGGCTGCTCTTCACATGGACGTTGGTGATATTTCCCTTCTCATCCGTTTCATCGGTAACAAACCGACTGGCGAAGCCCTTCCATTCAGACAAGGGTCTCCCCGCAGCGCGGAGAGCGCCACGAGCATAAGACCAGGGACTCCTGTTCTCAGGGGCAAGAACGATCTTCGATTTGGCGTACTCGAGCTCTGAATCGACGAGATCTTCGTCAACAACGTTAAGACGGCCCTTTTCGCTACCAGGCTTTGTGGCGTTTGCCATTCCGGCGTCCGGCTCGTCGTAGCGAGGCCCAAAGCGGAGAATGTAGCGATGGTTCCAAGCGGAATTATTGCGTACGTCTTGTTCGATGAGAGTCTCGACATCGCGAATCTCGCGAGGAGAGTCCCACAAATTGAAGTTGCGGACGAGCCAATGGCGGTACGACCAGACGTGGTAATTTTTGGAGTCTTGTGCGAACATTTCCATGAGGAAGTCGGGTTCCGTTGATGGCATGGTAGGGAAATGCTTCTTAGATGAAATGATGATTTGACGGTGGTGCCTAGTGAGGGTGTGAGTTCGACGGTTCTATGAAGGCCGGACGGGTTTCAAGATGAAGACATATGATCACATACCATATCTGGTAGTTTTTTAAATACTTCAATGAGACTCTGTTTAGCCAGGCGAACTCATCGTCCAGGCTCTTGTCAAGAGCAAACAAGATCTTAGCTCGGTACAGCCTGCGAAGTGAAAAGTCAGCATGCGGTCGACCAAATAATGAGAGCGACAGAAGAGGAATATGTTGGTATTTGATGCAGTGGTAGCCGTAGAGCAATATTATTGCGTTTTTGATGGCTGTCGTTTCAATATCCCAGTAACCAAATTAAGAGGCAGAAGGCGAACTATCGCAACAAAAATGCGCATGAAACTGAGATATTGTATAGAGGTATCTTCTAAAGAAGAAGACTGGACGACATACCAGACTGTGTAATGTGCTGGATTCATGGAAATAATATCCTCAGTCAGCTTGAGGGCACGTTCAGACAACTCATTGGCGGCCATCACCGCGCGCAGGTATGAGGTCGCCTCGAGATACTCATCTGGGTATGCTATCGTTGCCAGCGGTATAATATCATTGTCTTTCGAGCCATCGTCCAATGGAATCGGCTGGATAGACGCCCACTCGGGCGAAGAGGCGTACTTCCCGCTCATAATAATCGATTGTCTGACAGAAGCGAGGCTTGGAACGACGGAGACAAGGGGGTAGTTGAGTTAAGTACCCCAATGGACTCCTCAGAAAACAACGATCAGCCGGGTGCTGCTATCCTCCTTATGTATGTATTCGACCTTGAGTTGCCCGCCGCAAATGGCGGGGATTTCTTCGAGAGAGCGGGAAAACAAAAAGTGGTCTGGCTCTCCCGCAGGAACACGAGATATCGCGGAGAAGTAGCTTTGCTATCGCTACTTTTAGTAACGAATGGATTTAAAGAATATTGCTTGTGCTGGGGTCTTTCCAGGCACAAGAGCACAATATCGATATGCTTTGATCATTGCTCGAGGGACTCGGCGGGCTGGGCGGGGCCATAAGGCAGAATTTCCTTGCGTCCTGAGGCATCAATATGAGTTCTATCTGAAGGCCTGAAAATATCGGCATTTTCCACACCAAGAATAATCATAATACGCCATTGCTACCATGAGGATCAACAAACTCAGGACATATCATCCACTCCTATCGTCTACTACTACAACATAACTAGCCAAACACTTCATGACTGTATGTGTCAGCAAATATTCTAGCAAGTAGTCAGTTAGACAAGCATGAATTTTCTTGAGCTATGCCCCAGAGAAATGAACAAAACATCACCGTAAGCTATGTAGAGAAGACAAACAAGTCATGAAATCATACAAGCCACATTTTATTCAAGTACCTGCTAAAATGTTCCTCTCGAAAGCATTAATTACTCGGTCTCAAAGCAACTTAGCAGATTGAGCTGTTAAGTAAAAAGTATTTGGGGGCCAAAGTTTAGTGATATTAAAAGTGATCTGTGGGCACCGTATTCAGCCCCGATTCCCGGCATATTGGAGGCGCGGATTGGATGTTTACCTACAAGCTAGCGCTATAGAAGGGACCGGCCGTACGATCGACATGGGAGCCGCAAGTAATACGAGTGCAACTGGAAGGCTTCTTCGCCCGTTCGAGTCCAGCTCCTTGGAGGGCCTTAATTTCACCATACAGATTCGCAAAAAGTGGTGTAACAGCTGTCAACAATGCTTCCCGGTCGCCCTTACTGGTTGGAGACATAGTATTAGATTCCTAGGCGCTACAGGGGAATTAACTATCCTTGAGGAACGTTCAGGCCTCCTGCGATAATATCCCATAAAACTCTTGCATCCCCTAGACGAAGCTAGCGTCACGATCTGATCTCGTCTTCTTTTCTCTGTGGATTGTCTCCGCTACAAGTTCCATGGCCCTTTAAGAACCTTCTTCCCTGAACTTAAGAACCATCCTTAAGGGGATGCATACAAGAGAGTCGATCATTACCCGCATGTTTCCCGGCGCATTTTCCAGCCCACGCACTGGTACAGATGTCCGACAACGCCAATTCCTTGGTCAGCACTTCTGGCTTCGCCCTCCGCAAAAACGGATCCTGTCTAGACACTGAAACGGACTGCGGAGGGACAGTTGGAAGTTTTCGTGCGTGTTGCCCGGCTGGCTCCTTTTGCCCCACGCAATACAATACGGACTGCTGCCCATCGTCAAAAAATTGCACGGAATCACTGGTAGCAAGCCCGAAATGCGCAAACGAGACCTGGGATCTGTATGACAACAATGGCTATTTCTGTTGCTTGCAGGATACAACAGGCTATAGTAACCCGGGAAACAGCGATGGATGTGCCAGTCCTGGCTACCCGTTTTCCGAAGATGAGACGTTATTGAGCGTAATTTCTACAGGCAAAAGTATTAACATCTCTGCATCGACATTTCTACCAAAGTTCATGGCTGACTATTCTTCCCAGGCATTATGACTGCCACCTCGACAACGTCATCTGCCTCTACACCGACGACAACTTCAACCAGATCTCTTTCGGGGACCCTCGTACCCACAGGCTCAAGCGCACCTTCGAATAGCCATATAACATCAGGCGGTATTGCAGGTGCCGTCGTGGGAAGCGTTTGCGGGTTGGCTGTCATCTTGGCCATTATCTGGATAATCTTCCGTCGTCGCCGGAGGCAGCCCACGGTTGAGCGCCCTGTTCCTGTATCAGAGCAGGCCAAGGAGTCATATAGACCGGTTCCAGAATTAGAGGGACGTGATCGTGCGGCGGAGCTCGAAGGTCGGTTTCCAGAACTTGAAGGACAAGCCAATCAACCGATCTATGAACTGCCTTCCCACACTGTACAGCCATCGAAAGATACGTGATCTGCTATTCTCGTGGGTCAGCTTCATTTCTCTGTATATGTGCATCTATGCCCGGTAACATTTTCTATATATGGGACTATATCTTTGTGTTTTAGGAAATGGCAGTCTTCACCTCCCAGCTTCATTGGGAATACCTGTATGAGGAGATTATATATATCATAATTTAGACTATTGTGTGATGAAGACACGTTTAGCCTTTATCAGAATTCATTTATCAGATAGTAGATACCTAGGAACGTGGTTATTGACAGACCTCTGTGCTCACTATCCAACTATGTAAATATAAGATATACCGAAGACCTTCCGGTATGTGTTTGTTTCCCATTTCGGCTTATCAGAGCTTCAGAATCCCCGCTCGGGAGACGATCCGCCCACCCAATCACAGGCAGCACAACTGTTCAATTCATTATGTCAAGCCGTTTCCCCGCATTTTCCTTATCGAAGCTTAGAAGATGCAGAAGGACGTCCTCTTCGACAGATCGCCCCGTTTGTTTCTGCTGTCTCTATCCCGGAAATCTGAACAGACTGTTATCAGCTGGCGCTGCAAGACTAGCGCTGTTCAGTCAGACAATCTCCTCTCTGCCATCCCTTATTGGGTTCTTATCCTACTGTGATCTTCGTCCAGGAATCTCTGCGCTAGCTGCTAGTGATGCGGGGAGTAAAGAAATCCCGTAACGGCTGCGCAAGATGTAAGAGTAAACGAGTGAGCATTCCCGTCCTCTCGAGGAATTAACATGACGACCGCCAACTCCAACGCACTGGAGGAAGCAGAAATTCATAGCTGATATGATCCTCTTAGCTTAAATGCGATGAACAGAAGCCCGATTGCGGACG
This sequence comes from Paecilomyces formosus, assembly GCA_029606185.1. Lineage (NCBI taxonomy): Eukaryota > Fungi > Ascomycota > Eurotiomycetes > Eurotiales > Thermoascaceae > Paecilomyces > Paecilomyces formosus. Next base: position 282,535 of record JAPVCB010000025.1, on the reverse strand, counting down.
CTGCTCACGTCTCGGGGTCAAGTGCCCCGGATATGTCCAGTCTCTCCGCTGGGTAACTAAACATGAGGTTCTGGATAGTTCTCAGAAACCTGCTGGTTCAGCAGCCATTGCAGAACCACCTGATGACATGAACGCACCGGGAGAGACTCCATTAACATTCAACAGCGCCCCAACGCATCAGCAGACTTCACCGCCTCAATTTGAGGCTGGGGGTTCTATCATGGACCAAGCAAGTCAATTGGGGGAAGAGCCCTGGGACATCAACTTGGCTGATCCGTTCACAACGCTGTCTCAGGAGTTTGGCCAACCTCTTCCCACAGACCCGGCATTGGGGTATGCAGCATCGATACTCGATCCAACCGGAAGAACCGGAAGTTCGGATCAGGACGCTCAACGCCGACAGTCAACAATATCAACAGCCATGAACAACCAAAATGAGACATCCATCTATGGTTCTTTCTCTCCATCATCTCTCGTCAGAAATTATCCCCCTGATCCTTCCAACGCAGCACCTGGCTCTCCGTATAGTGACCGGTTTAATTTCTTCATCCCTCTGCAGCGGACCTTGAATGACCCGTCCTCAACGTTGATAGAGTATTATTTCAAAGAGGTCGCTGGTCTGTTCTCTAGTTATGACAGTCAGATGAACCCGTTCCGCACGACAGTCTCCCGCCTATGGGGTTCATCTCTCGCCATGTGCCGTACGCTCCAGAGCATGGCGGCAGCAACATTAGTCGCTGACTTTCCCCAATTCGGTCCAATCGGACTAAAGATGCGCAGAGAGGCCATCGAGACATTGAAGAATGAGTCTGTGATGGACGACAAGTCACTTCTGGCTCTACTGATGCTGGGCCAGACAGCCAGCTGGCACAACCCTAACGACTTGGGCATCTCCTTCTTCAACCTCCTGCGAAAGCATCTAAACGCAATGTCTTCAAACAATCAGAACTACCGTGTGACTGCTGGGAACAACTATCAGTTCTTTGAAGAGGCTTTGATATACTGGGAGATGCTGCTATCATACGTGACGGAAAATGACTCCCTCGCCGCGTGCAGAGCACCAGCCTCTCCAACAGACGATGCTATGGTCCTCCAACGGGTTCCTCACCCATGGACCGGTATTGCCAGAGACACGCAGTTCACTGTCCAAGAAGTTGGCCGGCTTATCCGCCGCGAGAGGAATCGCATTCGGTCCAGACGATTCACATCCCATCGGGACATCACACAGGCACAACTAGCCATCGAACGAGCACGCGAGCTCGAGGAGCAACTGCTCAACCTTGCTCACCCTGGAGAGGCCGAGATCGTCAGTCCTGGAGATTTCGAGACACCCGTATGGCATCTGCTCACCATGGCAGAAGTATACCGCTGCACCGGTCTCATCCAGCTATACAGAGTCTTCCCTGACCTTCTCCGTCGCCGGATCCCATCATCCCGCAATTCACCACCAGCAGACAGACAAGGGACTCCATTCTCCCAACTCGACGCCATCCACATGCTCGATGACCTCCTGGTCGATGAAGACGGCAACCCCAGCAACACCGGCACCGAACTCTCCGACGCTGTTCGCGACAACTGGCTGACCACCTTTGCCATGACGACTCTCTCTCGTCTAAAGACCATCCCTCTCGAGTCCCGCACCAGGTGTCTCCAGCCTTTCCTCCTCGTCGCATCCTGCAGCGAACTACGCCTCCCACCCGTCTCGTCCACGGCCACCTCTGAGGACGGCACTGTGGAGATCTCCTCGCACGCAATCGACGTCTCACGGACACGCAAGTTCATCCTCAGTCGTCTGAGCTGTTTCCTGCACGTCCTGCCACCGAAACCCATTCAGGTCTGTCTGAACTTGGTGCAGGAGACGTGGAATCGCATGGATGCCGGTGAGACGGGCGTGTATTGGATGGACGTCATGATTGAGAATGGATGGGAGACTACGATGGGCTGAAAATAAAAAGAAAAGAAAGGAAAAACGGAAGGGAATTGAACAAAATGGGACTTGATAACATTTCGGATTTTCGTCTTGTCTCTTTTGTTGTCGTCATTTGTTGTACTATCTTTCCTGTCCCCTGGATGTGTACAGGATTTCTTATTACCATTCTCTTGTGATACCCACTAAATAGTTATCTATTTCAATAGCTATACATGTATGCTAACTGGTCACTCTTATGTATTATCATTCATACGTAACTATAACTGTGGAAATATTCTTTATGTGATCCTCGCGGATTGGAAATCTCTCTTTGGGTTGACTCATTTCTGTAAAAGGGACTATTTATTTACTCGCTAGGCATTATTTAGAACAGGCAGGAAAATCGTTCCTGATGCGCTCTCCATTTGACTCGTATCCGTCTCTTTCCCATATGAAGCTTCTGGCCTCCTCGGTATAGACAGAGCAAGATGCAAGCGAGGACTCTGACAAACATCTGTGAAGACGGCGAATAAACTCGATGTGAGAGGAAAAGAAGTTCGAAGCCAAAAAATAAAAACAAGACGAAAACATATAATCCGAAAGAATAGCTCCGTGACATGCAAAGGAAGAGAAAAAAAAAAAAAAAAAAAAAAAAAAAAGAAGAGAAAAAGGAACAAGGACAATAATGTTGAAGGATACAATGGGACAATGAGCTATCAGAACAGGAATTGAATGCATAATTAGATATGATATCCATCAAGAGTTAACTTATTGAGACAAGAAGAGCAATGATCATTAAGACCGTAATATAAATGGAGGATCGAAAGGAAGTCGGTGGTGGATGCGCTTCAACAGCAAAATAGGCGTACACCTCGGCCGCTCCCTCAGAGACAGGCGTGTATCTCAACGGATGGCTGTGGGGTCGTTCAATGCACCGCGCGTTTCCAGAACTTCCATCCTTCGCGTTTCTCCTGGCGGCCTCCGACACCGACCAGCTTCTCGATACCCTCGGCCCCCACGGCATTCTCGAACTTCTGCTGGTCGATTTCCTCGCCCCCATCTTCATCACTGCCATTTCGGAGGACTGCTGGCCAAAGCACACCAATTCCATCTCCGCCCAGCGTCGCCTCGTACCGTTCGAAGCCTTCCTCGTCAAGCTGCTGCTCGAGGTTACGTAGGGTCTCTTCCTTCGCATCTCGACGGAGAAGCGTAATCGCACAGCCACCTCCTCCAGCACCGGTGAGCTTGGTCCAACCAATATTGGTGTAATCGACCAATTCTCTGATCCGCTCGAGACGGGGATGAGACACGCCCAAAGAAACAAGAAGACCGTGGTTTATGCGGAAAAGAGCACCAAGGTGCTCGAGAGTCTCGTCTGATGAGCCGTCATAATCGGGAGAACGCATGAGATCATGCGCTGAAGTTGTTATTTGGTCAATGCTATTTAGCATTGACTCCGTCACGACGGGATGGGCCTTCCTGAGCGCTCCGACCTTGGCGACCTCCACGGCTGTCGACCGTGGCTGTTTCGTGTTCACCAGAAGAAGAGGGACCTCTGGGAAGTTTGGCACTGAGAGCACGTACGGGGGCTTGGAATAGTCACCCCTTCTGAAAACGACGGCCTTTCCGCCAGCAGAGACAGTGTTATCGACTCCGCTAGGGTTTCCATGGATGCACATTTCTCCAACGAAGGCCCATCGGTTGATACGCTCAATCTGCAGCTCCGCCTCGTCCGGAGGCTGATCAGGGTGTGGTCCGGCCAGCGTTCGGATCTGAAGCAGCAATGCGGCACTCCAGCACACACAGACACTGGCGCTACTGCCTAGGCCTGCGCCTGTAGGGATTGTAGATCGAAGAGTATAGATGGCGCCCGGGGTCTGAGGAGAACCCAAAGAGAGGAAGAGGTAGAGGAAGGCTCGTGCGGAATTTTGCTGGATTTTCCGTACATCGTCGGGTTTATCTGCTGAGACGTCCACAATATGCGGTTGAATCGCCTCAAGGAGCTCTGGGTCCAGGGAGGTGACGAGGTCGTAATAGAACTTCTTCTTCGAAGGTTGGTGGAAAATATCCCAGGGCAGCTCGTCAATGTTCCATGTGTGGTCCAAGCCAATATCTCTGAAGTTTAGCGTAAGGGTGCGCTGCGACTTAGAGAGTGTTGTGACCAGTAGATAAGACCGCAGCGAAATGGCCGCTGCCATTGCTGCTTTGCCATGTACCACGGCGTGCTCTCCATAGACAATGACCTTTCCTGGTGCTGAGACCATGAATGCTGGCGCCATTGGTGATGAAGCCTTCCGCTTCATGTTCTTCTTTGTGTATGTGCCGTTTGCTGCCTTGGATGTTGGGCTCGCATTCGGAGGGGTATCGCCATCTGAACTCTCAGAGCTGCTATCGTTGTGAATGCCATTGGCAGGCTTGGAGCGCATAGGCAATCCATTCTCTGTGTTGTCCATCATTGTCTTCGCTTGTTGAATCCCGTTAGAAAGTCTGGTGTTCCCGTTGGCCTTGTGCCCATCACCGTTCTCCATCGTGGGATGTTGAATTCGTCTGCCTGCGTCAGGGGAAAAGAATGTGATGCGCTTTTTTTCGTGTGAGGGAAGGCTATCGAGTTGAGGCCGTAGGCATGACGATATTCTGCTGGAATCCACGCAAACCAGAAGAAGACAGTGGGAGACACAGAGTCGGCTCCTTTTTGCCTTGCTGTTCAGAATCCAAATCGCAAACAGGTCGTTACACACCCTTTGGGGGGAAATGTCAGCGACTAGGGACTTAGGGGCGCGCTGGACTGACTAGTTTAGAGGCCCCGTTTGGCCTGAAGGCTTAGGCTCGCTGAGGCCGACAATAGGCGGAGAATGCGGCGTTCCTGTGGAAAGGCTGTCCCACCAGGCACGCTTTGGCTGCACCACTCGCTTCCTCCCTGTTACTACTCTTGCCTTCTGACGGACTCTGGAGCGTCTGCTAAATACCGGCTGGAGCTTCATCCCAGTCAGCTGGGAAGCCAACTCGGCTCGTCACAGCGAGCACAGACGCTAATCTTGGTGGCGTACCTGCTGCCCATGCGAGAATCTAATTTGGCCCTCGGAATTCTAACCGACACAGTATCTTTTAGTTACTAATGGAACCTTGTTCTATTCATGGTTGTATGCTGTTGGAAACCGTGCGACAACATTTAGATCCTTGTGCGATGACATACCTATGTGGAGCAACGATAAAACCGGGAACAGATATCTCGATTAGCCAACAGTGCAACACACATGATTTGGAGGGACAGAAACGTTAAACTTCGGGTTCTCGACCTGCTGGCCCAATTTGCATATACAAGGATAAATTGCATTTGTAATCGGTCGCGTTGTGTATCTCAATTCTATCGCTGATCGATTTGCGACTATAAGACTCGACAAATTGGTTTCAAAATGCACGTGTGATCGGCCATATAGAAACACATTGTTATCTAGAAAGGTATATCTATGGTGAGTCGCTAATCCAAGAACATAGCACTGGCAGTCGTGTCTTTCAATCATCAAAAATGCCGGAAAGTCAGAGAGCGTCTAAATGATACTGCGAGAACTGTGCAGGCATCGTGTTCGCTAAGCAGAACGCATCATAAACGACGAAGACAATCAGGAAAGGAAAATAAATCGCCATATATAACTCTTTACAAATTCATCGTGACGGTCATGCTATTGCTGTGTACCAGCAGGCAGGGTGGCAGGCCTTGCCACAGAGTCTCCATGTCACCCAAATATGACTGGCAGGCAGTCTCATCAAGCCGTGTTCCCTCCACAGGAGATGGAAGAGTACTGAATATCACTGCTGTCTCGTGACTGTGTGCGGTCATTAGTTCGTTAAGGATCAAATGCTGTGCTCGACAGGGAAGGTCATTAAAAGAAAGGGCCATAGATGCTTGAGATGGAAAACCGGAGGCAGGTCTCGTCTCTGCTGGTGTAGGAGCAGGAGCGGGAGATGGCGATTGATGAGCATATATAGATTCGTGTACGCGGGGCGTAAAGTCACGGCCTGGATGGGGTGGTGATTCGCTTGAGAACATAATGGAGGGACCGGGACCTTCTTCAGGATTGACCTTGGGTTCTGGAATTGGGGCTGAGGTGAATCGGTTGCTGGATGCAGTGCGAGAAATGGGCGGTCTTTTCTTTGCCGGGCTGGGAGGAATTTGCTCCTCGTTCGGGGTCGCGATCATTGGCACTGATCGTTGACCCGGTTGATTCATGGAACTGCCACTAGCTTGGCCCGATTCGAGGGTGACATCAGCGCTTTTTGAACGCCTCAGAGTCCCTGGCGTAGGCGGTCCAGCTGGTTTCTTTGACCCTGGCGAAATGTTGCCTTCCGCTTCGCTTTCCTCGCCTGGGTCGCTCACGTAAGGTTCAAAATCACTCTCTTCACTGCTGGACGTTTCTGAGCTACTCTCCGCATGGGGGTCGACGAATGTGTCCAGCAGGTGATGCGTCTGCATACCCATACTGACCCCAAGACCACCGAAACTAGATATTGAGCGCCGTCTCTTGGAAGACTCAATCAATCGTCTGATACCTTCAAAGCGCTGAATCGGTTTGCGGCGTCCTTCCAGGAATGAAGTATTGGGCATTGAACCCAGCAGCTTGGATATCTTATTCAGTTTGCTTTGAGATCGAAGATCTTTAGAACCCTTGCGAATGTCCTGGAGGCTCCGCCACCAAGCCTCATCTTTCAGAGCAGAGTTGACCTGATCCACCGTCTCAGCCATCCCCGGTGATGTATCGCCATTCACAATGACCTGGTACGTTTTCACATCGCCGCAGGCAAGCCAGAAAACAAGAACCTCTGCCTCGATGCGTAATTTCTCCAGCAATGTCACCACTCGACCGCGCTCTTCGTCAACATCGGTCTCGTACTCGACAAACACTGCGACACGCAGTTTGTAGCTCTTCTTCCACGATGGGACCGTATTAAGGATGCAGCCCAACTGGAGAATGAGAGTATAGGTATCAAAATTCGTTGTGAGGACGTTCTGTTTGCTTTCCCTATCTGCAGCCAGCTCCGCAGACATCTGAATGGGCCAAAGATCGATGTATTTCTTGTTGTTCTTTCCACTGGGATTCGGCAGCTCGAGGTCCTCAAAGCCTTTCGCGACCGCTACATTGATGCGGAGTTTAAACAAAAGATCTTCCAGGATCGTCATATAACTCTGCACACTGATCGGTTTTGCCGCCTTTGTCTGCTGTGAAAGATCCCCAGTCCTACGAGAGGCGGAAGACTGCCTGCGTAAAGTTGTGGGCGATGTAACGATCTCAACGGGAGACTGATCCTTGCGATACTGGTCGATGACGACTATGTTTGGCCTCATCCCACCCAGCCCCGAATTCAAGACGATATTCCTTACTCCCCACTCTGCGCTTGGAGACACAGAGATGTTAATGAAAGCCTTGACCTTCGAGTACTCAATGAACTTCGTCCAAGCATTCTGCTGCCGACGAGCTTCGAGGACGGAATTCTCGAAGTCGTCTGTCACAATGACATGGCCGAGCACAAACAAGGCACCTTTCTTTAACGCATTGCAAAAGTGAATCATCTTGTACTGGGTATCATAGTCGTTCACGAATAACAGGATCTGCGGCCGCCAGAACTTAACGTGCTCCTGTTTTAGGCGCAGCAGGTATTTTCGGACCTGGTGATAGATCAAGCTTTGGCTCACATCACCCCACGACTTTGGAGGGGAAGTGTAGTGAATCATCAAAAAGAGTATGACGAGGATCCCAACGCACCCAGTCGCGTACAGGCCGTCGACGAAGAACATACAGATCCCACTAAGCAAGGTTCCAGCCGCGGCTGTGTACCAGTTGAAGTAATGGAAGGAGGGCCGGAAATTTGGCGCAGAGCTAATCTTCAGTAGGAAACAAGCAAGATTTGTTCCCAAAAAGGTCATGAGATAAGTCATTGTTATGAACGACGCGATCTTGTTGATGTCCAACAACATCGAAAGCTGGGTGACAATCAGTGTCAGAATAATCGCGTAGGTAGGTTCGTCATTTTTCTTGGTCCCTTGGCCGAAAATCGAGAGACCAGGTAGCAAATTGTCCCGAGCAATGGCTTGTAATAGCTTTGCTGCACCGATTAGTCCCATCAAGGAAGAAAAGAAACTGGTGGCGAATTCTCCAAGGAGAACAACGCTGTTGGAAATGTTCGTCTAATGTCTTTTCTCAGCAAACGCTCCATGTGCCAGGTCAACGTGAGACTTACCACTTGGATAATATTAACATTATTGTAGAAGGACTGTCTAGTAATAGAAGCAGCCATGGAGACAATAACGAGAGTATAGGTGACGAAAGTCAGGGCAAGTCCAGATAGAGTGCCTTTAGGAATTGACTTGCTCGGGTTCTTGAGGTCTCCAGACATACTCGCGCCTCTACTATATATCAGCTCATGCATCCTCTGAAATAATGCCAATGATACACATACGCGAAAATCCCACCAGTAGCTGGAAACAGGATCCCAAAAAGGTCTTGAAAGTTTTCCCGTCCGCGAAGCTGACTGCCAGCTGCTCCCTTCGTGAGTTTTGGTTTCAGGTTCTCGAGAAACGTGCGCATTCGGAACCCAGTGAACTCGACTCCTAGCTGCGGTGCATAAAATGGTTTCATCACCAGTGCAGAAACCGGAATACTAAAAGTAGAAACCAGAAGTATCACAAGCAGCCCATTGCTCGCTCGGGAGAAAATAGAGCTGCCAGCGAGACATATTGCCGTACAGAGAATCACGACGATAGTTCCCCAGAGATACTGCCACCAGAACCCTTCTTGAAGGAAGTTGGCCCATGTACCAGACACCGTGCCAAAGTTCTGGACAAAGCAGTCGATCAAACCGACCGCATTCATACCGGTATTGAAGACAAATCCTAGATAGAAGACAATTCCGATTGAACCACCGAACTCGGGCCCCAGTGATCGGGATATCAGATAATATGCGCCTCCACCACGGACGGTTCCATTCGTTGCAATGGCGGAAATCGACATGGTGGTCACTAGGTTGATCATATACGAAGCAATGAGCATGCCTAAGATTTGTTAGCATATAAATGATATCACAGTATGCAAGCACCTACCCAGCATGCCAATTACACCACCTTGACCCAGAATGAATCCAAACCGCAGGAACATAAGGATACTGAGGACATTGAGGGTGGTAGGAACGAAGACTCCTGAGAACGTCCCTAGTTTGTTCGAACCATCTGCATGAACTGGATGATGCCTGTGCGCGCTTGTATCCCTTTTGCCCACATCTACCGCTACCGTGTTCCCATAAGAATGTTGCGTATCAGAGATATCTTGCCTCGTACTACGCTGCTTTCTGCCGCGCGAGCGAAACAGGTTCCCCAGCAATTTCCCTGCCTGGCCATGTTCTCGAGGCTCGGGCTGCGAGCCCGTTGTGAGCGGCTCATATGGGCTGGGGGTTTGACTCGAGTGGTTATTTGATGGATGGACACTGTCGACCGCAGAGGCATCGAAGAATTCATCTGGAGCCAGCCTGGAATCATCCTCTGCCGCGGTGCGCGTGGAGAAATTTGGTCGTCCTCGCAGTGACGGCGTCGAAGCACCCGAAGTTCCTCCAACCGTCATCTTCAGATCTGGTGATCCCTTAGTTCCTAGTATATAGCATGGTCCACGAAAATATCGGAGGCGTTTTGTTCGATTAGCGGTGTCGTGTCCTCTCCCCTGGGAGAGTGGAGCCTTGTTTGAGGTTCTCAAGGTCAGAGATAGAGGCGTCGATGCGGATAAGGCGACTATTGGACCTGGCGCGCTCGAGCAGGATGCTATCTGCACACAGGAAGCTGGGCCACTCTTGGTCCTCGACAAAGAATGGCCTTGTCAATAATGTCAGAGAATTGGCTAGTATTGTTGTTCCCCACGACAGCTTGATGAAGATCTAGCCCATGACCTCACCGCACAGGAAAAGGCAAACAGAGCAAACACGCCTGTCCTCGTACACTCACTTTGCTACTTCAGACATACAGTTTCTCTTGAGATATGTTATGATCAGGGCTGCACTATAATATTGTCAAGGAATTCTCAATCCATTGTCGAATTTCAAGCATGTACCTACTGATTCTCATTACACAGGCACTCAAGCGTAGCTTCATCACGTAAACCTACAATTTGGTTAACCGTACTATGTATATACCAATGAGTTTAGTTGAAAAACTGAAGCACCACCGGCGTACCTAGAATACAGTTGCGGTCGGGGATTTGAATTAACCCTGATCTTTCCGTATATCATTTGGTTTTAGTACAGATTCTCCTGTAATCCCTCATCAATTTCAATCAGAAATGATACCACCGGGTAAATATTCAAGTTATTGGACCACATGCTTAGTCATCCAAGGCCATTGGGTCCTAGACGATCAAGGCGGTGGAAGACGGCAGAATAGGTCAGGTGCCCATCATTTGTGCCGATTTGCTATCACAACGCGCAGCAGATATCCCCGATAACAGAATTGGACTCTCTGAGAAGCACAGCAGTCTGTCTTGTTACCAGGAACTTCCTCGCTCCGCTGCAGTACCACCATTGGAATCCTTGATGAACTGAAGTTCTGCTTCATTGACCCTGGATCACGATAACAGGACGCTATCTATCAGCTAGCTGCCTGTTGGACTCCACCGCCAGTGTTGCTGGACCAGCTGACCCTCAGACCAAGTCACGTCCTGTGTTGATCCGTTAACTTCGCTTTTCTATGAATCCCTGAATCCATGCTCTCATAGACACAGAAAACAAATCAACAAGATGGCAGATAACGGAGAAGGCCCGTCTTCTCTGACGGCTCGACCAATGCGAATATCGCGCTCGCCTGGACGTTCTCCAGCTCGCTCAGTTCAATCTGTCTCTCCAACCGCAGATCCTATGATACGACAGGCCTCGATAGCACGATTGGCATCCCCTGTTCCGTCCCTGTCGAGCAGCCCAGCCCAAGGACGACAGGTTCCAGTACCTGGCCAAGGTAATAATGGCAAGCAGCCAGAGCTGGCGGCCCTGGAGAATGCAGCATCTCTCCCTGGACCCGGACAGTCAGCTCTCGCATCTGCACTCCAAAATACTTTGGGACGTTCACCTCCTCAGTTTGGGACACCTGCCAGACGTTCAGCGTCACCAGCAGTGACACAGCAGGGTCCTGCCGCCCTTGACAGAGCCCCGAATACAGCATATGGATCATTTGAGACTCGAGTAGGCTCAGAGTACTCGAGCGCAGCACCTTATGAGGATCCAGAGGTCGTCAAACGGCATTTGGTACAACCGCAGAACGTTTCAGAGAGCAGACACTCCAGATCTCCTGGGGAAGATGGGAGGAATATCGGCGATGACGAGTTCTCGAGTCTGAAACTCCAGGGAGGTGATATTACGAGACAGGTCTACCGATGGACGGAAGATGCAGAGGCTCAAGCATCGGGATATCGGAGGCATGCCCGTAGTCGCAGTTTTACTATTGACCGGCCTCAGCCTGAAGACGAAACTATGAACATAAATTCGATTAGAGTGCCTGGTGGATTCCGAAGAGACTACATTCGAAGGACGGTCGGCAGCCCAGCTCCTGGGGACCACCGTAATCCTGACCTGCAGGCTCGACCCCAGCTGTTCACCAACAACTTCCTGGAATTCCTGACGCTCTACGGCCACTTTGCTGGAGAAGAACTCGAGGAGGATGATGAGATTCTCGGGCCCGGCGAGTACTTCTCTTCAGATGCATATGACGAAGATAGAGAGCCAGGAGAGGAGTCCGCCCTGCTTCGTCCGGAGACACCTGGGAAGAAGAAACGCAAGCATAAAGAGCGTGGAGGTACGGGTAACAATACAGTGACTGGTGCTGCTTTGCTTCTGTTAAAGTCCTTTGTCGGCACCGGCGTGCTCTTCCTTCCCAGAGCTTTCCTGAATGGAGGTATGCTATTCAGCAGTATCGTGCTGTTAGCGGTCTCGATACTGAGCTACTACTGCTTCATTCTGCTGGTGAATACCCGTCTCAGAGTTGATGGTTCTTTTGGCGATATTGGAGGTATACTCTATGGCAAGCACATGAGGAGGATCATTCTTGGGTCGATCGTGCTGAGTCAACTGGGTTTCGTCGCCGCCTATATCGTCTTCACTTCCGAGAACCTACAGGCCTTCATACTTGCAGTCAGCAAATGCAAGTCGTTTATCGATATCAAGTATATGGTATTGATGCAATTGATCATCTTCCTGCCCCTATCCTTGATCCGTGATATCAGCAAGCTTGGTTTTACTGCGCTGGTTGCGGATGCTTTTATCATGCTTGGTCTCATCTATCTCTACTACTATGATCTCAGCACGATAGTCAGCAATCACGGTGTCGCGGATGTCAAACCTTTCAACCCGTCGACATGGACGCTCTTCATCGGCACTGCCATCTTCACCTATGAGGGAGTTGGTCTTATCATTCCCATCCAGGAGTCAATGAAGCATCCACAGAAGTTCCCTGGTGTTCTTGCCGCAGTTATGGTGGGTATCACCGTGATATTCCTATCCGCCGGAGCTCTTAGCTATGCGGCTTATGGCTCGACAACCAAGACTGTTATTCTGCTCAACCTTCCTCAAGATGACAAGTTCGTCAACGCTGTGCAGTTCCTCTACTCGCTGGCCATCTTGCTCAGTACACCTCTCCAGTTGTTTCCAGCTATCCGTATCATGGAGAACGAGCTCTTCACGCGGAGCGGCAAATACAACCCCGGCATCAAGTGGAAGAAGAACTTTTTCCGCTTCGTCCTGGTCATGTTCTGCGCATTGGTGGCATGGGGTGGAGCAGATGATCTCGACAAGTTCGTCTCTCTGGTAGGCAGCTTTGCCTGTGTGCCTCTTGTCTATGTATACCCGGTAAGTTCCCAGGAGAGTGACGCTAAATTTGATCTGATCTAATTATTCTGCAGCCGCTGTTACATCTGAAAGGATGTGCTGGATCCCGTCGCCAACAAATTGCCGATATGGCCCTTGCCTGCTTCGGTGTGGTCAGTTGTATCTACACCACCACCTTAACGGTTTACAACTGGATTGGTGGAGAGGTCACTCATACACCTGGATATTGTGATTCATGATTCCAACCTTTACCCTACAGCCCGCCCGTCCATCTTGTGCTATCTATAACTACCCCTCGGGCTGTTCCTCCATTGCATAGTCTCTGTCGTTCTGCTCTTGGAATTGTTCAATCGGTTTTGGCTACATGTTCACTTTTGCATCCCAGCCACGAAGTTTAGCATATCATCAGCATCGTCTGCGTATTCTTATATAGAAGTTGGAAGATTCCTTTTTTGTATCTCTTGTGTCCGATCTCTCAGATGTTGGGTTTTGCTTTGGCTAGTTTGATAGATTCGCTCTTGCATTGATATACCAAAGTCACAGATGACTAGATCTATTCAGATATGATTGGGTCTTCACTGGAGCAATTCTTTTCACAGTTCTAGGATATATCTACAGACATCGAGATTTGCATATCGCGTATCGCACATCGCACATCCCAAACCGTAACCATTTTATTCGATGCAAATGTACTACTATTTACAAGTTCAAAAACAAGGCGCACAAAACGAACAACGCAAATTGACTTGCGTCAATAGATCAGTGACAAGATAGCATGGCAAACGGAACGGAAGTAGACCGCCTCGTCTATAAAAGCTCTCTCTATGCACCTGCTTCCGTAGCAGTCTTACCGGCCTCAGCGCCCTTGGCGGCAAGGGCCTTTTCCCGACCACCCCAGCTGTGAGGAACGATTTGTCAGCTTCATATTTTCTTTAAATCAGAGTTTGATATAACACGCAAGTCTCCATGCGATATTCCAGGACGCTACATAAAACGAAGGGCGAGAACGATAACATACTTCCAGTAGTTCAGATAGCGGTATCCCTGCGTAACCTGTGCGCTGAAGTTGACGGCGTGACAGGCGAAGAGGAGGTAGTTCTTGGGGGTGACAGCGAGAGCATAGCGGGCGAAAGTAGCGGAGTAGACGACCAAGGCGCCGGTCATGGTGCCGGAGATGCTAGAGGGGAATTCAAAGTCAGTTGTTACTGATACGATTGCAGTTTATGTGCTGTAAGTCTGGTACTCATTCGCGCGGTAATTCGAACGAAGGGAGGGAGAGGGCGCATACATCTCAGGGTCCTTCTGCGTGTCCATCACCGCTGCAATGGGGATACCAAAGTTGGAGACAGGGCCCCAGAAATCTATTCCATGACGAGACGTCAGCGATATAGCTCATATTCAAAGTCTTGTTTCTCCGCGCATAGTTCCTCTCTTTCTCTTGCTTCGATGTCACATCTGCTTCATTCAGAGCAATCGAGAGCGCTCTTCACGAATCGCAGGCCACATGTGCGATATCGCCTCGCCCTGTTCTGGTCGCGCGGAGAGAAGAGCGAAAGATAGCTGGCTATCATGACTATCTATCACTGGGGCATTAGTCACGTACGTGTTGAGCAGACATAGTCGAGGACTTTGTTGGAGCGAATCTTCGCATTGATCGCCTTGATTGCTGCCGCCATGGTGCCGGATAGGGTGCGGAGAGGAGAGGAGACGAGACTGAGGAAGAACTGGTGGTAGTGGAGGAGAGCGTGGACAAGAGAAGCTGGGGAATAGATCAACGGAGCTGATGCCCGTCGGCTGGCGGTTCTTTGCGTCTCCCGATCGTGGTCACCGATTTTCCCCATACGGTTGGCCAGCGGACTTAACCGGGGAAAAGTCACGTGTGCAGAGGGTGTTCCCGCATTCCCGCATTGATCGATCCAGCGCGCATGCTCGAGAACGATGAGAGATTGCCCTATATTATACGTCGCAGATTCGATATTATTCCTTAGACAGTCGGAGAAATAGACCCCGAGGTGATTTATCAAGATCATGAAACAAAGAATAGCAGAATTGTACTTGAATCCATTCTACAAGCTAACACACATCTGAGGTTTTGCACGCTTCTTTCTAGTATTACTTTTGAGGTCCTGACTATGCAAATATGGCGTTATTCTGCTGCTTGAGCACTCCCTAACCTCCATCCGCACGCGCCGTAACGCCTCGCCTGGTAGCTCCGGTAAGTCTACCTTTTTATGGCTATAAATAGGGATGGTCCAGTCAAATCGTTCCGCCCATCGGTCACGGTCTGCAAGTTTGATACGTAATGCGATATCCGATAACAAATCCTTCTCAACGACCACCAAATCCTGGAGGGAAGCCGCGTCCTCCGCCAGGAGGCTGGAAGCCAGGGGGTGGCTGGAATCCGGCAGCTACATTGACCGTCAGTATAGGGGCTGAAGATGTGCGTATCAAGTGTACTTACGAGGTCCTCCCGGGGCGCCGGGGGCAGCGAATCCAGGCGGGGGTGCAAAGCCAGCTAGAAATACAAGTCAGCAAATATTCATAGGCTAGGATGACAGAATCATGTAACATACGAGGTCCTCCTGGAGGCCCTCCGCGGCCGGCGAATCCTGGAGGTGGTGCTCCGGGGAAACCGCCTGGAGGGAACCCTCCAAATCCACCAGGGGGAGGGGGTCCTCCAACACCAGCAGCCGGTCCTCCAAGTCCAACAGGCAGACCTCGTCCCGCTGGTCTGCTAATTCCAGGTCCTGCAGCAAGAGTGGCAGCGGCGGCCGCAGTACCGCCGGGGATGCTGGTTCCCAATCGAGCCGAAGGGTCTGCAGGAGGGGGTCCATCAACGGAGCAAGAAACGACGTGGGTTCCGCGAACAATCGTCAACCCCAGAGTTCTCTTTTCTTCGGACTCGACGAGCGGGGCATTGGAAGTACCGGCGGCGGGCTTGTTTGATCTCCGCTTCACGCGGCGGAACTCTTCCGTGTCTGCAAGAACGAGGTTCATGTGCTACAGATATGTCAGTGACTGTCGTCTGAGAATGAAACAAAAAAAAGAAGTTAGAATAACCTTATCAAAAGCAAGCATCTGTCCGGTCATCTGTCGGCCATCGGTCAAGGTCACCCTCATCCGGTAGTTGATCTGTACAAGCATTAGTCCGCGAAAACGTTTCGAACATGCAACCATCCTCCTGAAACCGATCCAAGGAGAGACCTACGAGGTTTTGCTAAACACCGTTCGTCAGCTGGAGCTGTCAACAAAGCTCTGCATCGCGTAGGACGGGAAAGGACTTACCATCTTGCCCTGCTTGTTGGCGGCCGCCATGGTTGCGGTCCGGTGCGCGCGAAGGCGACTGGAGACCAGAGATCCAAAGAATAGATTCCGACACAAGGAACACGAGACTCCCTGCGGTGCAATGCGATGCGATGCGATGCGGTACAGTCAACCACGTCGTCGCGGAGGTTGGAGAGCTTCGTCCAGGTCGGAGGCTCTGCTAGCGCCAGCCGACGCGCCAAGCCGCTAAGGGCTTTTCGCTTCCCGGCCCCACAGCACACACTCACACCACTTTCGCACAACTTCGACTCGTGAACTTGTTGAATCTTCGAACCATCCACCCAGTCGACCAGTGCACCACCAACCAGTCGCCATGGTATGTCAATCATCAGTCATCCTCTCCAGCGTCTTCGCAAAGAAATAATCTCTAACCATCATGTCTGTGCAGTCGGAAGGAAAGGACAAGAGCGCAAACCCCATGCGCGAGCTGCGCATCCAGAAGCTCGTGCTGAACATCTCCGTCGGCGAATCTGGTGACAGACTCACCCGTGCTGCCAAGGTGCTCGAGCAGCTGAGCGGTCAGACTCCGGTCTACAGTAAGGACACCGAAATCCGGATATCGAGAGGACAAAATTTGAGGAGAATCGATGGCTGACGGATACTTTTTTCTCGACTACAGGCAAGGCCCGTTACACCGTCCGTACCTTCGGTATCCGTCGTAACGAGAAGATTGCCGTCCACGTTACCGTCCGTGGCCCCAAGGCTGAGGAGATCCTCGAGCGTGGCCTCAAGGTCAAGGAATATGAGCTGAGGAAGCGCAACTTCTCCGAGACTGGCAACTTCGGTTTCGGTATCTCCGAGCACATCGATCTGGGTATCAAGTACGACCCCGGTATCGGTATCTACGGAATGGACTTCTACTGCTGCATGTGAGTTGCACCCGAAACAAACGTTGGAATGGGTTGGAATGGGAATGCTGGCAAAAGAATGGTTCGACTGACAGGCAATACAGGACCCGTCCCGGTGAGCGTGTCGCCAAGCGCCGCCGCTGCAAGTCCAAGATCGGTACCAACCACAAGATCACCCAGGGTGAGACTATCAAGTGGTTCAAGAACCGCTTCGAGGGTATTGTCCGATAAATGTCCCGCTGAGTGTGCTTATTGTTGTTCCTTTTGTGGGTGGAAAGGAATTGGGCTGTTTCATGAAAAAAAGAATCAGGGAAAAGAAGCAGACAATAAATACCGTCCGCTTTTCTCTGAATGTTTCTATCACGACATGAGGATAGGCGTGTTAGAGATATTTCAACCAACAAACAAATTATTTTGAAACTCAAAATTCGCATCCAGACTTTTCAGACAATGAAGGCTTTCACAAAGGGTGATTGTTTCCGCTTAACCATTGTTGAAAAGCGCGGCGAGACCTGCAGTCGTCGGCCTCTCGGTTGGTGACTGCAGCGTTTTTGCTGGCCACGGACAGGGCTTGTCTCTGAACCGGCTCGATGGATGCACTTCCTCTCTTCGTCCTTGCGGACATGAGGTGGACTGGCCTTTCTTTCCCTTCGCCCTCTAAGCACGATGTGCTTTTGTAGTCACTCGGTAGTTCTGCCATCCTCGCACAGTCCGTAAGCATAGCTCGAAGGCATCGTAGTATCTCCAGGAAAGTCCGTCGCAGTCTATCTTCAATCACTCGAACTGAATAGTCAGTAAAATACGTTAAGAGAATAAAGGCTCCCTCTACGGTACTACTTGCTTGGCTGACATGCTTGTCATTTCGAAAAGCAAGAGCAAAGCTATCTCCAGCCTTTCATCTACCCACGACTTTCAATAGGGCCAGGGAGATGATAGTTTATTCCTGCGGACATTGTCAGAATTCTGGATTCTTGATGATCGACTTGCATATCAGTGACGAGTTAGACCGTTAACAACCGGTCTCTTCATCCATGTGCTTGTGAGCTTCGATGCTTCAGCTTTCTCTCCACTTGCTGATATATTCAGCATATCAACCCTGCCAAATGTTTGAGGCTATCTACAATTTAGCAGCGACCATATATCTGATTAAGAAGTCGAGCAGCCTCTACGAGGGAAAACAGTAGTAATAGACCGTCATAGTCCATTCTCATCTACTCATAGTCCACTGGTAATAGTCAGATATCCGATTCCAGAAATCTGCGTCAGCTATCCAAATGCAATTGAATAGCAGAGACAAATGGCCAGACATCATTTCAATTGATAGGAAATCATCATGCCATTTGAAAGGTCTCATCCTTTTCTCGCGTGCCATCGCTATAACTACGTAAACGCCAACACTACACCGCGCTCCCCAATACACATACATAACCTGAACCACGTCAACATTGACAAAAACTGATTTCAATCTCATCATCACACAGAAAGTTCAACGGTATCAATTTGATCTTTGCCACTGATTTAACTCCCTGACGTCCATACAGCCATAAACCGCATAAGCAGACATGAATCAACAGCAAACAGTCATTCAGATCCAGGTGCATATTTCTCCTTCGGTCATTGTCACAATCAATCAAGGTCCCCTCGTGTATCCATTCCACCAATTCGAGAAGACTCCGCCTTTTGCTACCTGGTCATTGAAACTCTGCCGTCTAGCCGCAGAAGCGGGATCCGGTGAGTCCCGTTTGATGGTCGTCAGGTTGGCGAAGAGGCCGGGGGTGCTGCTCTTGCGCCGGTTGCTGGAGTTTGAGGATGTAGAAGCGTCGGAGGTCTGCGGGGAAACAAATCGTGTGATGAGCATATGTACCAGAAATGAGAAAGGAAAAGAGAAGGGGCGGCTATTGCTTACTCGTCGCTGTGTTCCCTCTGCGGGAGGGTCTAGTTTCCAAGGCGCTGTTGTCGCAGGGCCCTTGACGCCGCCATTGAGCCAGACATTGTGATGCTCGTGACGGTCACCGGGTGCACCGTTCCAATGGCGACGAGGGGGGGATGAAGAGCTAGGAGTGATATTCGAGGTTGAGCTTGCATCGGCCATGGCATTTGATTTTTGGCTGTTATCCATGATGATTCGTATCTAGATGTAGTCTCTGAGTTCTGTGTTTTACTGGTATTCTTATTCTGGTCAGCATCTGTATGGTCTGCCATAGATCATAATCGTCATCTCTTTCTCGGGAGAAGAATGGCTGGGGCTTCTTTTCGATATGAAAGGGAGACATAAATGGAGATACAGAATGTGAATGCTGGAGACAGTAGAAATAGGGAATATACAGGAAATGTATAAGCTCTCGTTCGCACGCGACACTCTATCGTCTGACGACCAGCGAAATAAAGATTGAGACAAGCTAGAGTACACACTGAACTTCATACACGCAGTTCGCAGCACCTTATATAAAGCACAAAGCGACTGTCTGCTTACCTTGGTAGATGTATGTTCTCACTTGGATGGAGCTTAGCTACTCGAATTACTACAAATTATGAGGCAGCAGACAGTTATATAGGATACCACAGCCAGCTACCTAGCTCGTGCTCACCCCGCAAGGGTCTAGACAAGAGCGCCAGTGGTCCGATCATGGGTCAAGCCATCCGGACAATGCTCCCAACCCCAGTCTCGTCGAGTAAAGGTTCGACAAGTCCCTAGGTGATCTATCGGGCTCTGTCCCGCCCCGACGCAGCGAGATTACAAATGTGACTGGGCTTTTCTAATCCGAGCATGCCGGCAGGGATCGCGTGCACAGGACTGGCCATTGACCCATGGGATATTGCTGTCATTATCAGGTCGTATCGAACTGCGTCACCGAAGCCGATTGGAGCGTATGAACGCGTGGGCATACTGTATATCCGAGACGGGCGCAGAGGAGGATCACCGCGATAAAGCTTGGACTGTAAGCTGTGATTGAACGATCCTGTAACTTCGCAGAGTAAGTTACAGTAAAAAGTAAGCTGTTGAAGTCATTGACGTCTCAAGAGTTCCACCAGAAATGCGGGGTACGTTAGTCAACCAACGGATGTCTTTCCGCGGCGCCTCTCGAGCAGCTTGCGTGGTGACAATCCTCCAGGATTCCCGCCACTGGAAAGCCATCTCAAACAAATGCTTGATTGTCATTGGATAGTACTGGCGTAGCAGCTGGTAAGCTAAGAATACGGTGCTTTGTGTTTGTTAATCTGGAAAATCGTGGACGATTGATCGGCTGGATGGTCGATACGGTTCGTTTCCGCTTTCAGACATTGCCAGTGAACGTTGGTCTTGATGAAGATGACGAAGCATTGAGTTTGTCGCAGAACGGAATTATTACACTACACTGTCTATCGTTTCCGACGATATCCGTTCTTCGTACGCACTCGATCAGTTGCGAAACCAGGCGCGATGGATAAGGTATAGGATCCTCCACCAGATTTAGCTGGAATGGTTCTGGTAGTTATCAGATTCTCATGAAGTACACCTACTCGGGGCTATCATTGGCATCAAGGCGCTAGTAGCCAGTTTCCAGGTAGAGACTCGAGGGCCGGGCATGACAAGGTATTGTACTGGTACGTAAACTACCATAAGTTGGGGTCGGAATCGAACAACGTACCCATTTATAGAGGGGCTGTATCAATTCTGTTCTGCTCTATCACAGCAAAAAACGGACCTTTTGAATCCTCAATAGCCCTCGAGCTCTTACCAACTACAATGTATATCTGAGTCCCAAGACCCGAAGATCCGACATAAAAACTAAGTTAACCCTCTCTCTTTTCGACTGGATCTCGGCTTGCCGACATTTAGGAGAATCCCACACATCAGCATTTGACTCCAAAGCAAGACGATCTGAGCCTATCAAGATAACTGAAACAATACACCGACAAGTTGAAGTCAGACGAAGATCCATATCTAAACCCGTAAATCCGATGGCCACTGGTAGTATACTTACTACCTTACAACAGTTATGGTACCGACTTACCCAAACTAAATACCCCCCATCGAAATCTCCACTTTCCCCAAGCTGAAGCGATGCACATTTCATCATTCTGGTTGCATAATCGCAGACATGTATATCTTAGCCTGTTTCAACTTACCTGATTAACCTAGGATGGTAGATCGGGGCATGACCCACGCTGAAATGTAGTATGACGTTTCCCAGGGAGGGTCCAAGTGGACCAGAGTCCTACTGCAAGGCAATAGGATGGACTGCCTGTACGATACGACACCATAACTTATAGAATGGTGAGAATGATGTATATTTCATGTTACCTTCTTGTCCACTGTGGCAATGTACCATATATGTATCACATAACCAGAAAATACAGCTCCTACGATAGTTAAATCAAAGAAACGAGAACAAAATGAGAAACAACCATCTCCTCTTCTAAAATCAAGTTATTTTCAAGAAGGTCCCATCTCAAAGCGAGACACCGAAGCACTCATCAGAAGATACACCCATCACTTGACAAAGAAACCCAAACCCAGAAAAGGAAGGAATAATGTCCACGAAACGCTCCTCAACCCACGACCCGATCAAGGAAGACCCTTACCCGCCAAATAGCTTCTTAGATCGCTACGACCCCGATTCACTTTCCCTCGCACGAGACGGGAACGTCACGCATCCTACTACGTCGGATACGGACGAGCAATTAGGTAAGATTCTCCTCGCATAAATAACTAGATAGCTAGCTCGGGTCTTATATGTGTCTACGGTGGATATATCAATCTCAATATCACTGGGCATTTTTGGTCATGTTTATAACTAGGTAGAAAGCATAGGGGCTGATGGCAAGATAGGCTACGCGAATCGAGATACCGGCCAGGAGCGTGATGCGAGACGAGCCGCTGCGGGTGCGGCGGGCAATAAGAGGGAGGAGTATGCGCGGAAAGGAGAGACGAGTCACTAAGAGAGAGAGGATGGCTTCTTATTAAGAACCAAGAATTGGATCTTGTTGGTGCAATGCGTTGCATTGTATCTATGAAGATGGTATATATTTGGATGGATATCCCATGATTGTATATTAGGGCTCTAATGTCAATATGCCATTTCAGATTTGGGCCCGTCATATCTTCTGTACTCGCTATAGACACCCTCTATATGGTCCTCTATCGATCTAAACCATAAAGATAAATATTCACAAGCGCACATATCTACAACTACAACTTCCCCGCACGATTCGTGGCACCAAAGCCCTTCAACTCCTCCCAGACCTTCACGCCCTCATCCCACCTCTCATCAATCCAGATATCAACACTCCCATCCTCTCTCAGCCGTCTCACCTCCTTAACTCTGCCAGGAACCGCTCCCCAGCCAATATCGCCCTCTTCCCCTTGAACGAACTTCACAAACGGCTCAAAGACGCCGTTCTTCACGATCTGCTTCTCCTTCTCTAGCATCCGCATGCCATTTCCCCAGAACCAGATCCACTGGTCCGTGGCATGCGTCACACCCCATTCGGGCGGGAAGATGCGATCGACGCACTTGAGGCGGAATTCCATCCGGTAGCGATAGATCAGATGGCCCGCGCCCGTGCGGGCCAGAGCATTGATCAGACCTCGCTCCATCATGTGGATCTGCATATCGGCATAGATGCGGCCGAAGGCATCGGTGTGCCAGTTCTTGCAGTCGGGTGGGAGCTTCCCGTCGGGATAGTAGAGATCGATCAGCTTATCGACGGCGCGCGGTGGGAAGTAATCTGCCTTGAGACGATGGGCGAGGGAGGCGAGAGTATTGCTCTTCGGCGGCCGGTGAGTGGCGTAGAGGAAATGCTCGTCGCGGCATTCTCCGATCATGAGACGGATGTTGCGGTCGAGGAGCTTCGCGGCGAAGGTGCCGTTATCGATATCTTGGAAGAGGGAGGCCTGGATGAAATCGGAGTCGGTGTGAGGGCGGAATTCGTGGTAGTCCTTGACACCGTCGAGGGCATCGAGGATAGCATCGATTGGAAGTGAGCGGAGAATAGCGACTTTATCAGCCGGCGGCAGAAGGAGCGGGATATTGAGCGCAGAGAGGAGTTCCTCGAACTGGTCCTGCGCGAACGAACGAGATTTGGGCTGCACGGCTGGTCCATTCGACCACATGACGGCTCTTTTGATGATAGCTTCGTCGTCAGGTTGGTATAGATCGTATGCAAGCTGATAGAATACGGAGTACGAGCCTGCGTACTTAATATTAGCACAACTCCAGAAAATAATTATAGACAATCCACTCACCAGCCGAATATCCCGCAACGGTAATATTATCAGGATTGCCCCCGAAAAGCCCTATATTCTCTTTCGTCCACTCCAGTGCCGTGCGTTGGTCCCAGAAGCCCTGGTTTCCACTAGACTCACCGAACAATTCCGCATCGCGCTCCAGTTCCATGGAGGAGAGGAAACCAAACACACTCACGCGGTAGGCTGGCATGACAACAACACACTTGAAGTCCGTCTCGCCCAAGAGGGCAGCAGCAGAGAAGGTATTAGGCGTTCCAAATTGAAGGAATCCCCCGTCTGAATAACATTATCGTCAGCTCGATACCAACCCATCAAGATGAGATACCGGCAATGGAGAATAACATACGGATGAAGAAAAACACCGGCCATCCTGTGTAATACACATCGTTAGCGTTGACCCCAAACAAGACATACGTGCTCAATTTCGATACAACGAAAAATAACAAAAAAATAACATACCACCCTCCGGCCTCTCCTCCTCATCCAACGGACACCAAACATTACACTGAAACACATCCTCCCTCGCCGCCTCATCCTCCTTCAACTTCTCTCCTTCCTCCCTCAGCTTCCTTTTCAGCTTCTTTCTCAACGCATGAGCCCTCCCCGGCTGCGGACACTCTCTTGTTCGACCCGTACAATCACCGGGGCTGTGTCTCGTGCCGTACACAAAGTCCGGCGGGAGATGTCGCGCCCTCCGCCATCGCTTTGTCGGCGGGATGGCATAGCGTACGCCCCCGTAGTAATTGCAGAGGGGAGTCGGCTTCGATTTCGACTTTGTCTGTGAGGAGGCAGGTGCAGAAGACGGTGATGATAAAGGCTCGCGAGAGTAATAGGTCAGACCACGGACGAAGCCTCGACTCGCGAGATCTTTCACGTGCGGTTCGGAGATGAGGTCGAGGTTCATCCTCGTTGCGTGTCGTGTCGGTTTCCTCACTGCCCAGCAGAGAGCAAACAGACAAAAAGGGGGGTAAATCAATTGAGTTAATAGCACAAGAAAATAGCTATTAATATGTCCTGATTAGAGGCGTTAGCTCTTAGTTGTTGTTGGAGTTAATGAATACTCTAGCTCCGGCTTTCCCCGCATGAACCATTTGTTGTCGCTTCGGATCGTTGCCGAGGCCTTGCCCTTTTTCTGTCTAGTAAGTTAACAACGAATTAATTAAGCACTGGCCTAGCTGCTGGGTCACCAATGCAATTAATCCTTCATGGTTCTTATCTGATTGGGATACCGTCGTTCTTGGTACCTCTTATGGACTATTGCAGTCGCTCCAGTATTGTTACGTATGCAAGTGTCTAGGTCTGAAATGGCAGAAATATATAATTCGTGATAATTTCCATCGCTTTAAAATACATCCAGTGCGCCGTCCACCCTCATTCAAGGGAGATGAGAAAGGCCAGCTGGCAAAGAAGAGAGAAAACAAGCTGGCCAACCAATGGTTTCTCCCCAACGGCTACGGCGTCAACACATCATTCATACTCATGGTATGTCTATCATATATGGAGCAGAGCACAATCGTAACGTAAAGGGCCGTTCCTCCTCTCGATCTTCTGCGAAGATCACGCCTTGGTGATCTTGCACACCAGATCCTGGCTGTCAACAGAGTCGCCCTCCTTGACCTGGAGACCGGCGACCTTTCCACTGTGAGGTGCGGAAATAACCATTTCCTAGAAACAAGTTAGCTGTATGCTTCGACGGCAATTCAGAAAACAGCGAAAAAGACTTACCATTTTCATGGCGCTGAGAACGGCAACAGGGTCACCCTTCTTGACCTCGGATCCCTCGTGCACACGGACCTCGACGACGACACCGCTCATCGGCGCTCCGACTTGGCTGCTGTCGGTGGCATCGGCCTTGGGACGGGCAGTGTTGTCGACAGAGGCCTTCTTGTCGTCGACGGTGACCTGGCGGACCTCACCGTTGACCTCGTAGAAGACCTCGCGCTGGCCGGTCTGCTCGGAGAGCGGTCCGATGGCAAGGAGCTTCAGGATCAGCACCTTACCCTGCTCAAGCTCCACGTTGAACTCCTCGCCGATCTCGGGACGCGACAGGAAGTAGCGAGTAGGCAGGACGGACAGATCACCGTACTTCTGCACAAACTTGCGGTAGTCCTCGAAAACCTTGGGGTACATGGCATAACTGGCCACATCGCACTCGGTGGCAGTGCCAAACTTCTCCTTGATCTCGGCCTTGATCTTAGCCAGGTCGAGCGGCTCCAGGAAGAGACCGGGGCGCTTGTCGAGCTTGCGGCGATCACGCAGGGCCCGGGAGCGCAGGGGCTCAGGGAATCCACCGTAGGGCTGGCCCATGAGACCCTCCAAGAACTCCAGCACGGAGGCGGGGAAGTCGAGCTCGGCAGCGCGAGCAATGACATCGTCGGCGGTCAGCTTGTTAGAGACCATGAACTGAGCCAGGTCACCAACGACCTTGGACGTAGGTGTCACCTTGACAATGTCACCCAGCAGGTCGTTAGCGGCCTCGTAGGCCTTCTTGGTCTCAGCCCACTGCTGACCCAGACCCAGCTGGCTGGCCTGGAAGATGAGGTTGGTCAACTGACCACCGGGAATCTCGTGCTCGTAGACCTCTTTGAGCCAGCAAGTTAGCACAGAACAGAAGAGAACAGGAAGGGGATTAACAAGGGGAGGACTAACCAGGGTCGGGACCGGTGAGACCGGCCTCGAAGGGCGAGTACAGCAGACGGAGTTGAGCCCAGTAGCTGTCAATGGCACGGATGTGGTGGATGTTGAGCTTGGGGTCGAAGTCGGAGCCCTCGAGCGATGCGAGAATGGCACCCAGACTGGGCTGGGAGGTCATACCAGACATGCTGTCGGTGGCCGCATCAACGGCATCAGCACCCGCCTGAGCGCAAGCAACCATCGAAGCCACACCAGTACCAGCGGAGTCGTGGGTGTGGACGTGGATGGGAAGGTCAGGGTAGCGCTTGCGGATGCCACCGACCAGCAGAGTGGCAGCCTTGGGCTTGAGGACACCGGCCATATCCTTGATACCAAGAGTGTGGGTGCCAAGCTTGACGACCTTGTCGACCAAGTCGAGGTAGTACTCGAGGTTGTACTTCTTCTTGGGGTTCAGCATGTCTCCGCTGTAACAAATGGTGGCCTCGACCACACCACCGGCGGCCTGGACGGCCTTGATACCGACCTCGAGCTGGTCGATATCGTTGAGGGCGTCGAAAACACGGAAGATGTCGACACCGTACTTCTTTGCCTGCTTGCAGAAGTGGTAGATGGCATTGTCCGGCAGAGAAGAGTAGGCAACGCCGTTGGCTCCACGGAGCAGCATCTGGAAGGGAATGTTGGGGACCAGCTTCCTGAGCTTGCGGAGACGGTCCCAGGGGTCCTCGTAGAGGAATCGCATGGCGACATCAAAGGTGGCACCACCCCAGCACTCCAGGGCATAGGCGTTGGACAGCGCGTAACTGGTCTCCTTGGCAATGTTGACCAGATCGACCGTACGCACACGGGTGGCCAGCAGAGACTGGTGAGCGTCACGCCAGGTGGTGTCCATGATCAGACAGCCCTTGTTGGCGCGCACTGCCTTGGCGAAGCCCGCGGGACCCTCGCGGTCGAGGATCTGCTTCCAGCCAGTGGTGCAGGGCTTGGTCACGTCGATAAGCTTACCAGCATCGTCGTACAGCTGGGGGTGGATAATCTCGCCCTTGAACTTAGGCTCACCCATCTGGCCCTTGATGCTGCTGCCATTGACAGCCAGGTCACCGAGATAGGCCAGAAGCTTCTGAGCACGGTTCTGGCCACCGACCAGGGCAAACAGCTCGGGGGTATCGTCAATGAAGGTGGTCCAGCAAGTGCCGTCGATGAAGGTCGGGTGGCTCAGCAGGGAAGCCAGGAAGGGAATGTTGGTCTTGACACCACGGATACGGAATTCGACCAGCGCACGCAGCATCTTGCGGCGCGCAATCTCGTAGGTGGAGCCCAGACAGGTACACTTGACCAACATGGAGTCATAGTGAGGAGTGATGACGGCACCAGCGAAGCCGTTTCCACCGTCCAGACGGACACCGTTACCACCGGCGGAACGGTAAACTTCGATCTTACCGGTGTCAGGGGAGAAGCTCTTCGAGGGATCCTCGGTGGTGATACGGCACTGAATAGCGAAGCCACGAGTAGAGATGCGCTCCTGGGTCAAGCCCAGCTGCTCGAGCGTGGCACCGGCAGCGATCTGGATCTGGGCAGCGACGATATCAATGCCCGTGATCTCTTCAGTAATGGTGTGCTCGACCTGGATACGGGGGTTGATCTCGATGAAGTAGTAGCGGTTCTGCTGGTCGACCAAGAACTCGGCGGTACCAGCATTGCGGTAGTTGACAGAGCGAGCCAGCTTGACGGCGTCCGCCAGAATCTGGTCGCGGACTTCGATGGGCAGGTCCTTGGCCGGGGCCAACTCGACGACCTTCTGGTGACGACGCTGGACGGAGCAGTCACGCTCGAACAGGTGGACGACATTGCCCTGGCTGTCACCCAGCAGCTGGACCTCAATGTGCTTGGGCTTGTCGAGGAAACGCTCGACAAAGACGGTACCGTTACCAAAGGCAGTCTTGGCCTCGGAAGTGGCACGCTCAAAGGCATCGCGCAGATCAGCCTGGTTGCGAACGACACGCATACCACGGCCACCACCACCAAAGGCGGCCTTGATGATGATGGGGAAGCCATAGGTGTCGGTGAAGCTCTTGACCTCTTCGTAGCGCTCCACGGGGCCCTCCGTACCGGGTACGACGGGGACCTGGCACTTGATGGCCAGCTGACGGGCAGACACCTTGTCACCCAGGGCCTCAATGGTTTCCGGGGTCGGGCCGACAAAGACCATGCCGGACTTCTCGACCTTGCGGGCGAACTCTGCATTCTCGGAGAGGAATCCATAACCGGGGTGGATCAGCTGGACGCCGTGCTGGAGGGCAATGTTGATAATCTCGTCGATGGCCAGGTAGGCGCCCACGGGGGTGTATTGACCACGCTTTCCAATGACGTAGGCCTCGTCTGCCTTCTGACGGTGCATGGACAGACGGTCCTCGTACGAGTAGACGGCGACGGTCTGCAGGGACAGCTCGTGGGCGGTACGGAAGATACGGATGGGGATTTCACCACGGTTGGCGACGAGGATCTTCTGGAACTGCATGATGGTGGAATTGGCGCGCAGACGCCGGTGGACAGAGTCCTCGACGGCGGTATGGCTGTGATCCTCGATGAGCTCGGCATCGTCGATGGCCTGCTCAGGCTGAGGGTGGTGGGAGGCCATGGTGGACAGGGTGGACGGTCAACGCCCGACACTCAACTGCGTCTCAACCGTCAGCGAAGGCGAAGAGGAAGGCAATGGAGCAGCTGCAGAGAGAGGACCAGAGACAGAACGAAAGAAGACAAACAGAGGATAAAAGTAAAAAAAAAAAAGGGCCGAGGAAGAAGCTAGGGTGAGTCAACGGGCGCTGGAGGAATTCTTACAGCGGGCGAGCCGTACAACGCGGAGACGGTTGCGGCGGGGCAGAGTCCGGCTTCGGCACCAACTGCTCGCAGCACAGCGCTCCGCTGAGGGAAAAAAACAGAAAAAGAGTAATTAAAAAAAAAAAAGAACTAAGCTACAGTTCTGTAGATAGTCCAGAGAGTGGAGATGGGAGGGAAATCGGCTGAGTAGACCGATGGAACGATGGAAAGGAAGCTCTGGAGCTGGATCAAGAAGGAAGTGGGGGAGAGCAAGCAGAGCAGGCCTTAGATAAGTCCAGCAGCAACAAACTAACTACTTAGCCCAGTAGCCAGTCAATTACCGTCTTATTCGCTGGCAACAGAAGGACGAAGGGAGCTGAGCTGGAGAGATATGACGACAAGCGGGGGATCCTCGACGCAAAATACTAGCAATTAATAGCACCAGGAGCAGCAACCCCGTGGAATGGCCGAGACCAACGACAGGAGGAATGCCCGTAGATCCCAAGAACAAACAGAAACAAATAAGAACAATAATGTCGATACCAAGAATTCCCAGGAAACAAGCATCAACTCACCGGCACACCGTCTGGGACACCGAGAAGTGCGAGAAGTCGCCGACCAGAATCCGACGACAGGCACGTGGCTGAGGGCGTATCGTCTAGACAGACAAGAAGACCGTTTTAATTATTGATGCTATTATCACACTGCTGTTCACCTCTTTTCCTTTTGCTTTGCTCTTTGTTCTTATGTCTCTTTTTCGGGCCGGACAGCCGGATGTGGTGACGACACACTAGGTCTGATTGACTGAATTAATTACTTACTTACCCCACGGACAGACAGTAGACAGATGGATACATAGCTCCAGAGTCAGATAAGGGACTTACCTAGTATAGACCGCAGAGGCAAGACGAAGAGGATATCTGATCTCCAAATCGGGTATATATATTGATAAACACTCGTCGATGATTTGAGCAGATCCCCAAACCAAGGACAGAAAACCAAAAAAGGAAAAAGAAAAAAGACCTCAATCCAGTCAACCCAAACAGTCAAATCTAGAGTATCCCTTATATATATATATATTCTTTTAATCCAGTCCCCTCGTCCATCGTTTTATATACCGTTTCCGTTCCGATATCGTCCCCCTTTCACTATATCTTCTCCTGTCTCCCTCTCCCTATTCTCTCCCCGCGCCCATCCTCTTCCGTATGATTTTCTTCGTCCGTTCTCCGCATGGGCAACTGTTTCCTCGTTTCCCCTCATGGAGTCATGTCTCTGTTCCGACTCGGCCCGTCGCAAACCGAGAACGAGAATTCCCTAGTCTAGAATGCTGTCCTACCGGGAAGGGAATGGATTATCACGTCGTTTTACACCCCGCGTACCTCGGGTCTTCGGCCTATCTACGGATAGTTGCCAATGCCATCATACTGGACAAGAATAGAACGGACAAACCAGAAAAATGAAAAGAAAAATAATAATGAGCCAAATGAAAGCTTGCCATTCTTGCCAATGTTGCCATTTTCCCTCTTTTTTTGTTGCTTTATTGCTTTGTTGCTTTTTCTTTCTCCTACCTTGTCCACAGAGGCCGCGTCAACGACTCCAGAGTACGGGGTAAACTACCACCAAGGTAAACTAACCACGGACAACCACTCTTCGTCTAATCAAGCTAGTTGGTTGGTCGTTACAGCTGCAAGCTGCTTTAGTCTGAAGTAGGTAATATTCTCTAGTTAGTTAACCTAGTTAATCATCCACTCGCTCTTATCACCATCACCGCCAGTTTGGGGCGGTTGGGGTTGGGAAAGCCGGAAGCCGTATGGAAGAAATAGGTAATATTCACCGAATAACTAACTAACTAACTAATAGACTATTATTACCATATGCGAGTATTCCGTAGTTAGTTATTCTGTAGTATGGTAATCCAGATTTGCAGACCAGGGAATTCCGTCCGGGGAGGGGTGTCAGTTTGGTAAGGTAAGGAAAGTATCTAGTTAACTAAAAGGCCCGATAACGAACAATGCATCGTTCCCCGCGGCGATCGATGCCATCCCGTTTTCCGGTGAGCAGGAGAGTTCTCTTGGCCCGGTCTTGGGATGCTGATACGAAACATGCTTTCCGTCTTGGAAGCCTCGAAGC
>JAPVCB010000025.1:163652-251714 GCA_029606185.1 Paecilomyces formosus | reverse complement strand
AAAAAAAAAAAAAAAAAGAGACAGGCGGGACAGCTGCGACGCCAAAATGCATGATAAGAGTCACAGAAGGCAGAGTCCAGACAGACGCTAGTAACCTTAACGGGATGCTCGAATCGTGTCAAGTCTAAAGACACATGTAAAGATGCGTCCCGCCGGAAGTTGAGAGAATCACCATGTCCACTCATCGGATGATTTTCCCGAGATCGATCACGGTTATTTGTCCCGAGATTTAGTATAATCTCATTATATACCACAAAAGAGTAGCCTTTTCCAACAACCAGCTCGCATGGCTCAGTTGGTAGAGCGCATGACTAGTAATCATGAGGTCCGCGGTTCGAATCCGCGTGTGAGCATTTCTTTTTGCATTTTTCGGTCTGGCCTATTATTTTATTTTTTTTGGCTGATATCTTCCCGCTCGACTTGGCAGACCCCATCCTGATACACAGTGATACTGTGTAGTTAGATCTAGATCATGCTCCATTGATAGATCCAAGAATGATGATCATGCTACGCCTTGGCTCGTTCCACATAAAGTACGGGTACACCGTAACATGACACCGTCCATCCTACGGAGTACTGTTTCATCTAGCCCCTCTATCGCTCTTCGCTGCAGCAAGCAGATCACACACAGGTCACAATGTGATCAATATAATAGTTAGCGGTATATCGCTGCAGCTCTGCATAGCCGCCAAGTGCTCCGATCCACCGTATTTTACGGACTACCTACAGTCGCTGTCCTACAGATGCTGATCGAATAGAATAGGAAGAGATTATGCCATTACCGGAAATGTAGAAGCCTGCGGCTACGGAGATAAAATCATGGGAATAAAAACACGTAAACAAATGGCAGCATATCAAATACACCATCATAGAAAAAAATAAAAAACAACCGCAAGAAGAGTAATAAGAGGAAAAGGCCCAGAATGTGGTCGGCTCCGCCACCATGACCGCCAAGGCTCAGCTTCACCAGTCACCTCCAGGTTACACATTAAGCCAGGCCTCAAAACCCTCCTCAAGAAAAAAGGGAGCCGTCACCAGAATCCGCCCATCCCCACCGCTCCATGTCTATTTTACATACATCGTCAGGACTACCCATCTAAAAGGCGCGGAACCCGGTCGCTTGCGGCGTGATGCCGTTAGCAAATGGAACTGGGCTGGGCGCCGCCGCTGGCCCCTGAGTCAGCATCAGACGACTGCCACCCAGGATCGGCGTGTTGTCCTCTTCCTTCTTCTGCGTCACCTCCTTGGCCTTGCGCTCCTCGTTGTCCTTCTTGAGCATCTCAATGGTGCGCGTCTGCTCGCAGAGGAAGTTGATCATGTAAGGCATCGTGAAGTCGTGCAGGCCGTGGCGCCATGAAATCTCCATGATAACATCGGGGCGGATGAGATCGTAGCAAGCGTAAAGCATTCCAACGTAGCATTCGCGGCTACCAATGTCCACAAACTATATATACTAATTAGCAAGGCTTCCACATAGAACAACAAGGAAGGGAGTCTTACGTATCGCAGAAGGTCCTCAACGACCTCCGACTTGCCGGAGATGGCAGCGGTCTCAATAGCGTCCTTGAACAGCTTGTCCTGCTTGGACAAGGTGATCGACTTCTCCCAGCGCTTGTTCTTGCGGTAGATGTTGGCCGCAATCTGGCGGAAGAACACCAGGTCGTGCTTCTCCAGACGTTGGGCAAGATCAACCGGGTCGTAGTTGTCGTAGTTCTCGACCGAGTCACGTAGCGTCTTGTAGTCTTCCTCCTCGATCAACAGATCATTGATTGCGTCGTTAACGGCCCGCTTGTTCTGGCCCTGCACGCTAAGCAGGAAGGGCTTGATCAAGGGGATGTTATCCGAAGCCTGGAAGATCCGGACAACACGGTTCACGTCAATACGAGGAGTCAGGACCTGCAGGAGATCCGTGAGCAGAAGAGGCTGCTCCTGAAGGTAGAAGTTGAGCGCCCGGTAGTAGATCTCAAGGTTAGCAACCTTGACGATAATGTCCTTAAAGGAGTGGTGCTCCCAAGCGTCAACAGCTCGCTCCATCATAGCCAGAGCAGCGTTATCCCACTCATCGTAGTGGCAGTACAGGAAGACGAGCTCGGGCCACAGGTTGGCTTCCTCGCAAGCCTTGATCATCTTGGGGATGTTGATACGAGACCAGAAGATCTTGAGGTGCTCCATAACCCGCTCAGGGTGGTACTTGGACAGGGCAATACCAAGTTCAGTGAACATACCCATGTGCGCTCTCTCCAGACCAAGACCGGCTTCAAGGACCGAGATGAGCTCGTCGAAGTAGCCATTGCGCTCGTACTGACGGACCAGATCCTGAAGCTCCTCCGCGTGCACGATAAGGTTCAAACCACAAATCTGTGCGAGACGGAATTCCTTCTTGTCGATACATGCGGAGTTGACTTCCTTCCAGACCTTGACACTGTTGGCCTTACGAGCAGATTCGACGGCCGCCTGGTAGTCGCCGAGATGAACCAAGGTGGTGGCAAGCTTGGCCCAGTTCGAGATGCTGCTGTAGAAGATCTTAGCGGCTTCATGGAAGCCCTCCGCGTATGCCTTGTCACCAGAGGCCTCGACATCAGCGACATTGGTGGAGCGGAGGAAATCCTCAAGTTCCGCCAGTTGGTCCAGGCGGGCGTAACAGAAGGCGAGACCAGTATCAATAGCAGGCTCACGCAGAGTCTTACGAGCCATCTTGAGGAACTTGACGAGTTCTTCATCCTTGCCAGCATGGGTAGCCGTCTCGATGACCTCGTTATAGTTGGTGGGGTCACCGGCACGGATATAGGATTCGATAGCGTCGGACACGCGAAGACCATCAAGCTGCGCCTTTGCAACCTTGCTCCAGACCTCTGGCAATTCGACACGCTCGGCGTATTCCTGTGCGCGGTCGATGCTGACAATGTTCTCGACTAGGACATTGGTAGCAGCGAGGTGGTTGTTGACCTTCTTGTAGATCTCGAACGCCTCCTCATAGAGACCAACTGAAATGCACATCTGCGCAATCTCGTCTGCACTGAATTCATTGAGCTGGTGGATGTAGTCCATCAGGCGGCCCTTGTCAGCCTTGGCAGCGGTCAGCATAAGCAGGTTCTGCAGGCTGCTGTTGTCACTGAAGGGAGACGGCTCCAGGATAATCTTCTCGAGCAGTTCGATAAGCTCTGCAGGAAGATCAGCCTCCAGGAAAGACTTGACGGCGATAGACACCTTGTCAGGCTCGGTGGACTCGGGAACAGCAGTAGCAATGACCTGATCCACGACAGACCGTCGGTGGATGTTGTTGTCATTCAGGACGAAGGCCCAGATCTCAGGATCAGCGCGCTCCAGCAGGTACCGAGCCTGGGCTCTATACATGGAGTTCTCATTGGTGATGTTGATCAGCTCCAGGTCATTCTGACCCTTCCTGTAGGCAATGTATGCGAGATTGGGGTCACGCTTCTCACAGTACTTTCCGACAGTCAGCGTATCGTACATGTCGTTCTCCTTCAAGAACTTCTCGGGGTTGTTGTTGCTGTCAATGTAGATCTTGGCAAGAGCATTGTAGACGGCCTGCTGCTGGTTACCAGTGGCAAGGGTAGCCTCAAGGAAGGGCAAGAGAAGCTTCAGTCTGTTTCGGGTTTCGACCTCGTTGACAAGGTCGTCGATAGGGATTGAAGCAGGGTCGACAGTAGAGAGAAGATTCTTAATGATGCTCTCGTCGCAGTCAACATCCAGAAGACCTCCAACGACAGCAGGGGTGCGAGAGGGGTTGACGCGCTGGACGTAAACCTCAATCGACTTGAACTGCTGGTTCTGGTACAGATACAACACCAAGTCGTGGATGAAGTTGAAACGGTCGCAGACGATAATCAATGGCAGCTGCTCAGTGAGTTTGGCCTCCTTGAGGAAGTTCTTGACCTTCTCTGGGTTGTAGTAGTTGCTCTCACGGCAGATACGTTCCACCTCGGTGATCTGGCCCATAGCTGTAGCGGCTTCAATGTACTTGAAGTGGACCTCAGGGTCCTCGCTAAGGTTGACTATGCTACCGAGATAGTAGTATAGACCCTCAGCAGTGCGGTACTTCTCGAAGAGATCGATGAGACGGTTCGGGCCCAGAAGGTCCGAGAACTTCGTTGCAATCTGAACGACGGCCTGCAGGTTAAGGCGGATGTTTGCCTGAAGCATCTCGTTAAGGCAGTCGAGCGACTGCTCGACCGACAGACGACCGAAGTAGCCCATCAGCCACTCCGGGTTAAGCTTATCAGTGTGAACAATGATGCGCTTAATAACGGCTGGGTCATCCGTATTCTCAAGAGCACGTTGGTAGAGCCCAGCGGCCTCGCAGAGTTGCGCAATTCTGGCCTTGTCGTAGTAAGTGAAGATCTCGTTTCCGAGGATAGCATCGGCAACCTGCGGAGCGTTGACAAGGTTCATCTCAAGCAGGCGAGTCTGCAGGTGAGCATGCTCAGGCTTGTTATCCTTCAGGGCATCTAGCAGGAAGGAGGTGGCCTGCTGGATCATGTTCTGGGACAGGAAGACGTCCACCACACGGTCCAAGTCCACAAGCGCACCGGTCTCCTCATTTGCTAGCTGAGCAGCGAATTCCGCACCCTTCTCGGGGTTGACACGCACGATGTGCTGCAGAAGCTGCGTGTAGTCGGGCTGGTATCCGACCTGTTTGGAATACGCAAGGATCTTGTCAAACTGACCCGTCTCGGCGAATCCAGCTACGACCTTGTGAGGAACGTTGGCCTGAAGGTAGATCTGCAGGGCGAGGTTCATGTCATGAGGACGGACGATATCTCCCAGCTCTTCGGAGCCCTCCAGCTTGTTCTCGCGCATCCACTTCTCCAGTAGATGCTTGCGGTTCTGCTGCAGCACAGGTCGTACGAGCTCCAAACTCTCGTACTTGTTCAATGAACCCTTATCTAGCAGCATACCGAAATATTGTAGGATAACCGACATCTGGCCAGTCTGCGGGGCGTTCTTGAAGCGGTTGATGGTCTCGGGAGTTCGGAGGAATCCACGAGGAGAGTTCGCTGCGATCTTGGCCGCCTCGGAGTAGTTACCCTGGGCGAGAAGGTTGTCAAACTGCTGCTGGTAGAGGTGGTCGGCTCCTGGGAGGCCGGCCTTCGAGGCCAGCTTGACGGCAAGCCCGGACATGGCAGGGTTGTCCATGAGGTACGGGATAACCGTGTTCTCGTCGACGCTGACAGACAGCACCTGACCCTTGCGGTTGACACCGACGAGACCAGCAGAGTCGGAGTCTGGAGCAGTAGCAAAGATGGTTTCACTGGATATGCGGTTCATGAAGATACATGTGCCAGTCTCGAGGTCGTAGAGGTGAATGAAACCGTACTTGGTGACGAGGTATACGATATCATACTTCCTCGATACCTGCATGGCAACAGGGAAGTCGTTAACAGCCTCCGTGGGGAAGAAGACTTCGACAGCCTTCTTCTGGAACCTGGGGTTCGGCTCCTGGTGGTCGATCTCGGCGATCTGCAGCTTCGCACCGGTGGGAGTACGGACGGCAAAGGTGAAGAGCTTGTGAGGGAGAGGAGAGCCTTCGACGTTAATTGTAGCAAACGCAGCAGCGTGACCTTCGATGAATTGGGATATCCCACGCTCCCGAGAGAAGAGCTGCATGGAGCCAACAACACGTCCCTGCTGCTGGCTGATTCCAACCACAACCATCCATTTCTCGTCGTCATTGACGCGGTAGTTAATGATTTGACATCCCTGTGAAGAATTAGCATATGGATCGACCACGGTATAAGTTGAAGCATACATTCAGATTTGGAAGTCGCTCGAAGATCTTTAGGGGGGAGCCCTGCGTAGGGTCAAAGACATCCCAGTGGTAGACGGAGGTCTCCGTGACGAGACCAAGGCTCGTTTCACTGAACCACTTCCAGTACACGACATCCTCATTCATTATAGCAGACTTCAGCTTCTGCTTCGCCGTCAGATCGAAGATCTGAATTGTTCGCGACTGGGCCCTCAGGGCAATGATGTTCTTGTTCCAGTGCATGATGGCACTGTCGGCCATGATGGGGCGTCGGATGATCTCATTGTTGTTCTTGAGATTAATGATGATGACTTGTGGCTTGTCCTCTTCATTGAGCTTTTGTCGGACGCAAACGAAGTGATCCGACTCTAGAGTCT
This sequence comes from Paecilomyces formosus, assembly GCA_029606185.1. Taxonomy (NCBI): domain Eukaryota; kingdom Fungi; phylum Ascomycota; class Eurotiomycetes; order Eurotiales; family Thermoascaceae; genus Paecilomyces; species Paecilomyces formosus. The sequence continues at coordinate 245,570 of JAPVCB010000025.1, read as the reverse complement.
ATTTATAGGCAGACAGATTAGCGAAGGCTCAAAGAAACGGAACCCAGATATGAGAGCTACTCACACAAGAATTGAAACCAATCGATGCCGGCTAGTTCAGGCAACAATGTCAGCAAGCGATCCGCAGAATATCCCTCTCCGCAACGCGCAATCGATATCGTCGCACAAGGTTGGCAGCGGCCAGCGGAGACCCCGGGGAGCTAGGCGTAGCATTGATTGGAACATACCGCGATATCAGCGCTCGTCAACTATATATGAGAATAGGCAGTTAGCATCTTCCACTATAGCAGGCGATTGTACAGTAGAAGCAAGGCGTACCTGGAGAAGCTCCGTGAACTTGATGGGAAGAGGAGCCATATTTACGAGGGCCGCAACACGACCTCATCCACCCAAGGAAACGCCGCACGAATCAACCTTGCCCTGACCGGAGGAGAAGAAGGAAAAATGCAAGAAAGCAATGCAAACCGGAAGGAGGGAAAGAGAAGAAAAGGTGAGGGGAAATAGTAGCGGGTGGTTTGCGAATTGAGATGCGGAAGTGAAGCTCAGGAGGCTGCCGGGCCCTGTTGTCGTTGCTTAGGTGTCGCTAACGGAGCCCGTCACGTGCATTGAGGCTGTTGTTGACGGGCTTTCCCCACAGGTGGAGATCACGTGCGTACCGCGCCCCCGAAATAGCAGAATGAAACGCCCGCGCGCATCTCGAAGCAGTTAATCTCCCCAAGTTCTGGCTAGATTGACTGGAGACACTAGTCTGGTGGGCCACTAGGATTCCCCTGGGTGCACTTGTGAAGGTCCTGGGCAGTGAAGCTCGATATCAACGGCTCCTCTTTCCTGAAGATCTCACTATTGCCCGTCAATTGAGGCATTCATAGCGTCTGCAATTACGCGAATCGTCAGGAAGGGATTCTCCGCACATTCTTTCTGCGCCACAGGCGGTTCACTGATCCACATAATTGCTGCTAACCAGTTATTATTAGGGATGAATACCAAGCGTATTCCCTTCGATTCCTTCACAGAATACATATTCACTCAATACCATCACTTTGGTCTCAAGACCCCTTATTTTCTGAGGGAATGGTTGACCATTCAATAAAGTGCACACTTCACGTATGGTCTAGATCTTCTCTTGACTGAGATAGAAAGCAAACAGGATCAGGATATGGAAAACTACCAAATGATTTGCAAGCTGGTTGCCTGAATCTTAACACTCCTTCCATCTAAACAATACTCTTAACCTGCAGTCCTCATAGCAACATATTCTTCCTCAGGTGACCGGATGAGCAGTTTTCCAGAATGAAACCAAAGGAAAACACCTGCACAATAAACATCAACATGGTATCATATTATATTATCGCACACGGATGGAGGTTAGGCCCTCTGAGGAGCAAATCTCCATTTGCATCAATACCATCAGTCACGCTCACAATCAATATTCATTATTTACACAAGAAGACGGGCCTGCTGAAAATAATTTACTGTAAAGGCGTCATGAAAAGACCGTCTCTTTCAAGACTGGACGAAAAAGCATCATATATCTGTCGTCTCCATCCCGGCGGAGTTAGCTCTATCACCGGATGTCTCTCGAGGACGCCATCACTTTCAATAGTCGATAGCAGCCGCACCCCTGTTTTCTCTTCATTATGCCATAAACAGCATGTGCTGTATGGAGCCAATGACCGGTATGCAGACACAGACATCGTGGGCACGGGTTTCTCAGTTCGTACTGTAAATGCTAGGTCATCCTGACCAGCGAGAAGGGCTGATGGAATCCTCGCACCCGCGAGAGTCTCTGTCCAAATCTTCTCTTCTGCCAGGGATTCAATCACCCATTTCTCAGCCAGGACCTCTGCATTATTGGGCATTCGTGTGAGGTATAGCAAGGAACCGTCATCATGGCCTTTGACCGGATGGTATGGGATAGTCCACGTTTTGTTCCTAATGATATCCCGTCGGTTGTACGCCGAGTACATGGATCGGTGTCGAGAATCTTCGCGTTGAAGATCGAGTAGCCATAGCCGCTTTATACGGGGGAAGCTAAACGAATGGTCCAATTGGCTCAGATACTCGGCGATCAATGTTCTTGCTTCAGGACGATTGATGTAGTAATCCGTCCAACCGTATCTTTTCCCCATAAATTGCGTGCATACATAACTACCGAAACAACAATTTATCATCACAGTCTCTAGAAAGCGATATTGTGAGGGTACTGATTGTACCATGCTTTTCTTCCCTCCAGCCTCCGAGGACCCAGGATCAGAATCGGAACTGGAATCGGAGTCTGAGCCTGAATCAGGCATCTCCGCGCCAAATAGCGCAGGGCACATTCTGCGAAGCCGTAATCGCAGATGATGTAGTCGCGGAATGACTCTGGCGAGGATTTCGCATAGATGCGATGATGCCGGACCGTCCTGATCACACCCCCTGGTATCAATTTCCAAGTTGACGCATGCTTCGGGAAGCGCTCTGATCGCCGCAGCAAGAAGCGGTCTTGATAGCCAAAAGCCCCGTGGATCTCCATGTCCTACAACGAACGAGAATGTCGACAATTGAGTCATAGTTCGAATAATTTCCGGGAGAGTTTGCATATAGCTCCAGACCGCACCCACTTTACCCAGTCCATTTTGATTGTGGAAGACTAGCTCCTCATAATTCTCCGCCGGGTCAAAATCTTCGCAGAAAACAGACGGGTCAATTGCTATCGTAAGTGATTTCACAAGATGGCCTTTATCACGAAGGAAATTTTCCAGAAAGAGTCCAAATCCGGAAACACCAAGGACGATATCTCGATAATGTTCGCGTAGAGCGATCTCGTGCCAGTCTCTACAACATACGAGACAGGATGCGAACGACGCGGGAGATGAGCTCTGTCTGACGTGTTGTAGGATATAAGAGAGTATTTCTTCAGGTAGATCATTGATTGTAAGAGCTTCCATTGCCGTTTTTCAACAGTCTCCAGGAGTTCTCGCGGGGTATCTGTGTTAATTGTCGACAGATACGAAACGATAATCAACCGGCCATCGCTGCGCTAAGAAGTCCGAGGTCCGGGATCGTTTGAGCCCGTGAATGGTCGATTACGGTTGCAGCATTGCAATGCAGACGCAACTGGGTTGGAAAATGGTGAAAGGAAGAATATTCTCATACACAAAAGAAGATCGATCTAATGCATGTCAAAATAGATCTAGGATCTTATCTCAAGTTTGATCCGGGGTGGTTGAGTAGGTCGAAATTAGCTAGGCCAGCCCCACCAACTACTTATTTAGCGGATCGCATCTTGTGACATCATTAGCACTATGAGTATTGGAGAGAATATGAAATTACAATTGCTAGATGAGATGATAGTATCCGAGAAATGAATCTTTAAATGTATCACAATTTTATTACCAGTGAGCTATATGCTGCACTTAAAGCTACAGAGCATGGGGATTTCAAATGTCACACTTATCGTACTCCGCCCAAACATGATTAGCAAAACTCCGTCTCAACATCTCGTTCCAAGCAGTGAACTCCAGGATATCTTCATATGTGCCGTAATCTCAATATCTCCGTCAATACGCCGTGATGCGGTTATTCCTTGGTACCATGAGCATATGGCAGGTAGCATGCAAAAACGCGTTCCCAAAAAGCCTGCAGAGCGATCTCGTCGATCTCAAACATATCCTGGTTGTCTGGCTCTTTAATAGAGAGACATTCTGTGGCTGCTTCCCATCTCATTGCCCAATCAAGGCTCGAAACTTCGCGCTCGGCAGGCCTGACATATGTCAGCGATGGTTTTTCTGGCAACATGCTGATAATGCGTGAATACACTTACCAGGAAGTAAGCTGGACGTAAAGGTCCCAGCCAGATCCACTTTGTTATTGTGTTAGCTTTACTCAATCCACAGAAATACATCTGATGCACATACTGTGAAGCCCAAATGCGAGGTTCATCTGTCGTTTTTGATATCCTGCTCGTATCCCCCGGGGATCGTAAATTGCTCTTCATAGCAAGAGGGTACTCAGAATTGAGCACATCATATTGCTTGGTACTTTCTTCAGAAAAAGCCGTAGGACCACAGAGACTGAGCACGTTCAACAGTCAGTATCCTACTGAACAATCATGGGCATAAATTCCGCACATCCACATAACCTCGAAATAAAGATTTTGAGAGCGTGTAGAAGACAGACGGAAGATAGGCTGCGGACACACCAACCCTCGATCGGAAACATACCTTTCTTTCCGTGCTTCTCTCTCCAACTCATACTCTGACTTCCACTCTATGTGAAGCTGGAACACTGGTTTACCGTCGTCCATGTAGCATAAGACCCCTAGAATGGCGCCGACGGCAATAAATGATGCGATAACAATGCAGCATAAAACTCGCAGTTCACTATTCACTTTCGCCATTTTGCTTCTGGTTTCCATCCCTCAGGAAGCCACTGGAGAGCTAAAAATAGGTTAGATACATCCGATCGAACTTCCTTCCAGGACAAAACTCACATTTTGTTTTTTCTGGTCGTTTTTCTTCTTTTTTGTGTAGTTGACTTTCCCCTTTTTCTTTTTTTCGTTTTTCTTTGTTGTTTTCGTGGAATATCCGCCGTCGATAAACCTCTCTCCTCCCCTAGAACGTAATGGTGAGAAATGATCAGACCAGATCAGTAATCGGGGATCTAGGCACCCACCACCACTCCCTATCCTAGCCCTAACAAAGATACAAGAACCAAGGGATCAAAGTAATCGTGGCCCACAGTCCCCGCGCACGTTTCTTGTGTGTTGGATAAACTCTAATATACCCATCCGCGGTGAGCCGAAAACCCAAACACCGAACGAGAATAAAAAGGAAGAAAGAACAGGAGAGCTGACGTAAAATAGATAATTATGGGAGATGGGCTGACCTCAGTAGTAGTGATTACCTGGATATTTGATTCTCCCTTCCCCTTCGTCTTTTTATGCTTTTCTTTTTTCTTATGAAATGAGGCTCGAAACCTAGGTTTCGGATGATCACCAACCGAACAAGGTAAGATAATAGTAAGTGAAGACAAGCTTTCCGGTCTGATACCAGCGTTAAACTCGGTCTTCCGCGCGTGGAACCACGGTCAGTGGGGGAACCAGCGTCAGTGGGATGGTAGCAGCCTGTTCTGGATCCGCACTGCGAGCCCGAATGGCGTGATATCTCCGAAAGAGATAGAAGAGAATGAATTCTGGGATGAGGATGGCGAGAAAGACCGCCGCGATGATGATAACACCGAGGTCCCAATGGTCAACCATGATCTTCAACTTAGGAGATAGGTAGCTAGGGATGGAGGGAGAGTATAAGTAGGGTGAGAGGATGAGAGGATGAGGATGTGATTTCGTGTTTGTGATATTTTCGTGGGATGTGAAAGAAATAATAGATGAGATCGGGGCGTAGCCCTCATTGTTATGGCGATGCTGCGCTTAGTCGTTATGTTTAGTCGTTGGTGCGTTAGGAAAAGGGATAATCGCCATGGATACAGCTTTGTAATTACCACCATAGCTTCCTATGGACGAACTGGATTCACACTGCACAAGGACTATATCCCACTGCCGATTACTACATTCGGACGGATGGTAGAGGTCGATCACCAAGACCAGTTATACAACCACGGAACACCCAATAATGTAAGTATCTCCTCGTTCCAAAGCTGCGAGAAAGCTATTTTCAAATCAAAATGCTAATGCATTCTTCAGTAGCTAAGCAACAGTCTATATCTTATCTAAGAATGACTATATAACATCTCAAGGTCCAATCCCTGCCCTGATATAGATGGCAAAACGAGAAATGAGCGTTATTACAATCTGTCTTTCAATACTAATACACCAGAATCATCATCCATGATCGTATATGCTCCCAAGATCCAATGGGAGGAGAATGATGATAGTGAAAAGTCCCTCTGGTGGGTATAATGCACATGTCCAACCATCGGAAGCGATAAAGAGACGCGGACACCTGGAAGAGGGAGAGGAGGCGTTCACGATGATACAAAGCGACGATCAGCGTGAAGTAGACGATTGCAACTCAACCTCGTTCGAAGTCCCATACTCTCCACCATCATTGGTCTTTCCAGCCTGCTGTTTTCCCACGATAAATCCATACCGAATAGCCATCTCTTCGACCTCTTTGTTGCTTAGACGAGGAAGCTCCTTCGCAGCTCGGGCATATCCCTTGCCCTCTGTCCAGCCCTTGACAAAGATGATGTCGATCTCTTCTAAGCTGCGTCCAGCGGTCTCGGGGTAAAAGAAATAGATTGCTGGAATGAATAGGGCATTCATGCAGGCGAAGAATAGATAAGTTGCCCAGCCGATATTGGAGATCATAACCGGTGTGACCATCACGATGACGAAGTTCCAGAGCCAATTAGTGCAGGTAGACAAAGCGTTAGCTTTGGCACGAGTCTTAATGGGAGAGATCTCAGCCGGGTACAGCCAAGGCAAAGGCAACCAGGTAGCGCCAAAGAAAGCGATGAAGGTAAATAGACTGACTGCAGCACCCTTTGCATTTCCTGGCGTTTCCTTGATCAAACAGGCGAATGTGATCACCATAGATAGTGATTGGCCTGTGGCGCCGATGAGGAACAGCTTGCGCCGACCAACACGCTCGATAAGGAACCAGGACGTGATAGCGAAGATGGAGTACACGATCATATTGAATCCGCCCATAAGCAAAGCCATGTTGTGGTTCTCGCCGATGGATTCTTCAAATAGAATCGGGAAGTAATATATCACTGCATTGCACCCACCGACCTGCTGCATGAACTGCCCGGAAGCACCCAGGAGCATACGACGCAAATGTTGAGTCTTTCCACTTGTAAAGACTGCCGACAGGGGAGTTGATTTGGCACCAGTACCCGAACTACATCACGAAAAAGCGTCAGTTGATATTGGTATGCTCAACAGGAATAGAAGGTCAATACATACGCTCTGAGAGAATCCAGAATAGTCGCCTTCTCAACCTGCACCAAGTGATCGGAAGGTTCCACATCACGAAGGGCAGCGATGACTCGCTCGCCTTCGTCACATCTCCCTCTCAAAAAACAGCCATCGAGGACTATCAGGGAGGAAGTACATGCCAACAGCGATAAAGATGCAAAACAAGCATTGAAAAGCAATAGGAAACCTCCAGATAAGATCATCTGGTCCGTAAGAAGCACCATAGTCGATCCAATAGGCAACCATCGTACCGATGGCAACGACGCCTCCTTCGATACAGATAAGTAGACCACGATTCGTGGACTTGGAGCATTCAGCCTGGTAAGTTGGGATAGTAGAAGTGTTGATGCCGTTTCCTACACCAGTTATGATTCTTCCAGTGACGAACTGTGCCAGCGGCTGGTGACCGGGATAAGCCACTACTTGAAGGATCACGCCGATTATCATGACATTGGCTCCGAGAATGATGGACTTGCGCCTGCCCAATCTGTCTCCCGCCCAGATGATGAAAGATGCGCCGATGAGACATCCTACGGTCCATTAGCACCTATCTAACTTGGGGAAGTGGCTGTATGAAAATAACCTACCGATCTCAAAAATTGCAGTCACGAAACCTTGCATAGTGGAGTTGCCCTGAGTCTCCTGCAAGACTGCAGTGAATGCAGGTGCTGTAATAATTCCTGACATGACGCCCTCTAAGGAAAATCAGCATAAATCCTTCTCGGGCACACTCCAAGTACTTACGGTCGTAGCCAAACAGCATGAATCCAGTCGTAGCTATACAAGAGACCATGACAGATAGGGGCCGTCCCGAAAGACCCATATAATTTGGAGGCATGTTGGGCGGAGTTTTTAAAGAGCGTCGTCTCTATAGAAATAAATGAAGTAGATTATATGCAAATAATGCCAAATGCAGTCGTGCAGAGCAGATATGATATTGAATGAGAAGATAGATGTTATCTGGAGGATGTATAACTTGAGAGAGAGCCATTTCTAACTTCTCGACTCCTTATTCTATATTCGCGAGTAGGCGTCTTCTGAAAGAGGCTTAGCCATGCCATCTTCCCCAGGGATCGTGTAAGGTTTAATCAGAAAACAATGGCTTTCAATGCTTGAGTGCCTGCAGTGCCTGATACCACACTTTGCACTTCAATCATTCCAAAATCGGATTTGTTGTATTATGAAGCCGTGGTAATCGTAGCCAAAATATCATTAGGCTACCGGAAGAAGATATGCTTTTCTTCATCCGGAAGTCAACATGAGGCGGCTGGCGGGAAGGTACCACGGGGCATTATCGTAGCGGACCATGGAGTAGTAGCTGGATACTAGAACTAAAGAGTCGAAAAATATTTTAAAAAGAGTGTCGCAGGCAGTTATTCGAGCAAGGTTGTTCTTCCCCAGGTATGGTCTAAGCAGTCCCTGATGGGAGAAAGATTAGAGAAGGTACTCTAGTTAAAGTAATCTTGAAGCATACGGAGAACACCCAGATCACAGCTTGCTATCTTCAGTAGTCCAGCTTGAAATATGAAAGACCCGCTTTCTGGGTTTCTATTGTAGCTATTACTATTACTAACTGAATATTGAATGTTTTGTCGATTTCTAACTAGTCTGCCTTCTTGGGCGTCACTTGACCGCTACCAGAAGACCTCCCCAGGCGACTGGCCACAGATATGGCCTCGATGAGCTTGATGCCCGCTTCAATAGTTTCTTGCGGGGTCTGGTACCAAGACCAGAACCTGGTGGATTTCTCAGCATCGCGGAGCAAATCAGTATCGGTGCGGCGACTGATCTTCTGAGGAATTTGTGATTCATTCCCATCGTCAGTCTCGTCCTTCGAGGGATGGGCGCATTCGCTAGATGCTGCGGTAGAATCTCGTCTATTAGTTTCAATCATCACGTCCATGATCTCGTTGAACCGGACGCGCGGCTTATATACTCTGCACAGCTCGGCTGCTTCCTCGGAGAAGGTCTCCATATAGCGTCGTTGGACAGCATCACGACGTGCTTCCTCGCGGTGGATGGTCTCTGAACCAATCTTCTGCAGCACGGATCGGATGAAGTACCGGGCGACATAGTAAAATTGCTCCGCGACGAAGATCGTCAGGAGCAGGGACCATAGTTCGACCCGTCGGACATCTCTGCGATACAGGTGCACAATAGCCGCCGTGGACAAACAGCCCATCCAAGCAACGAATTCTAAGATCCTGAGACAGGGACCGATGGTGTCGGTACGGAGAGGTGCTGGTCGCTGCCGCTCCATAATGGTCTTGAAGAGTTCACTGCGGAAGCCGGTCCAGTGCAGGAATAAGAACACCAACGGCACAAGGGGCCAGGCTGCTCCGAAAAGAGCTAGGTATCCGAACTGGACACAGATCTCTAAGAGGTTATCTTGCACGTCGCGTACACTGGCTTCAGTCTCATCCCTCACACGGCTCAAGAAACCGGACTCCTCGGGATGATCGATTAGAAGAAGGGAGGAGCTGTTTGAGCGGCGGTATGGATGAAGGATATCCGCTGGCCTGTCCGGCAGGTAGTGGAGATACTTCATGAACGAGATCTGCGCGCCACGGGGTAAGAGACTCCTCTCTCTGAACTGCAGCATGACTGTCATCAGCACGAAGGAGATGACTTGCTGCTGTAGACGACGCGAGTCTATATGTCTTGGGATCCGGGTAGATAGCCAAGTGAGATGCGCGGCATCTAAAGAGGGGCCAATTCGGTCCCCGAAAGGGACGTAAATAAAAGCTGTAAGGAGCAACGGTAAAAAGTAGGTGATAAATCTCGACACGAAAGTCTTCTGGGTCAGTGCTACCTCGTACTGAGCCTCAGTGGGATAGTTTTCATAGTCCGTCAACTTGGCCGCGGCCTTATTGAGAACGGAGTTGATCGTTGGCAGCGAAAGGGCCAAGGATATTGTTGGGAGGAAGTCCTGCAGAATCCATGGTTAAACGAGCTCCTTTTCTTAGAGAACAACAAAAAACGTACCAAGAAAGCCTTGAAGGGTCCTCTGTAGACTTCAGAGAGGAGCAGCTCGACCGTAAAGGCGACGAGAACCAAGGAGCCAATAATGAGACTGGCTGCGAGAGCGAACACGAACTGCGGCAGCTGTCGGAGTAGCTGCTTTTCAGCCTGGTAGATCTCTTTCGTTTTCAGTGTCGTCTCATGCCCTTCTGATCCTTTATCCCAGACATTGTGGAGCCTATTGACTTTTGCCTCTCGTGCTCCTCTAGAGCCCCATCTGATGGCGAGATCTGTTTGCTGCACCTTCCAGTATTCGACAAAGACTATACACCATAGAGAACTGATCACAGAGAGGCCAATAGAGTACGGGCCGTAGTACATCCAGCTCAGAGTTGCAAAGACTGCTGCGCCCGCGAGGAAGAAGCCATAGCATTGCCCGAAGGCAAAATAAAGTGCAACCTGTAGGGAGAATATTAGCACTAGTTACTCAACGATATAATGGTGAATACGCACCTTCTCCCCAAACAGCGCTCGAAGCCCATCCAGGTCTTCCGCTTCCAGAATCCTGATGCGACTCCATCGTCGGAAGAGCCCTCTGTTGGCATTCGGGCTGTGGAGCGGAAAGCAGGCTGTGATGTTCTTCCACTTTCCACGTTTTGCAGTGACTTCTGCACCGCCGTCGTCTTTTCGCCCCGTAACGAGATGATGGACCGATCTCAGCTCTTCAGCTTCAGTGTCGCCGTCGATAACAGTCTGACTGTCGCCCACGGGACGGGTATCGGAGACCCCATCGAGCCAGTCCTTGACTCTATATCCCTTCGTCAGCACACCATGAGCGACCAAGAGAGTCACGAATTAGTTCTCACCTAGACTTGAAGATCTCATGCCCCAGACGCTCTCTGGGAGCATTCACGAAGACCAGCAATGACGACCCATTGCCATGTCGGACTTGGGTGCGGAGGCCAGCCTCATCCAGGTCCCGGATAAGAGTCCGGAACTCTTCGATAGCGTTGATTGTATCTGAGGACGATGTCAGCCGTGGTCCTGCGATGTCGATACGCAAATAAATATTTACCAGCACCATCGAACTGATAGCGAATTACCCAGTCGACCCCGAGATTCTCTTCATCAGATGATCGACGGTCGGGAAAGAGTACCATCGCCCAAGTTGAGGAACAGCAAGCAACGCTGCAATGGTGGATGCCTAATCACGAAGACCGCAGGAACGACAAACAAGGAAACTAAGAATAAAGCAACTTTCTCATCGCATGGTGAAGGAGAATGCGTGTACTTTTTCTGGAGTAGCGATCTCGAGACAGATGGTGCTCTCAGAGTCACATTCCTCTATTCACCAGACAAAGCAGAAGAGCAGTAATATTGTATGCTTGGAGTAAATGTAGATAGACGGGGAAAGATGCGGGAGGAACCGACTGGCATGTCCAGAGTATTTAGGGAAAGGAACAGCAGGACCCTTTGTTTGACAGCTCAGCCCTACTAGCACAGGAACCATTACGCATGCTTACTAGGAAACTAGGCGCTATCCAGCAGAGAGGATTCGCATTCATCCCCGAAAAGTAACTGATCACAGCGGGGCGACGATCCGGTGACCGAGCATTCCTCTTCCCACGTGTCTCAGTGTAGTATAGTATGGATTATCCAGGCCAAAGCAGGTATACCATACATTTTCGGATTTTCGGAGTGCTGGAACTTGTCCGAGACTAGTAGACTGTCTACAACAGAGCGGACACAGCCAATACATGAGACCTTTGCCATCCTCACGGCCAGTCGGAACTGAAAGTCAGCTCCCATCTGCACGAGGGCAATCCGGTTTGCCTGGTGCAGAAGCGCCTAGAAAACTAGAAGACGAGGGGATCATCCGGCGTTCCACAGCATGATCACGACGGGGTTGAGTGATGCGAGCTAACGAGCAGAAGCAGCTAATGACGAGGTCCCTGACCTGTTTTTAGAAAACACCAACCTGAGCCAAGCTTTTCGGGGCTGGCTTAGCGGCTCCATCGGTACGGTGATGGTCCTTGTTAGACTGGAAACTAGCCATGGGCCATAAAATGAAGAGCCCGAGAAGGGGAAAAGGGTGTTGGAAAGGGCGGATTAATATCAACTAGTCTGGATCTTGATTAGTTATGAGGACCTTGTGAGTGTTCGAATTATGGTAAAGCCAGACAGAAAATATGGAGAGATAACAACAATAATGGCTCCTCTCAGCCGCACAGAACGAAGAAAGGTTAGATCAAAGGAATATCCGCATTAAAAGGAAACGATCAGATTACCTGACGTGCTCGGCAACAAACCGGTTCTCCAGACGGGTAGGGCCATCCTATCATCAATTTTCATCTCCTGCTCCACACAAAGTCAATTGCCTTCCAGAATTCCGATATGATAGACAAGAAACACAACACGAAAATCGCTACGTAAGAGGGCCACCGTAATGAGCAAACCGCCTTTCCGTCAGTCTTGGGCTCTTGGCTGCGGGGCGATAGTGATGTTATTTACCATATTATTATCTCGGCCCACGTTCCCCTCACTCAGCGCGGAGTCTTGCCGTGTAGTCTACTCCGTTCTCTCGTATCGATATACCGAGGCTGTTTGCGGAGGAGGAACTCGGTGCAGACCTTATTACATTGAACGAGAGCAATGATCGTCTGGATACGAAAGGGCAGACACGCAAACCCCTTGCATGATATCACATTTCCACCTGACACCGTGGATACCACTCCCACTGGTACACATGGCGACTAGTAGGAATAATGGGTCTGGAATTCTCGGATGGATAACCCTACTTCTTCAGCCCAGTAGCCAATTCAAGTACCACTTCTCGCAAAGAATTTCTACGGATGGAACCATTTTCAGCTCAGCTGTGATTGTCCCTCTGAGAACCTCAACTTATAGTACACGGGTTCACAAGTTATACTTAATTACCTCTCAAATCAAAGCTATCTGATTTAACTCTCGCGTTGATTATGCGCCCGCAGCTGCAGATCTCAAGCACCGTCTCAAATATTAGGCTTGCTCGTATAATATTGCGTAAAGTCATGCAAGAGAATATTCAAGAACTGCTCATTAAATGATATCAGCATCACTGCACATCAACTCACTTAGGTAGATTAAAGAAACAAGAAAAAATAAGGGAATTTCTTACCATCGACATCTCCAACGCCAGCTTCGGATCTTTCTCCGCCTTCTGACAATCCAGCAGCAACGGATCCGTCTGGGCGCACTTTTCGGGGTCATTCTTGCTCAGGCGGAAGAAATTCTCTCGCGATGATGGATCGATGACTTCCGTGTAGATCTTGCGACGAATCTCTGCGTACTTATCGAGGATGGAATCATCCGCGAGGCCCTTGTGAATTCCGACAAGACAGTCGTAGAGGCTGCCTACATCGGCGATGCCGCCCGTGAGTCCTAGACCGCCACTATAGAAGGTATCAGTCTCAGCCACTATAATGAAGAAAAGAAAGAAAGGCATGGGACAAAAAGAACTGAAAACATACAAAGGATTACACAAATGCGCCGCATCAGCCGCCAGAATCAATCTCCCCACGCGGAACTTGGGCGCGCATCGCTGCTGCAGCTTGTACGGACTGATATTCGTGATCTTATACTCCTCCGGTTTGGGGCTCCCAGGCAGGAATTCCTGGAACCGCATCGGCTGTCTCTGCTTATATTCTTCAGCAGTCAGACCAGGCTTGTCGCAGTACGAGACACGATATAGACCATCATTGGCGATCTTCGCAACCATGTGCCAGTTATCCGGGTCGACGATATAGTTCGTGTCCAGGTAGCCGAATTTCGTGAAATCATAATACACCTGCGTCCAGAATCAATCAGCCTCTTTTCCCTTCTCCCCTTTTGATGTTCAACCCAATGTCACTCACATTCGTCGCAATAATCTGCGCATCCAGCGTCTCCCCCGGAAAATTCATATCCCCAAACAGCGATCTGCGAACCTTACTATTCCCGCCATCACACCCGACGATATAATCCGCCTCAAAGATCTTCTCTCCCTCCGGCGTCTCAACTTTCGCCCACGCTTTTTTCTCATCCTGTCCAACGTCCACCACGCGATGCGACCACAGCACCTGCGCGATCGGTTCATACTTCTGCGCATGCGCGTAAAGTACCTTGCCCAACCTATCCAACGGCAAAACAACCATCGCGTCCGGGTTTTCAGGAAAGGTCATCTTGGCGATTAAACCACCGTCCACTTTGCGCCAGCAGAACGTGGATGGTTTGAAGCCCCGGGCCGCGACGTCGTCGAGGACGCCAGCTTTGCGGAGGATTTGCACCGCGGGAGGCGCATAGTGTGCTGCACGAGGCTGCTCGTCGAGTTTGGAGGTTTGTTCGACAAGTGTCGTGGAGATTCCTTGTCTCGCGAGGAGGATGGAGAGGAGAAGACCAGATGGGCCGGCGCCGACAATGAGGACTTTGGAGATTTTCCCCTTGCTCAGTCCTGCTCCTGCTGGAGAAGGAGCTGGTTGTGTACCGGTCATTACTGAGTTTCGTGTTCTCCTCTTCTTTTTATCCTGAAATTGGTAGATATACCAAATGGCTGTGTTCTAACAAAGTATGTACCTATAGGAACAGGAAAACAGACCAGACCGTTCACCGACTAAAAATACGGACAAATTGATCTCCGTTCTTTACATAAAGTAATATATCATACCAGCCAGCGACACTGAAACCATTTATGTCTGAGAAAAAAAGGGTACAAGCATCGTGGGGCTCCTCCTGCTGCTACTCTACCTAGCTAGCTAACGCCCGATGTCGCTCGGGGAGGATGAGAGTTGAACCCACACGCCAACAGATGCGGGGCCAGTATGAGCCATCTATCTCTTCACAGCCTCTCTCTTAGCAGACGAGAAGCTAGCAATACTCCAGACGCGGCACGGCGCTAAAGGACTCAGAGTGTACAACTGGAAAGGACAGATCCCATCGGGAAAACTCCATGCGGGGCAGGTGTGGCGTGGATAGACAGAAGTTCTAGTATGCTAGAGCCTAGTGCTCTTATTCTATACGAGAGGAAAGCCTGAACCTCGGGTAAACTCCACTGGGCAGATGATTCTTTTCTTGTCTTCCTTGGTGATGGTGACAGAGATCGATAGAAGTCGATTAACTGATTAAAGCATGTATTAACGGAGAATACTACGTGGGATGAGCAGGAAAATTGACACTAACGCATTGCACCATGGGCATATTTACTGTATTATTTCGAAGTACGTGCTACTCTACCATATACAATGTGGATATGGGGGCGGGAGTGGAAATGCGGGGTGGACAACCTGGATGTGGAGGCTCGGCGCAGGAGTGGTAGACGGATCAGATCAGGCAAAGACCTAAATTTCTAGATCATAATATGTTTTCACAATATGCACGGTTCGCAAGGTTCATCTCTACAGTCTCAAAGACGATAGGTCTACGACACTGATCAGAACGAGTTGAATTGTCCTTGATATCATTTTGTCTATATCCTTCTTTCCCAAAGAAAATGAAATGCTTATATAACTAGAACCGAAAAAGAAATGAAACTACTCCAGATTTTATCATCATCTGCATATCCGGAATTCATATGTTAAATGTCGTCTCGTCGCTCAGATACAAAGAACTAGCTTAGTGGTGGAACAGCCGAGTACCCTGCTCGACGTACACGATTCCGAGCTTCTCGGCGGTCTCGAAGACTGCGCCATCGTTCTGACTGCCGCTGGGGGCAGCAATGTACTTGACGCCGGAGCGGGCAGCACGGAACACGTTGTCCGTGAAGGGGAACTGTGCACGGAATGTTAGTCACTGATATGCAGATATAAACAGGATTAGGTCCACATACGAAAGCATCCGAGGAGACAGCGACCTCGCCCAGCTGCTTGAGCCAAGCCTCACGCTCTTCCTTGGTGAACTGAGCAGGAACCTCCTCGAAGACGCGCTCGAAGTCGGCCTTCTCGATCTCGTTGCTGGGAACCTGACCGGAGCACAGCATGTCGATAGCGTTACTCTTGTCGGGGCGCTTGGTGCCCTTCTTCCACTTGAGGTTAATAGCACGGTCGTGGAAACGCATCCACCAGTTGTCAGCCTTGTCACCAGCCAGACGGGTACAGTGGATACGACTCTGCTGGCCAGCACCCAGACCAATGACCTGGCCGTTCAGTGCATAGCAGACAGAGTTGGATTGCGTGTACTTCAGGGCAATGGTAGCCACGGTAAGGTCACGAAGAGCAGAGTCGGGCAGAGTCTTCAAGTCCTTCGGGGTGACAATAGTGTTGAAGGTCTTGCTGGGAGTGATGGTGACATCGTTGCGGTGCTGGGTAAGCTGGACACCATAGAGGGTACGGGTCTCCTGGGGAGCAGGGACGTAGGAGTCGTCCATCTGGAGGACAAGGTACTTGCCGCCCTTCTTGCCGGTCAGGAGCTTGAGAGCCTCGGGCTCGTAGCCAGGGGCGATGACACCGTCAGAAACCTCGCGAGAGATGATCTTAGCGGTGGGAACGTCGACGACGTCACTGAGGGCGATAACATCTCCGAAGCTGGACATGCGGTCCGCGCCACGAGCACGAGCGTAAGCCTGAGCAAGGCCGGAGTTCTCGATACCCTCAATGTCATCAACCATGTAGACCTTGCGCTCCTTCTCGTTCAAGGGAACACCGATAGCAGCACCGGCGGGGGAAACGTGCTTGAAGCTAGCCGCAGCAGGGAAGCCGAGGGCCTGCTTCAGCTCCTTAACCAGCGGCCAGGCGTTAAGGGCATCAAGCAAGTTCACGTAGCCGGGAGAACCACCGAGCACCTTGAAAGGAAGCTTGCCCTGGGTCATGAAGGCAGCGGCGGGCTTCTGGTGGGGGTTGGTACCGTAGCGGAGAGACAGGTGCTGAAGACCGTTACCAGCATACTGCTTGCGGAAGAAGCCCGAAATGGCAGTATCGTAGTCAGCGGTCTGCTCGAAGGCCTTGAGAGCATACAGATTGCGGCTAGCCTCAGTGACCTCACCAGCCTCCAGCTCCTTCAGGAACTCGGGGTAGTCGCTCGGGTCGGAGAGGATAGTAACACGGGAGTGGTTCTTTGCTGCGGCACGGAGAAGAGTCACGCCACCAATGTCAATTTCCTCGACAGCTTCCGGGATAGTGACGTTGACCTTGGCGACAGTCTCCTTGAAGGGGTAGAGGTTGCAGACGACGTAGTCCACCTTGGCAATCTTCTGGTCCGCCAGGTCCTTCTCGTCAGCCTCGATATCGCGGGCCAGGATACCACCGTGCACAGCAGGGTGGAGGGTCTTGACACGGCCGCCAAGCATCTCGGGGGCATTGGTGATAGCAGAGACATCCCTTATGGTACGGTCAGCTAGAGCTTCCTCCAATACGACATGCTCCTATCCGTTGCCCAGCCAGATGCAATCACACCACTCCCAGTTGACGAAGGAGCGCGACCACATTTGCTATACCGCATAATGTATGGGAAGACTCACTCAACGGGGAATCCAGCCTCGCGAATCAACTTCGCCGTACCACCCGATGCGAGCAGACGCACATTGTGCTGAACGAGGCCCTTGGCCAGGTCCAGAAGACCGGTCTTGTCGTAGACGGAAAGGATAGCTATACAAAGCGTCAGCCAAAGCTATCACGACAATCGATCACATATTAAAAAAGACCAAATCATATCGATCGATCGAACAAATATGTCAAATATTAAAAAAAGAACGACGTACCTGACTTCTGTGCCATGATGAATGAAATCCCTGTCGGAACTAATCATCAAAGAGCAACCAGTATTAGCCCCAGATTTTCGAATCAATTTCTTCACGGTACAAAGCCAAGAGCAAAAACACAGGATGGAACAAAGAACAAAACTCGAAAGCCACGATTCACACATACCTTTTCCTCTTCGATTGAGTCCAAAAGAAGAAGTCAACACGGAGTTGTAAAACCAACAAGAAAAAAGAAGAGAGGTCGACAACGACTTCGCACTTTTTCTCTGCTCTTTCCCTTTTTCCCGCGGGGTTGTCGCTCCTTCTCACTCTTGCACTTGCCGCTCGCGCAACCAACCCCGCACCATCCCGCATTTGGTTTAGTCCCCTTCCGATCTCGCCATTGACATCAACCCTTCACCGCTTTCCTATCCTGATTCATTGATCATGTGATATCACCTGATAGTTATGGGAGCACCACGTGATGTATACGCACAGGCCATCTACCTAAACGGGTCCGCGTATATTTTGAGATTTTTCGGTGCTCAATTTCCTCTTCTTTTTTCTTTTTTTTTTCTTCATGAACAACGCAAATAATCAACATTCTTCTCAAAAAGCGTTCCTACGAGGTTTACTTCTAGTTGCCTATGAAGTACGGAAATCGTCATAGAGAATGGAGATCAAATGTGACTTCGGTTGCATGGTGTCGATCTTGGGTGCAGTGTCTTCCTCTTGCTAAGTGGAAGGGATTGCAATGATTGACTCCACATGCTCCTTTTTTTGCCCTCTTTCATACTCGATCTTACGCTCTAATGTACGGGTGACTGAATGGCTGGAGAGTGTCTTCATTCTAAGGGATGGAGGGTCCCTTCTGGGGATTGGAGAAAAAAAAAAAGCATCACGTAAAAATTCGTAGTCTGCGTTGAACAGTCTATTACTAAAAGAGTTGAATGGCTGTATGAATGTGCGAGTCATAACGTCAAGGGAATTTTCTCTAATCCCTCCGGGTATAAACGACAATAGTGATCGACTTTCTATGTACGGTCTCATGTGTGTTGGAACAATTTCAGCGGCTTCCTGCAGGCGCGCCCGGTGCCAGCAAACGTCCAATGTTTCCAAAGCACACACAGGCGCAAAACAAGACACTGGCAACCCACGTGCCGATCGCGATGCTGTCCCAAGAGAGCCCCAGCTCGACTCCGTAGCTCTGC
Source organism: Paecilomyces formosus (assembly GCA_029606185.1). Taxonomy (NCBI): domain Eukaryota; kingdom Fungi; phylum Ascomycota; class Eurotiomycetes; order Eurotiales; family Thermoascaceae; genus Paecilomyces; species Paecilomyces formosus. The sequence goes on along the minus strand of JAPVCB010000025.1, from coordinate 226,792 downwards.
CCTGAGCGGTTGGGGATCGTGATTCTCGCAGGCGGATCAGTTGGCATTGGGATCACCTCCGGGTTGACCTGCAAGATGACCCCCATTCCAATTATAGACACTGCTGTTGACAGGAAGAATCCAGGCTTGGAACGATCCACGAGGTACCACAGGACCGGGTTGACGAGGGCGAGGGTGAGAGAGGCTTGGGCTGTACTCTGCCAGGGTAACCTGCGCTATACGATTGTTAGCATCTGGTGTATAGATCATGGAAGCTGATTTCAAAGGAACTTACAGTAGCAAAAGCAATGCCTACAAAGGCACCGACGCTGCGGACAACAGGACTCCAGCGCGAGAATCGAGACTCTGCATCTGGCTGTTTAGCTGGCTTCGCAGCTTCACCCAAGAAGTCTCCCCATAACACGTCAAGCCAAGGCAGCACGCTCCCCAGGGCCACACCGGCAAGTCCCCATAAGCCAATGTATTCCCAAGAGGACGAATCGATGTTCGTCTTCACGGGTGTAATCCAGTGATTCTCGTGTAGGTGAGAGACAAGGGTGCCGTAGGCAACACCGAAACCGAACAGAAGGACACTCCTCACCACGAAGGGAAGAACCGTTCCACGAAAGCCATGGGTGCGTCGAGAAGAAGAGCCTCTCCTCAAAGCTGGTTTCTCTTCAGACACAGGCGATAACTGCGTCTTCTCAGCGCCGGAGGGCGGAACTTCTGTCCCCCATGGTGTTGAATCGTCGCGCGGGTTGTCGAATGCGGTTGGAGAGTAGATACCGTACAAGGTGGACGACGTCAAGTTGAGAATCGAGCCGGTTCGGCTTCCCAGTCCGTCTTTTGTGTTTTCTTTTGGGCTCAACAGATCTGAACTCGCAGGCTCTGGATGAGGCGTGGAAGGCTCGGAGGAATCGTTGGACGGCGCCAGCTCGAACGTGCGCCGTGGCACGGGTTGGACTAATGTGGGCTGTTGTTGAGACATGGTGGGCGAAATCAACAGTTGCTCACCGGGCAGAAGCTGCTTCTGCGCCCGTAACGAGTGTTAAGAGTCTGCAATGATATTTTTTCGCGCTCCCAAGGCAGCATGCAACGAGGGAGACTGGGCGGTTCCTCTTAGCGTTGTCGCGGACGAAAGTTAAGTAGAGCTCCGAGTCTGGTGAGTGAGGAAGGATGAATTCGACTACACTCAACGCGCCAAAATAGGAACAGTGTAGCACACTTCGATTATTGATAAATGAAAACTCCACCTGAAGCTCCAGTAACGCTCCTCAGGTATCTGGGGAAATGGACCTGCGGTGCCGGACAAGTGTCTGTTCTTAAGCTCACCGTGTAACTAACGGATTGTGTATGGTCCCGACGCCGACGGGGTCAACAGTTTCAGCGCTAACTTATTCGCAAATAGCCCGAAAGGATTGGCGGGAAACTTAAGCTGTGAAGGGCGGAGAACTGCTGATCACCCGGTCAGTCAGTTGAATGGACGTTTACATTCCTCACTGAGCGGGGAAGAGATGGGGGAATTGTACTTTAGTTGCTCGCGTGTATTGTTTCAGGTCGATCCTGCCCACATGTATTATTGTACAAGCTGGTTCCGGGATGAAAAGCACAGGAAATGATCACTCCGGTGGTGCAATGTTATAACGCAGATAGATCCAGAAGCCACCTTCAAAGGAAAGAGTAAGAGATACAGACAAAAACGAGCTGATGACCTCTTTCACTGGCAGAATCAGATGGAAAACCACCAGGCAGATGAGCACAGAGCGAATTGGGAAAACAGAATATCCATGTTGTCAGTAATCGAAAGGCCGCCGGACCGCAATTTTCACATGCTTCTTTTCGTCACTTCGCGACGGTCACTGCTGGCTTTCTCTTCTTTTTGCCGCTTCCACGAGTCGACAACGGCATTTTGCCAATTAATTCTCCGTTACGGTGCCATTATGGAGACGCTATCCGGTCAATCCGATCTAGAGCCTCTAAGCAGACTGAGACTGCATCCATGCATCCTCAACAAAGACCAGGACGGCCATTCTCCCCCGGCAAATTAGAAATCAGATACCGTCAACAACCGAGGCCATTGTTTGTGTCGAAGCTAACCATCGTGTGGGCCCTCGTACGGAGAGCATACTTATCCATCACTCAGCATCCTTACATTGCTTCAGTAGTTACTCTATTGATCGGGCTTACGCTGATAGAGTCACTCGATACGATCTGTTGAGAGTCGTTGATGCGATCTAGCCAGCCACTTGCGATGCCTTGATCCAATCGGGCGCCCTTTCGAACAGGCGAGAGAGCAAGGGTCATTCCTAATAATGCTGCGGAATCTCAGTCTAATTCCCCATAGAGAATCGCCATGTCTGTAGTTAGGACTAGTCGAATTGGCGCGATCTGACACACCTTGCAGTCAGATCTAGCATGGCCCGTTGAGAGGATAGTAGCTATCCGTCTCTTCCTTCGCATATGTGCAATAATGCTTAGTATGGTATGGACCAACAAATCGAAGGTGGTTATTTCTATTCAACTATAAGTGATTCCTAATGTATATGCCAAGATAAAAGGTTGCGGCGTGTGTAACGTATATATATATATTGCACGCGAAAAAAATGGAATAACTATGCTATTTCAAGTACACACACATATATATATCGATCAATACCAGAGATATAACGACAAAAAGAAGAAAAAGCATGATCTGTTTAAACCATACACGCTGATTGTATAAAACCAAAATAAAATAGAACTATGTAGCTTGTACTTATCTAAAACACCAGGAGACGATTGACAATCTTTTCTTGAAAGCAGAGCCAGTAATAGTACACATACAGTACATTCGAATGAAAACAACGGTATTCGACGAGGACAGATCACGATCCAGACATAGCCACCCTTCTTACAGTAGCGCCCGAAAGTGATTCCAACATAAGAAGAGATGATCAGAAACAAATAAAAAGAATAAAACGAGACCCATTGATGCTTTGGTGATTGCTGTTGTCGAACCCTCCATACAAACCCAGACACCACCTCGGCCTCTTACTGATCTTCCATGGTTTCATCGTCATCGCCCTCTCCTGCTTCTTCTCCTTCGACCTCAGCTTCTGCTTCTCCCTCGGCTTCCCCCTCTACATCGGCTTCAGGCTCTGAGCTCTCACTCGCAGCATAGCCGTTGCCTCCGTAGTTAGATTCATTCTCGTTCTCGTCACCATCGCCCTCGCCCTCGCCTTCTTCAAGATCCTCGTCTTCGGCTTCTTCCTCCTGCTCATCATCGTCCTCGTTCTCAGTGGAGAGAGCGTCAGCGTCCTCGTCGACATCAGCTTCCGCCTCGCCTTCACCACCTTCAATGAAGCTGTCCTCGTAGCCCTGGTCGTCTTCGCCAGGGGCCAGGCGAGCGCCGCCAGAAGATGGAGCAGGCTCACGACCTTCTTCACCAGCAAGTTCCTTGTCGACATCTTCTTCGCCTTCCCCTTCGACATCTTCGTCCACAGACGCGGTCGGCATGGGGGAGAGCTCCTGACGGAGCGGAGACGGGGCCTCCAGACCCTCTTTAGCAGTAGCAGCTGCGAGGCCACCACGGGAGGTACGACTCCGGCCGCCTCTGTTACGAGCAGAAGCGACTCCATTCCTCCTGGGCGTGCTTGTCGTGCTGCCGGCAGGCTTGCGTCTTCCACGGCTAGTTCTTCCTCCTCTGCCTCGGGAAGAGCCCGCAGGGCCAATGCTAGAAAGATCAACCATTGTGTAGCCATTGGCCTGTGCCTTGTGTCGTTCCTCTCTCTCCTTCTTTCGGTCTTTCTTAGGGCCATTGGCTTCTTCCCAATCCCAGCGGTCCAGCCTTCTATTGGCCTTCCGGATGACAGAGAGGAAAAAGCTTGCGGCTTCACCAAAATCCTCTTCTTCTGCAGGGTTGGGCAGCAAGCCGCCTTTACCCCAGGAGTTCTCATCCTCAGTGTCATATCCGTCTGGAAGGCCCTGGAGCAGGCGCCCGTAGCGTGCCATAGGAATCTCAGCCTCGCGCTTTGCCCGCAGAGCCTTGTAAGCTTCATTCTTGCGCTGAGCCAGGAGATAGTCGATACGTTGTCGGCGATTCTGCTCAACAGCAAGCTGGTGTTGCGTGAGAGGGCGAGGTCTGCGACCGGGAGTATGCTGCGGTGTGATGGCGGACTCCGTAACGAATTGGTTGAGAATAGGATGACCTGAGCCAGGGGGTGCGGGTGAAGCAGAATCGGGTGTCTGATCCATCTTCGTCTTGAGGACCAGACGCTGTTGGGCAGCAGAGGCAGTGAGAGACTCCCTCTTGACTCGCTTGTAGCGTCCACGAGCAGACCCCGGTGTGCGGTAGTCTTCCTCATCCTCAACGCGTCTGGAGGAGGGATGCAGCGGAGTGGACATGGCGGAGCGGCCACCCAGACTGACCCTGTCAGCGCGACCTAAGAGAACTGTTAGACAGAGAGCATAAGATATCCAACGGATGACAATTTACCTGAGAGATCACCAGAAGCCTGGTCGTCATCGAAATTGTAGTCTTGAGCGCCTAGATATGCGATCAGTCATCTGATCAATATGCAAGAAAATTTGAATAGTTACCCTTTCGTGATCTCTTCGTCGCCCTAGGGATAGGTTCGTCTTCTTCCAGAATGCCTGTAAATAGGAATTATTAGCCAATGACCACTTCTGGGTGACTGGCCCAATAGTAGACACAGACGGAGACTTACGCTTTCGCTCCAGTTGTTTCTCTTGTCCGTATTGAATCTCTTCCGGCGTATCTACATTTTCAGCATCGGCCTGTTCTTCAGTCAGGCTGTCAAAAGCAGGAACCTTGATAGGCAGTCCTTCAGTGCCTTCTCCTTCGAGACCAGGTCCAAAGGGGTTGTTGAGTGCTGCATCGTGTGAAAAATCGCTTTCGAGGTACCACCACATGAGCCAAAGGAAGGCTCTAGCACGGCTCTTGCTACTCAGGGTGGCCCGCATAACCAGGTCAAAAAAGTCGCGCGGGGCGAAGAAATGCATTTCAGATATTTTCGGGGCATATTGCGACAGGACGAAAATCAAGTTGACAGGGTTCGTGCGAGGGACGGGCATCTGCTTGATCTTCTCGATTGTGTTCGGCTGATCCGTATCTTCAGAAGCACCTTTGAGGATGGACTTCAACCGCGGAGCATCCTGCAGCTGCTTGTAGGCATTGGGGTCCTGATGCGCTTGGAGCGAGGGAATCGAGTGGTAGGTCCGTAGCTGCGCTCGCATTTCGGGGAAGACTACCAGGGGTCAGCTTCGAATATCCATCACAGTGGTCAAATCCATAAATAGGGAACTACCCACAGTTGAGAGTTGTGTTCATTCTGCCAAAGTTGACGAGCAGACAGACCATGGCCATGCTGATGGCTGCTTGCTTGTCATTCTGCAGCTTATCCTTGAGTATCTTGCTGGTCTTGCTGCTCTTTGCCATCGCATCAATGTAGATGTCCGCAAAATCCATGCCCTTGCGTCCGTCTGACAGACGAGTGAACACAGGCGTCCTGTCCTCGAAGACCAATTTGAGGAACTGGTATTGGATGTCTTTCCGCCAGAGAGGGATACCATCCTCTTTCTTCAAATGCCTGATCTTATTTCCCGAGTACACAGAGCCAATAGTCCCATTGGCCTGGCGCCTGGTGCCCACGGTCGCACTGACGGTCGTGTGAGTAGGCTGGTCATCCTGGGCCTCGGACTGCGCAAACGACTCGTCCGCGGCGCTGCTGTCGACTTCGGCCATGATCGCGAATATTGTTCTTCAACCGATAATATCACACCTATTGACCTCGAGAGTCTGGTGGTAACTCCGATGTATTGGCGTGCCAGCCGCCAGGGTCAGATTTGGTGGAAACGACCAGACGTGAAGGGGAAGATGATCGCGACGAGGTGATAGTTAATTAGAAAGGAGCCGGACGCGAACTGATCCAGGAGTGGTTGTAGGAGGAAACAAATCAATTCTTGCGATCCTGAGGAAGGGGGACGCTGAATAAAGCAGGATTAAAAGATCTGAGGCGAGAACGGATGGTGTCCCTGGATTTCTTAGAACCGCGTGTTCACCTCGATCGGAAGAGCCGCAGTCTTGGTTCGAGTGCGGATCGGAGGTTCTTAGTCGATCCCGCTGAGCTTGGATGGTTACCAGCATTAGTTGGATACCTCCCGAGACGCCGCCTTCGACACGCTCTACGCTCGAGAATTCCGCAGATTTAAAACCGCGAGTTCCTTTTGATTATTTTTACTTTACTTTAATTAGTTTTAATCTTAATTTCGCTTGAACATTAAGATCTGTAAACAGGAAGTTAGCCAATGCGCCTATATGTTCATATACGTGGTGTGTCGGTGAATGGCATGACTCCATTTACCTTACGATATTGAGGAACAATTGTTGTAATTGACGTGGTCTGAACAAGCAATTACTGATACAGCTCTGGCTAAACTGAAATTCCTTCATTCTCGAGGAGTAAGCCTAAGCACTGTTACGAGGACAAATCATACATCCGCTTCTACCACGCTATCCAAATGGTTCATACAATACACCGAGACTACTAATACATTGTCACTGAGCTGCAATTGTCCACGAAAGGAAATGGAAAAGTTATTTTGAAGTATCACAGATTTTTTGCGTGGATTGAACTTCAGCTATGATAGATACTAAACAGAGAAACTTTTTTTTGAGAGCTCTCTCCTCGAGGCTTCGAGATCTCCAGGCTCTCATAAGCCACGCCATGAAAGGGCCATCTCCAGCGTCATGTCTTCGTGCCGAAACCTGCTGCTGACATGAAATAACTATGATGTCCGGGCACCAGAAAATCAATAGAGCATCAGCAAAGCAGCTTTCTCCAATCCTCCACGAGTCCGAAATAAGAAACAGATCCCATCAGATGTTACCCCACGGACCCCAGTGCAGAGAACTTTTTGGTTGAAGCAGCTCAAGCTAACGCCAATCGCAATGCAATGAATCCAGTCTATACCACCTCGTGCATCACCGATGCACACGCCGTATCCGCCGAAGAAAGCCCGCGATCGGTCTCCTCCCTCCTGCGCTCGATGACTGCGCAGGCAAGAGTTACCATTCAAAAGCCGGAGAACATACAGTGACACGAAAGCCGGAGAAGAAAGCGCCGATTTTTGGTAAAAGAGAAAAGGACGTAGCCGTGATGAGAGAAATGGAAAGGAAACAGAAATGAAGAAGTCGAGAAGCCCGCCATTAGATACCTGAACTCAAGAGATCTATCTTGCGAGGCACGGCCGATGCAGATAGAGGCGCACCGAGCACATGAAAATCATAAAGCAACTTTTCTAAGAAAAGCCGACAAGCCCGCCCGGCGCGTCGTGCAAGTGTGCCCCGGTCTTGGAAGCTCAACAAAGTATGGGTATCTGATGAAAGCGGTCACAAAAGAAAGCCAATGCTGTCTATGATATTCATGCAATGCCGATATGAAGGGTTCGAGATCGCTCAACGACGATCCATGAACTGCAGAAGGTATCGGACTGCATAGAATGCCCATCTCTAATCAGTGGAGCAAAGACAAAGGAAGAAGACAAAATCTCGAGAAATACTGAGTACAAGCAGGAAACACATCGCAAAACGTAAAGCACGAGGAGATTCGTCGCAGTCGTGACAAAGCCGGTCTCGGACGAGAGAAGCCCGAAGACAGTGTTCTGATCGTATCCGTTAAGAACCGGTGAGATAGCAAGGGAAACAATCAGACTCGTTGGCCTCGTCAAGAGACCACAACTGATTTACCACCAGGAAGAAGCGCCAGTTGGGCCAGAGGGGTTGCCATAGCTGCCGCCGTAGCCACCACCTCCGTATCCGCTGTACTGAGGAGCACCGCCGTAGCCGCTGCTGCCGCCGCCGGAATAGCCACCAGGACCGCCGCCAAAGCTGCTACCGTAGGAGGGAGCACTGCCCATACCACCGCCCATGCGACGGACGTCACGGGTCGCGTTGCTACCACGGCCACGGCCTCCACGACCACCACGGCCACCGTATCCGCTACCCTCACGGGCAATGTTCTCCAGGAAGGAGGGAACCTCCTGGTTGGCCTCCTTGAGAAGGTCAATCAGGTCACGGACGACACCACGGTTGCCACGGTTGAAGAAAGCAGTAGCAATACCAGTGTTACCAGCACGGCCGGTACGACCAATACGGTGGACATAGTCATCGATATCGGTAGGAAGATCGTAGTTGACGACGTGGGTGACGTTGGGGATATCGAGACCACGAGCCGCAACAGCAGTGGCGACCAAGATAGGGCATCGTCCGTTACGGAAGAACTCGAGAGCTCGCTCACGCTCACGCTGGGTACGGTCACCGTGAATGGCGGTGGCAGGGAAGCTCTGGTTGATGAGGAAGTCGGACAGAGAGTCGGCCATACGCTTGGTCTCAACGAAGATAAGGGTCAGGCCACTAGTGCCGTGGGTGTGAAGGATATCAAGGAGGACGGAACGCTTGTCCTGGTCCTCGACGTATTCCACACGCTGGGTGATGTTCTCAGAGGTAGAACCCACACGACCAACCGACAGGAAAACGTAGTCCTTCAGGAAATCACGAGCGAGCATCTGGATGTCGCGGGGGAAGGTGGCCGAGAACATCAGAGTCTGGCGGGCGTTGACAGGAGGCATATCCTCGCCCTCAACAATACGACGGATCTGGGGCTCGAAACCCATGTCCAGCATGCGATCAGCCTCATCAAGAACGAGATATTTGATGTTGACGAGTGAGATACGGCCACGCTCGATCAGGTCGACCAGACGACCGGGGGTAGCAACAAGCAGATCACAGCCGCGCTCAATCTGGCGGAGCTGGGAACCAATGTCGGCACCACCGTACACGACACAGGGGCGGACCCAAGAGCGGTAGGCGAACTTGCGAGCCTCGTCGTAGATCTGAGAGACCAGCTCACGAGTGGGAGCGAGAATGAGAGAGGTCGGGTAGGCCTTGCGCTGACGACCGTAGCTGAACTGTCCGCCAGCCTGAGGAGCAGCGGAGGGGCCGTTCTGGAAGGCCTGGGAAAGGATGGGGAACAGGAAACCACCAGTCTTTCCGGAACCGGTCTGAGCACAGGCCATCAGATCACGGCCGTTCATCACAATCGGGATCGAGTACTTCTGGACGGGGGTGGGGGTCTGATAATGGGCCAGAGCGATGTTGGAGATAAGGTGGTCATCCAGCGGCGGGTTGGTGAAGGCGTTCACAGGCTCTGGGACATCCTGACCGGAGGCCTCAACGGGAATGTCGTCGTAGTTGGCGAAGTTGATACCGGTCTGCTGCTTGGAGGGATCGTTGGGGACACCAAACAGCTCTCGCTCGACACGGGCGTTGGCAGGACCGGGGATGTGCTTGCCATCGCGCCACTGACCATCACCAGATCCACGGGCAGCGTTTCCACCGCCGTAGGAGCCTCCATGACCTCCGTGACCTCCGTGACCTGGGTTTCCGTAAGCATTGAGATCGAATGTACGGCGTGGGCCATCAGGGTTATTCCAGTTGTTACCATTGGGTCCACCTCGAGGGGTAAAATCAGGAGCATTCGCCCAGTTGCCGCCGCCGCCGCCGCCGCCGCCGCCGCGTCCAGCGTTTCTTCCACCCCAAGCGCCGCCGCTGGGAGGGGGGGCAGCACCGTCCATGCCCATGGGGCTGGGGCCACCGCGTCCACGCAGGTGTGGCGGGATGTAGGCAGCACGGCCAGTGTTGTGTTGAGGCGCGTGCTGAGACTCGTTGAGAGAGAGGTTTCCAATCTTCAAGCTGTCGGCCATATTGAATTTCGAATCACTTTTCTGCTGAGGTGAGGCGAAAACGTTCAGTCTTTGCTTTCTTGTCTGTTGGGATGAGAAAGGCGGTCTCGCCTGCTGACGTACAGTTGAACAAGTTTCAAATACGATGACCGTGGGTAAATCGCCTGAAATCGTTAAGAGCTCCTCGTGAACACTTAACGAAAGTCTACAGACGAAAAAATGCGTCGGTTATATCGAGATAAAAAGAGAGCGACGAGAAGTTCGTGTAACGTCTCAAGTCTCTCTCAGGTGGCGATCGAAACACAGAAAAAGACCTTCAAGAGAGAACAGAAAAAAATCTCTCCAAAGATCTAAGCTCTATGTCTGGAAAGAAAAAAAAGGAAAGAGAAAAATGACAATGGATGTAGGTAAAAGGAAGAGTTATGGAGGAGGTTGAGGGTGTTGTGAAGGGTTTGTGGGAAGGAGGAAGAGATAGAAGGGAGGAGGCGCAAACCTAGGAGGTTTTAAAAAAAATGGCGAAGGCAACAGACGGTCCGTCGTGTGCTGGGCTGGCCTGGGCTAGCCTGGGGTTCGCCTTCTCCCCGGCCCTGTTTGGCTCACTTCCGCGCTGTGTTCGAATTTTGCACCGCGGGCGACCTGGGGCGCTCTCTTTGGAACACCCTCCTTCGTGCGCTCTCGCTCGCTCTCTGTTCCCTTTCTGCTCCACTCCCTGGTTCTGCTGGGGACTTCTCTTCCGCCGGCTGCAAATTCAGAAAAAAAGAGAACGGGAAAAAAGCTTATCGCCACCGGGAGAGGCTGGTCATCTTTCCCACTTGCTCACTAAACGATCACCGTCAGTGGCTGGCCCTCGATTGTCGCTCCCACTAACCGCTTCCTGATCTTCAGTTGAGAAGGTCTATACTGAGAAGAGACAGCTACGCGTACAGCTCGTCGGGTGATATACCGAATCATCTTGTTCTTTCAAGACACTGCTTTGTCATGGCCGTTCAAGGCTTGACATCCATCTGGGAGTGCCTACGAATAGCCAGCTATTACTTTCCTGATCGTCTGGAACCACCCGCTGTGGCTTGCCCATCCATTCTGTGCCTGGGACAGATGCAGATGCAGACAACGTACAGTACATACACATGTGCTGCTTGATGATTCACGAACATCTAATGCCAGCCTCGAATACATCCCAATATATACTTGATGGATTCAGTGTTGTAGCGGCTGGGATATTACATTATGCATTGCACGTTTGCAGAAGGCTCTTGCCAATCTCTCGACCCTGCAAGGTCTTTTTTGAAACAGCCAAGTTCTCTTCTACAATTACATCAACCTTTCACAGTTCAAGGATGCCATCAGGACTTCAGCCATTGAATGCTAAGCATCGTTTTGTTAACTCCAGTGCTATCATGGTATGTACCATACGTCTAGTCGATCGTCCGCCTTTACGATAAGCCGCGATAACCCAAATTCCACGATGGGTGAGTCTATTCCCAACATGGCATCGCCCGGCCTGTCCCGATATATCCATGGGCACACGGTTTCGCAGCGAGGCGAACCTCGGAAATATCTCGTCGATTATATTAATTGGATCAGGGGACTACGGGAGTAGATGCGAAGCTTCTTTCCGTCGAGTCATGAGGGCCCTGGCATCTGACGAAAGCCACGATCAGGAGCACCATCCCGATGACATTACTCTAGACATCACGTGATAACAGCAGGTTGCCACCCCCAATGTGGCGATGCCGTGTGGACAGGCGGGTCAACGAGTGCGCCCCGGTTACTCAGAATATTCTACTGGTTAGGAGGCCCTGCTCGATTATTCGGAACAGAGATTAGCGGTCAGGGCACCATCTTATCTGCCTCGAGTGCTCGAGATGGTTGCCGTGCCGGTTCCTCTCATAGGACGGGGAAATACACGGTCTTAACTAGAGGATGAAGCATGATCCTATTCTTGTAGCATACTCTGACAGGACAGCTCCTTTAAACCATGGCTTTCTCCTCCTCGAGAGTCTCATTCACAGAGTTGCGGCGTCTGAGATACACAACAACAAGCGCCACAACAGCTAGCAGCACAGCAATCTTCGCGAGAGGCACAGCACTCTCCGCCTCTTGGGCGGGCAGCGTCAGTTCGCCGGCCTGCTCTTCGGAACTGGGTACTTCTTCGTAGTCTTAAGTCATAAGCGCAAATATATCAGCAATCCCAGAGCGACAAGGGGTGAATCTTAAAAAAGGCTTAAAGCTCCTTGTGGCTACCTTTCTCGGGCTCCGATTCCACCTCAAGTTCACCACTCTTGGCGATCTTGACTTCCTCAATGGGCTTGTCTCCAGCGCCCTTGGGGACATTCTCGATCTTCTCGACAATGTCGTAGCCCTCGAGAACCTCGCCAAAGACGACGTGACGTCCATCGAGCCAACTAGCAAGAAATGTTAGAGACTTGTCCAAAGGACAGAACCACAAAGAGTACTTACGGAGTTGGGACCGTGGTGATGAAGAACTGAGAGCCGTTGGTGTCCTTTCCGGCGTTCGCCATGCCTAAACCAGTCAGTATGTCGACATCATCTGTGGGCCTGCGAGGACATACTCAGGAGACCCTTCTTGGTGTGGCGGAGCTTGAAGTTCTCGTCGGGGAACTTGGCACCGTAGATGGACTTTCCACCAGTTCCTGCAGAGCTGTCAGTATCTATTTGACACCGTAGAACTTCGATCAGGAAAGGGTCCCCTACCATCTCCCCTGGTGAAGTCTCCACCCTGAATCATGAACTGCTTGATAACACGGTGGAAGGTAGATCCCTCGTAGCCAAATCCCTTCTCGCCAGTCGCCAGAGCTCTGCACAGCGCGCCAGTCAGTTGTTATGCGTATGGCCTGATATATCATCACTAGGGTTATCCTACCGGAAGTTCTCAGCCGTCTAGATAAGAGACGATGTCAGCATATGATACGAAATGAGCGTGGTGCCGCGTTGCTTACCTTTGGGACGGTCTTGCCGTACAATCCCAGGACGACTCTTCCGAGGGGCTTTCCACCATGCTCGATATCGAAGAAAACCTGCGGCAAGTCTGTCAGCATATAAATTCCACTGGCGATAAGTTTCCCTGAACTCAGCGGCATACCTTGTTGGTGACCTTCGGTCCGCGAGGCTGCTTCGTTTCCTCCGCCTGAGCCAGCGCGAAGCCGACAACAAAGACGAGGAAGAACGACAAGAATATCTGCCTGAAATTCATGGTTGCTCTCAATTGGATTCCGCAACTCTCGGAAGGAATCGTTTGAGGTGGGAGATCTTGGGAATAGATAGGGAGAGCAAGGCGGTGATCAAGCCAGCTTGCGTAAAGTACCCAGGTAGCTCAAGCAGAGCAGTAATAATACTAGGACAATGAAACGCTCCCCAGACAAGGGGCGGGGATCAATTGCAACATATTGTTACAAGGTTAGGGACCAATCAGCCAATAAAAGCCTGTATTTACGAGCATGCACTGACCATTATTAATACATGCCTGTATGGGATAGGTAAATTACCGATAAAAAAAAATACGGCCGCATGGGACACTCGGCGGAATGTTATTGCGGGCTGATTTCTTCCGCGCTCCGAACATACCATACGGCGAAAGGGCCGCATATCGAAGTATCGACTGCCAGATTCCGGCATTGACAACGCTGTGGTTGCAGGAACAGTCCCCATCTCAGTCAGACAAGATGGTACGTGGTATCCAGCTATTTGCCAATGTGACTGAATTATTTCAACGATCACGCAGCTGACACGAACCAGGTCTTCATTCTCGGCGTCAACTTTCCTGAGAGGAACCTCGTCAAGGCAAGCATATCTACTCAACTCACTCCCAGGAGCGTCGTCGATAGAAATCCAGACTCCGAACTAACGTATTTTTATTCCATATGTACAGAAGTCCCTCGAGTCCTTCTTCGGCGTTGGTCCTCAGCACTCTTCCCGACTCATGTCCCGCTTCTTCATCCACCCGACGGCCAAGGTGGGCGAGCTCGCCAACAAGCAGGTGCTCGATCTCACGGGGGCGCTGTCGGAAATGAAGATCGAGAACGACCTCCGCAGACAGATCCTAGATGATATTAAGCGATTGAGAGACACTGGCACTTACCGTGGTCGGAGACATGCGCTGGGATTGCCCGTTCGCGGCCAGAACACGAGGAACCAGGTTCGTCTCGAATCTCTCTACCTGACTTTATCACTTGCAAGAGCCTGGGGTTACTAATGTTGGAATCGTTTCTAGATCAAAACTGCTATCAAGCTCAACCGTGTCGAGCGACGACTGTGATATATACGCTTTTTCATATAGGGGACACATTGGAAGGCGTTTATTTTATCATTTCCAGCTGCTGGTCATAATTTTTTATCATGTACAGTATTTGTATCACGAAGGAAAAAAGAGAAGAATAGACGGGGAAGACAATACCAGTTTCTTTCCGCAGTCGAGTCTTGCGTCGTCAATATCGATAGATGCATTAATTACAGTACAGGACATATAGATCATGAAATAAGCAACAGTTCTATGACACCAATCCAATGTATACACGAAAATGACTAGATGCACTTTTCTCTTTCCCAACGCCTCTCCGCTCCGTTCTTAGTTCCCTGCGTTCCCATTCGAAGAGAGCACTCCTTCCCCACGGTTGATTTGGATCCTCTTGTCCTCTCCGGCACTCACAATACCTACTGTCTTGTCCCAGCACACGCTGAAAACCTTGACACCCTCACCGCCAATACGCTTAGAGTCGGCCTTTCCTTCTTCTTCCAGGCTCTTGCGCGAAATAGTGTAGATGCTTTCACCAACGACGCCATCCTTCTCCGTCTTGGTAGATCGGATATCCCAGATGCGACATGTACCGTCGTGACTGCCACTGATAAGACCGTACGTGCTGTGAGGGTCGCGGTGGAGAGATACGACAGCGTTGGTGTGCCCTCGTAGCGTCATAGCCGATATCGTCGTGGCCGAGACACGGGGGTCAATAAGAGTGATGTGGCGGGCAGACGTTCCAGCGGCAAGCAGATGAAGGTCAGGGAGGTGCTCGAGTGACAACAGTGAATGGGCTGTTGACCGCGTATCTACCAATGCAGATGTAACGAGGTCCCAGGTGCGCAACGAGTGGTCCCATGATGCGGAATACCCAACAGTCGAGTCCTTTGCGTCGAAAATGGCAGCCGATACTGGCCCTGTGTGGCCGGTCATCAACGAAAGCGGTCCTCGCTGTGGGGTTGTGACAGAAGAGTTCAACTTCCGGCGCTTCGAGCTTCGAACAGCATTAGATGGCAGTAGATCCTCCGGAGCAGCTGGCGCGTCCGATTTCTTGGTTGACCAGAATCCAACGGAATGGTCCGAGGAAGCAGACAGAATGCGATTCGAGGGTCCATGCACAGCCAGCGAGTTGATACCCGATTTGTGTCCATATAGATCTAGCTGTGGAGACATCTTTCCGGTAAATCCATCTTCGTCTTCGGCATACTTCCACAGTTTCACCGTCCGATCCAAGCCTGCAGATGCGATCTGGGTTGGCGACACGAATTTTGCCGCCTTGACGGACGCAGTGTGACCGCCGTCAGCAGCGGAGGGAGAGACAGCGATTGTCTGAGACGACATGTTCCATATCCGCAGAAGACCATCGTAGCTACCGGAAAGAATCCTTTCTTGTCCTTGCGAAACCTGAGCAGAAGACGTCCAAGACGCCGCCGGGGCAGTTGTGGAAAGCACATCAACGGAGCTGACCCAGTCATCGTGCAAGAAAGATGCGACATGGAGCGGAGGTACCAGTGCGCGCACATATTCGACTTCGAGAGTGGTTTCAGCAGAGATACCGTTCGCAGTTAAATATTCGTCGATTGATGTGCGAAGATACGTCCCATTGACCAAGAATTCGAAAGGAACGGGTCTCTCGTTGCTCAACAAGTTATTCACGAGGGTGGACAGAGCATATCGTCTTAGTCCTGAAATATAGATTTATCAGTATTCGACGAATAGATCATTCATGGTTCTGTCGCAATTTACCTGTGGGCACGAGAATAGGTCCAGTATTTTCCGGCAGCGCAAATTCAGCGTCTCTGGTCGTCAACTGCAAGCGCACCTGCCGCTGGGCAGGCTGCACAGATTCTGCACTTCCCTCCATGATCGCTAGAAATGTAGCTGACAATATATTCTCGTCCTCAAGAGATTCAGTATGAAAACTAAAACTTGCGCGGCGTCTACTCCCAGAAAGCTCGTGAGGAAAAAAATACGGCGACCCGGGCGGCCACCTGTGCACCAACGGAGTTAGTTTTTGGTTGCGCCGATGGACTTCAATCCCGATGAAAAACTACCGCTGATGAGCTAGATATCTGGAACAATAGTTCCTAGTAAACAGTTGCTATTCTGGAAAAACTAAAGTCGACCGGCAAGAGCCTGCTCCTCATAAATAGTATTAAGGTATTAGAATATCCTAGTACACTATCTTGAATCGTCTCATTACGATCTTCGAATCTCCGCAATGGCTCTTCGTCGGTGTTCTGATTCGGCAAACAAGGCCTCTATCAGATCTATAACTTCTTCAGGCGAAAACTCCAGTCGCAATTCGCCTTCCAGCCAAAGGAATTTGATATCCGCAAGTGAACTTTCCAGAATATTAATCAGATACTGAAATTTCAGCCAGTTTCTGACGTAGACTGCCGTCATCGGCACGGCCTCAGTATCCCCGCTACTTTCAGGTATGAAGAGATCTTCGAGTGTCGTAACTTGATTACAAAAAGAGACTAGCCGCTGGGACTCTGGCTCCGAGATATCACCAAGGTCTTCGACATCGACAATGATTTTATTGATCACCGTTGAAAGCAGCGAGCCGACTGACTGAAGAAGCGCTGAATGTGAAAGGATTGATTTCCATTCCTTATAAACGTCTCGGATTCGATCGACAGTTGCGCTGACTGCATTCTCACATTCTCCAAGAAAGGGTTGTTGAGAACAGCTACCGAATCCTTGAGCACCGTCCAGCAAATCTATGAGAATTGTGCGCTGCGTTTGCATTTCTTTGCTGTAGGATAGTTTGCCGAACTTCTCCAGGCCATCAACATCGGAACTTAGCCTGTTAATTTTATGTTCCTCCACAATGTTGCGTATCTGTTCTGCCAAAAACATGCTATCGTTGTAAAGATACATCTGACCGGCGTTTAGCTTTAGAGTATAAAACGTGGGTGCCGTGGCTCGGAACATAGCCAGAATCAGAGTCGGTAAAGCCAGAAGGCCTGCAGCTGATGATGCAACTCGACATTTGGTAAATCTAAGATAGTGTGAGTAGGAGTCACATTGATGCACGATACTGTAGACTTACTCTTCTCGAGACAGATCTTGCGAATCTGTGATCTGTCGGCGAACGGTTGCGAGAATCGAATCGGGAATATCTGTTACCGTATAATATTCTCTCAAAGTGATTTCCCGCTGAGTGGGAGCATGCTTATCATTTTTCCCATTGACTTGCTTTGAACCTGCTGTAGTGGCAGACACTGACGCGCTTTCATCCTTGTCGAATGCTTGGTCCTCGTCATCGCCCCAGCCCCAGGCGTCTTCAGCATCATCGTCCTCGAGAGGCTCTTCTGCGCTAGGCTTGTCATCAAGCTTGGTATCACCATCATCTTCATCCAGACCCCAGGCGCTAACATCTTCCTCATCTTCCGCACTTTGTTTAGCGTTTGTATTATTGGTGGACTCTTCATTCTCGTTTTCCCAACTCGCATCCCAATCATCTGAAGCACCACCTTCCAGCAAGGCTTCGTTTTCGCTTGATACCTTTTCCTTTTCGACCCTCTCGACCTTTTTTGTCGTGCCTTTGCTACCTGCCAATGCTTTGCGAACCTCGTCAAGGGAGCTGACCCGTCTCCTTGCGAGCCAAAGTCGAGGAGCCTGATTGACCCAGGATACAAGTTCTGTTTGACCATCCCACCCCAAATTCTCTATAGTTTGGGAAAGTTGGAGAACACGGTCCAAAGTATCTTCATAATCATGTAGACCATCCAAATCAGTGGGTATGGATGGCGAAAGCCATGATGAAATCAGCTGTGAACTGATCGTAGGGATAACTATCTCAGAAAACCGTGCGGAGATTGAAGTTGGCAGATGCTGCCGTAGATACCCTAGCACCTTGGACACGCGCTCAAGAACCTCCGCGACGGACGCGGTCGAGAGTGAGTCAAGATAGACACCAGACTGTTGCACAGAAACTGCGTAGCTCTTCCCCGGGAGACTTGGAAGTATGATCAGACTAAATATTGACGCAATTAGATCCTTTTGGAAGGACTCGTTAATAGAATCTAGCATATTCACTCGGGATAGCGCGATAATGGTCAGTTCCAAAGACGCATCTATGTCTGGTATTAGCGAAGGACATCTGACATTGACGAAAGAGGTAAGTACCGTTCTGGTCTGTTAAGACTATTTGGTGTTTTTTCTTGTCAATTTGTACCAGCGATCCCCAGCGAACAGTTAGAGCCTCAATGATTGATCGTCGCAGTCCGTTCAGACCCTCGTACAGTATAGCTGTCACATTGCTATTCTTAAGGAAAGCCGTCTCTGCCAGGATCCTTTCTGTGTCCTCAAGCGACTCGATTGCAGCGATAACGTCGCCTTCCGCAAGCGAATTCCGACCGGATTCAATACGGCAGGAAAGATTGTGCACTTGTTCCAATGTCTCTGTCAGGGCTTGATTGAAGGCTATTTCCGTCTTCAAGAGCTCCACCTTGGCTGTGGCATCCTCCACTTGTAGCTGAATCGGCTTCGTATTTTCATGTTGCGCGACAATTTCCCGAGCCGTCACTCGCGATCGTTCAATGTCTGCATGTAGCTGCCTCGCCTGTGCAATCCATCCATCTACATCGGCGGAATTTTCTCGACTAAGGGAACATATTTCTGCCTTTTCGAAAAGATGAATAAGATTAGCAGCAGACCAAAACACAATGGACATTCTTCCTCACCTCCGCTTGCTCTCTAGCTTTTGAGATCTGTTCTAGCTCATTTGCAACGGCAGAGGAAGGAAAGTCAGACGCCACGACATCCTCCGACTCAGGGTATTTGCCATCAATCACGAAATCGAGCAGCGCCTCGCATAAATCTCCCTCCGGGACTTTCTGCCCCATGATGCGAGTCGGCACACGCTCTCCACGCCCGTCGTGTAAACGACGTACGGTTTCAAACGACGGTCAAGTAGCTGAAGAATAAGATACCCGGGACCATGTATAACACGGAATTTGCGAGAAAAATTGTTCAATGATCTCTTTTGGAAGCGACTGAGAAACGATATTTGGCCCTACAGCAGATGACGGCCAGTTAGTACTTACTGAGCTGTCAACGGGGATGCGCTCAGGCCATGTGACTTCGACGTTACTTACCGCCTGGAAATACTCGACACTCATTGGTGAATTCCCTTCCCTAGAGGGGAGAATGGCGATCAAGGCTCTTATTAACGGAGGTGCTAATTTGGAGCTTGGTTTGCTTAAACCCGTGTGCTAAATTTATTCTTTATATGCTCAATTAGATTTATGGGCGGTAAAATGTTGTTGTCGGCGTTGAGCATAGAATACTTGCAAGGACGCTGATTCGTCTACCGTAAGTACTCCATGCGTCTTACCGTTGAGTGAGCCTAAACCCATTTGAAAAAGTCAATCACAACTCCAGCAACTGAGGGACAATTTGCTGGGGCCATACGCTATATTGAACACTCCAGCTTGGACTTACGAAGAGATCCATCGTGCTTCGTCTACTCTCTGTTCGGAGACCGGTACAAGTGACTTCGATTTCGTCCAGGTGAGTAAGCGTAGGCCTATGAGGCCTAATTGTCGGCCCCTCATCTACGTCAGTTCTGTCCTTCTAGAGACCATTCCCACGACGTGAGCCTGGTTACTACTTGAGAAATAGCATGCGTGTTTATGTATTCTGTTCTGCTTGAATATTCTTGTTTCGTCCTCTTTGCATTCCATAGGTAGCTATGAAAGTGATCCAGATCGAACCCACTAGATGTGTGTGCAGAATATTGCGAATTTATTGTGAAAGTCTACGTTGCCATTGCTCTGCGACTATCTGCGTTAAAACAGGAGCAAAATAGTTAGCTGACATAATTTAGGTACTTCACACTGCGGCGGGGTTTGATCACTAAGTTCCTGGGATTTACTACCCTCTCGCTTTCGTATCTGCTCAAGATGCCTGCTCCGGACTATAGAAGCCATTTTAAGCTCCTTCAGAAATTCAGGCCAGAATACTCCCCTAGCGAGTTCACCCAATATGAATCTGAGAGAACTGGCATGAGAGTGGTCGTTATCGACCAGAAGGGGCCTAAAGTGACCGGCTATTTTACGCTCGCGACAGAGATCCATGATGACTCCGGAGCGCCTCATACCCTTGAGCACTTGTGTTTCATGGGATCAAGGAATTACCGCTATAAAGGGTTCCTTGACAAACTTGCAACTAGGGCTTATTCGAATACAAATGCTTGGACGGCTACAGATCATACTGCCTACACTTTGGACACTGCTGGGTGGGCAGGCTTTTCCCAAATCTTGCCAGTATATCTTGAGCATGTGATCGCACCTACTCTTACTGATGAAGGCTGCTACACGGAAGTCCATCATATTGATGGCACCGGACACGATGCAGGAGTCGTATATTCGGAAATGCAGGGTGTCCAGAACAATGCCGCAGAACTTATGGATTTGCGTGCGAGACGATTGCTATATCCGGAAGGGGTGGGTTTCAGATACGAAACTGGAGGAATGATGGAACAGCTGCGCGTGCTCACTGCTGAACGGATTCGCCAATTCCACCGCGATATGTATCAGCCTAAGAACCTCTGTCTCATCATCACTGGCGAAGTCGATCACGAAGACATGCTTCAGACATTGGACAAGTTCGAGGACAGTATCCTTGATATCATTCCTAGCCCACAGGCTCCCTTCAAGAGACCCTGGATTGAGTCTCGCCAGGCCCCGGCTCTCACACAGTCTATTGTAGAGACTGTGGAGTTTCCTGAGGATGACGAATCTTCAGGGGAGATCGAGATTAGGCTTTTGGGACCGGACTGCACAGATCCAGTACAGAGTAAGTCTGTTTATATATTCTTCTCTACAGTTGCAAGTACGTCACTGACAATAAAATAGCTGGTGCGGTGAATGTTGCACTGCTGTATCTCGCAGGCTCTTCGGCTTCACTTCTAGAGAATGTCCTTGTGGAAAAGGAGCAAGTTGCTAGTGCCGTCTACTACTCCACTGAAGATCATCCCAGCATTGAAATTCGCTTCACATTGACCAGCGTTGCCACAGAGAAGCTGGTCCAAGTGGAGAAGAGATTCTTTGAAGTCTTGAAAGAGGCCATGGAGAAAGAGCTTGACATGAAATATCTGCACGAATGCATCGATCGCCAGAAGCGAAGCTGGAAGTTTGCCACCGAAAGCTCTGCGACGTCTTTTGCTGAATACGCGATTTCTGATTTCCTGTTTGGCAAGAGAGACGGTTCCACTATGCTGGATGTTGCGACTCTGAAGGAGTACGATACTTTGGAGAAGTGGACCGAAAAGGATTGGCGCAACTTCATCAAAAAGTGGATCGCTGATGCACCTCATGTTTCTATACTGGGTGTGCCATCAGCCAAGCTCTCTGAGAAGCTAAAGAATGAAGAGGAAGCAAGAGTCGCAACGCAGAAGCAACAATTAGGAGAGGACGGCCTGAAAAAGCTCGCAGACAAACTTGCGAAAGCCCAGGCAGAAAATGACAAGGAGATCCCTCAGGATACGCTTGCTAAATTCAAGATTCCCCCCACGGACTCGATTCACTTCGTTGAGACGACCACTGCTCGAGCAGGTGCAGCTCTAAAGGAGGGACGGCCGAATAACAGGATCCAGAAGCTCGTGGACAGCGATGACTCTGACTCGCCTTTGTTCATTCATTTCGAGCATATTCCCAGCAGCTTTGTTCAGCTTTCCGTGCTCATCTCTGCTGAGTCTGTCCCTGTGGAGCTTCGTCCCCTACTTGCCGTGTACATTGAAGCGTTCTTCGGGTTGCCGGTCTTCCGGAACGGCCAAGTCATTGATTTTGAACAAGTCGTCGTTGGGTTGGAAAGAGATACAGTTGGATATTCGATGGAAGGTGCCCGAAGCTTGGGCAACTCTGAGATGCTGCGTATTTCGTTCCAGGTGGAAGCAGAAAAATACAGCACGGCCATCAACTGGCTAAGAGAGCTAGTCTGGGATTCGATCTTTGACATTGATAGACTCAAGGCGATTACAAGTCGTCTTCTTGCTGACGTTCCGGATTCAAAGCGCAGTGGAGATGACATGCTTGCTGCAGTTCACGTCATGGTTCACTATGCCCCTGAGTCTATTGTTCGGGCGAAGAGCACATTAGTGAAAGCACGTTATTTGAAGCGTGTCAAGAAGCTCCTCGCTATTCAGCCCGAGCTCGTCGTTTCTCGCATGGAAGAGATCAGGAAGTCTCTCTTCCGCTCCGAGAACTTCCGTGTTCTAGTGATCGCTGATATTCAGAAGCTCGACAAGCCCGTCTCGTCCTGGAAGCCATTTGCGGAAAAGCTGGAGGCAACCAGCTCTCTCAGACCAGTGACAAACCGGAGAGCTCTACTCAGTAAGGCCGGTAATAACCTTGGCAAACTCTCATACATAGTGCCGATGCCTACTATCGACTCATCCTTTGCGTATGCAACGGCTAGAGGTCTCGACTCTTACGACCACCCGAAGCTGCCAGCCCTGCTAGTGGCATTTGCTTACATGAATGCTGTCGAAGGCCCTCTGTGGGTTGCGGTGCGTGGGACAGGTCTGGCATACGGAACTAGCTTTGCCTACAACATCGATACAGGCTTTGTCCACTTCGACGTATACCGCTCCCCAAATGCCCACAAAGCGTTCGATGCAAGCAAGAAAATCGTCGGCGATCACGCATCTGGAGCTACGCCCTTTGACCATATGATGCTTGAAGGTGCTATTAGTAGCATTGTGGTCAGCTTCGCCAATGAACAGGCCACTATTGCCAATGCAGCGCAAGGTAGCTTCATTCAGCAAGTGATTCGTAACCTTCCCAGCGACTACAAGGAAAAGATTTTGAAGAAGGTCAGCGCTATCAAGGTAGAGGAGATCAATGAAGCACTGAAGACCATCATCATGCCTCTGTTCTCTCCCGAGACGTCCAACATCGTGATCACTTGTGCTCCAATTATGGAAAAGGTAAGATATCATACTTTGTTCCACTTCTCTCACTAGGGTAGTGCTAATCCTCTTTCCAGACTATCAAAGAAGGTATGGAATCTTCAGGTTACAAGCCCGAAGTGCAGCCTCTTAAGTATTTCGAGGATGATTATGGATTGAAAGTCGGTGATGATGAAGATGAAGATGACGACGACGACGATGATGATGATGATGACGAGGAGTATGAGACTGGTTCAGAGGAAGATGATGATGGTGAGTCCGAGGCTTCTGCCTAGTCGATATAGAGCATCTTCGATAGAGAGCGTGATGAGTTTGTCTCATCGCCTATGAATGACTTTCGGGCACCCATGTTTAGAATTACTGGGTGTTGCATAGCTACTATTCCATCGTCGTACTTGACTCATGGTATCTACTAGACTTCCGTCATCCCTTTTTGTAGGGCTGAGGTTAATACGTGCTTGCGCAGTGTCTAGCTTTACTGTATATGCATTATCTAATGTAGCATTGAGAGTACGTGAAACTTGACATAAGTTATCGACTAAAGTTTGCTATGTAATACAAGTTCTTGATTCTCTCATAGGATATGGCTGTAACGATGACTATGCCCATAGCCTATTCTACTCAAATGATTTTTGTCTTTAGACAGATTTGCTAGATCAAAACAGTCATCTTAACGTAGTCAATTCAGGCTTTGTAATGGTGATTTCGATGTCATTAGAGCAATATAGACATGTGTCGATGACTTCAATGAGGGGTAACGTTACAAGTTACGAAGAAAGCTTCTAGGGCCATTAGCAAGATACGTTCTTCTAACTTCTATGGAATAACTGGCTAGTGATAACTAATAGTCTTCCAAGAGCATCTCTAAAGTGAATACTCAACGTATGCAATTGTAACTAGTGTCTTTATGCATACATGTAGCATATCATGCCAGCTCGACAAGTCGCGAATTGGATCTACGCACTCTTAACCTGTAAATCATGTGGCATCTTTAACAGGTAATATTCGAAAGGTGACCGGGAATGGATAAGAATAAATTAAGACTGTCCTGTTAAGATAGCCGAAGTATGAAATGAGACAATTTCCCAGTGTCTCATGCGGGAATTTAAATAAATAATCACTAAACCACCCGCATGACGCTGAGTAGTCATGTGTAAGGAATCGATAGCTCCATCAAATGCTGTATGTAAGAAATTCACTTGTAATTAACACTTTGCAAGAGATATACATAGGAAAGAGAGGCCGGTGTCGCCTAGAACAAAGGGTTCGGTTCTGCTCATTCCTGTGCTACTTAATAATAGCTGGTTGTTGTTCCGCTCCACCAACAAGCCACTTTGCCCCAACACCGGCTTACGCGCGCAGGGCGCGACGATCTCATCACACCTCAGCGAAAAGCAAACTGTCCTCACTCGACAGCTAAGTAACGACGACTTTGAGAGTGTCGTTGCTTCCAGACGCTCCGAAATGTATATTCTCGAGGTAAAACAACCATTGGATCGCTGATCACCAAATCTGAGAAGCTGACTGACATCGTCATTATAGCAACTGGCGCGGCTTCTCGACCGGCCGCTCTTCCCATGGAAGAGCGTCCTGGTCGGGTTTTCCCTAGGACAGTTTATCCTTGAAGGACTGCTGTCTTTGCGTCAATACAAAGTTCTGCAAAAGACGAAACCGCCGAAAGTGCTCGAGGCCGAGGTGTCGCAGAAGGTCTTTGACCAAAGTCAGGTATGCGATCTAGGAAGCTTCGGAGTCATGCCCTTTGGGGCTGTATGTTAGGCATTCAGATCATATACTGACTATTATTGGAAACAGGCATACGGTCGCGCAAAAGCCAAATTTGGATTCGTCTCAGGTCTCTATGGTCAAATTCAAAACCTCGCCTTCATCTACTACGATGCCCTGCCTAAGATTTGGGGACTCACTGGTCTCTGCCTTGCACGCTACTTTCCTGCTCGATTCCAAGGTGAAATATCACACACGCTACTGTTCTTCTTCGCCTTCAATATAATAACTACTCTCCTCTCGCTTCCCGTGTCGTACTACAACACCTTCGTTCTTGAGGAGAAGTTTGGTTTCAACAAGCAGACAGTCAAGCTCTGGGTGACAGATATGCTCAAGGGTCAGCTATTGGGTATCGTCCTGGGTGGCCCTATTATGAGTGCTGTGCTCAAGATTGTCCAGAAGACGGGCAACTCGTTCTTTTACTACCTGTGGCTCTTCGGTATCTTTGTCCAGATCTTCGCTATTACCATCTACCCTATCGTGATCCTGCCTCTGTTCAACAAGCTCTCGCCCTTGGAACCTGGTGAACTCAAGACCGGAGTCGAGAACCTGGCGAAGAAGCTGAACTTCCCACTCCAAGAGCTGCACGTCATTGATGGAAGCAAGCGGAGTGCTCACAGTAATGCCTACTTCTACGGTCTCCCTTGGAAAAAGCACATTGTTATCTATGACACCCTTATCGAGAAGAGTGAACCGAAAGAGGTTGTTGCTGTTTTGGGCCACGAGCTTGGCCACTGGAGCCTGAGCCACACTACGAAGCTCTTTGGCATTGCTCAGGTATGTGTTCAACAGCTAAATGCGGTCATGGACCATTTTCTAATTATACCAGTTCCACATGTTCTACATCTTCGCGCTGTTCTCGGTTTTCGTGAACAACAAGTCCTTGTATCAAGCATTTGGTTTCCACGATGAATACCCTATCATGATTGGATTCCTCCTGTTCTCCGATGCTTTGGCCCCGATGGATGCTGTGGTCAAGCTGTTGATGAATATTCTGAGCCGGAAGTTCGAGTTCGAAGCTGGTATGATCTCCTTGCCCGCCCGCTTCCATGATCCAGAACTATACTAACAGACGACAGATGCCTTCGCGGTCAATCTCGGCTACTCGCAGGAACTTGCTCGGTCGCTCCTCAAGCTCCAGATCCAGAACCTTAGCACCATGGATGCCGACTGGATGTACGCTAGCTACCACTACTCCCACCCCATCCTCCCTGAGCGACTTGCAGCACTCGGCTGGAAGGGCGGAAAGGTCACAAGTGCAAAGAGCGAGGACAGCGAGAAGCCCGTCAAGGCTGCTGATCGTGAATTGTAATCGGCTTTGTGCTTTTCTCCAGTGGGTGTTAGGAAGCTGTTGCTTTGCCGATTGAGGATATTTGTACGTCTGGTATAGAACGTAGAAATATAATGGTGATAAGAAAGTGCTCCTTACTGACTCCTAAAACGCCATGCCTACTTTTCCCCCGGTCCCGTCTAAATGATTTTTAAAAACAGGTATGCAAAAACGCAACATGTGCCACCGTAGGGTACTGAATCCATCACTCTTCTTCCTCAGCTCCCTTTGCTTTTGCGCGCTTCTCTGCCAATCTGCGCTCCTTCTTCTTGCGCTTGCGCTCCTCTTTATCAACAACAGCATCGTCCTGCACATCCAGATCTTGATGTTCATCCTCGATTGCATCAGCTGGGTTTCCCTCTTCATCCTCCTGCTGCCATTGCTCCTTGTCGATCCAACCCTCCGTAGTGTTCTTTGCTTGCTCTTCTGCCTGTGTCTCTGTTTCCAGCTTCGCAACCGTCAGATCTCTTCCGAGCACTTCACCGGCCAGACCAGCCTGTACACGCTTCAAATTGTGCAGGATGAGATTGGGCGCCGCAGCGGTCGTCCGCGAGACTGGACCACGTTCCGAGATAACTGCATTGGGCTGCAGGGCAGGATCGGTATTGGCGCGGTCGAGATAAGCGGCTAAGAAGTCGTGCGCGGCGGATTGCGAGATTGGTTTTGTAGAGAGGATGGTGGTAGGAGGGAGGGGAGAGGGTCCTTGGGCCGACATCTTGTGAGGTTAAGAATTCCGTCCCTTGTGCTCTTTGTTCACTCTTTTTTTGAGGGTGCTGCGTCTTTTTGCCCGAGTATGTGTAGATGGGTGAGCCGGAATTGAATCTTGTTGCGAAAGAGAAAAAAAAGTAATTCTAACCCCAAGGTGTCATATAAAACCGAATATTGTTATAGAGTCGACTTGCAGTGTTATGACTTCCCCGTCTATTGAGGTGGTCAAAACCGTTGTTGCCAACAATATAAAAAGAAAAAGTCGAAGGGCGATCTAGAAATTCACGCTGTAAA
This sequence comes from Paecilomyces formosus, assembly GCA_029606185.1. NCBI lineage: Eukaryota > Fungi > Ascomycota > Eurotiomycetes > Eurotiales > Thermoascaceae > Paecilomyces > Paecilomyces formosus. Next base: position 199,780 of record JAPVCB010000025.1, on the reverse strand, counting down.
GATCATCTCCAACTTTTTTCCGGGTCCGTGCAGTGCGGCTCAAAAGGTTAATTCTCTGCCCAGCCGACGCATCAATCAACTTCCAGCAGGCCCGAGCAGTACCGCCTTATCTGGCTGACAGGATCCTATTTACTCTGTCAGACCGGCATATCGCCCTGTTCGTATCTTGTTCCTTACTTTCGGTCATATTTTCCTGTCCAGCGTTTTACAGTTGAGCGTGGCTGTTCGACTACCTTGATAGCCATGCTCTGCCTCCGCTGCTCGAGGGCGCTGCCCTCGGCGTTCAATGCGTCGAGTAGAGTCACAGCGCAGTCACAGATCCTGAGGTATGTCTCATTGTCAATTATAGCATAGACCGTAATAATGCGCATCATACGCCTCCAACAGGAAGGAACCCTGAGCAAACACCCAGCTAACATAACATCTTACAACACCAGATTCGCGTCTCGAACACCATCCGCTCGCACATTTTCATCACTCCTCAACAGCCAACGACCTGCTCTCTCAATTCCTCGTGCGCACTCTCCGATCATTTCTTCTCTCGCTACAAACTCTGCGAACGCCACAGCTGCTCCATCTGCCACGTTGGCATTGACCACTCAAAGCCGGTCATTCTCCGCCTCTGCATCTCTTGCCGGAAAGCGTGATACCTACAACCCTTCGCGGAGGGTCCAAAAGCGACGCCATGGATTCCTGGCTAGACTACGATCGCGTGGTGGCAGGAAGATCTTGCTCCGAAGACGGGCAAAGGGGAGGAAGTTCTTGAGTTGGTAGTGGGGAGATCGGGAAGGCTGTGGCTATTTGCATAGAATATCTGACTTGATGGAGCCGGAAGGAAGGAAAAGGATGCATGGATGCTGTCCTTATATTCCTCTGAAGTAATCTCCAAAGGACGGGGAAGGAGAGCTGGACACAGATATGTCACATTATACTGTATCATACATATGAATATCAAAGAATCTCGTTTCGTGTTATGGCAGTATTTTGTATTCTCTAAGGACGTCGAGTGTGGGATGTTTTCTTACACGGGCCTGGTTGGTACGCCGTTGAAAGGGACTCTCCTTTTGGTTCTAGAGGGCCAAATAGCAACTGGCTCTGTTTTTTCTAGGATGAACTCAGTCTGTACATATATCGTCTCGTTTAACGAAGATTCTATACTTGTGACATGAGGGCACTCGTTGATTGATGCATCTTCGACAGGTAATGGAGAAGCGCTAGTATGTAACTAAGTAAAGGGCTAACGTCGCTTTTTGTCTTTTTTCTATGTTCGACGTTTTCATCGCATACATACAAACGGAAAAATGTATCTTGATTTAGATCCGACCAGTTCATAACAAAGTACAGCAAAAGGGTCAGCGTAACCCTTGCCATCCCACCGTTATTCGTCATCGTATCATCCACTTAGCCTCCTCTCTCTGACAACGCCCAGGCGCCTCCCCCGTGCAATGCATGCAACTACTTCTTACCCAAGACGGCAGCGACGTAGGGAAGGTCCAGTGCGTCGTTCATTGCCGGTAGATAAGGGAGTTGGGGTATAATCGACTTTTCTTTTTTGGCATCTCTTCTTTTCGTCTTTTCTCATTCGTGATATCTACTCCGAATTCCTGTCGCAGGGTTGCGGCGCAGAGTATGCTAAATAGCAATCTGCCAGCCACAGGCGGCAGGAACATGAGCGGCATACATTGTTAATAAATTGAAGACATTTAGTCAACGATGGGCTCAAGGGTGTTTCCGCTAGAAAATAGTTAGTCTGTGTTCCAATCTTGTTTTGAAGTGATAAATTCAGGTACTTACGCAACGATGTTGGCCCATCCGATTAGACGCCAGTGCTTGTCAATTCTTCGGCTGATGGCGATCTTCTCGCCAATATCGGTACAAGCAGGGCTGGTCAAGCTCAACTTGGCAGCATCAGCCTTGACACCCATGACCTTGGCACCCGTGGCAGTAGATCCGATGTTAACCATGAGAACCTCGTTCTTCGACAGCTTGGCAACCTTGGCTTGCTTGCCGTCGGCGGTCTTGACACCAAGGAGACGACGAAGCAAGAAATAATTGACCTCAATCTCAGTGTAGATGGCTGGCAGACGGCCCTTGAGACCGAGGACGAAACCAACGAGACGATCGGCACGGCACAGGGTAGGGTCAACACGAGTTCCAACACCGATGAGACCACCAGGGACAGCGAACTTAAGGTCATTGTGCTCAGCGAAGAGAGACACGACACGGGAGAAGATGGGTCGGCACTGAATCTTGCCGTTCTCATCCTTCGTCACCAGACCAGGACGGATCTCAATCTCGTCGTTCAGCTTCAGAACACCAGTCAAGATGGAACCACCAGCGACACCACCCTTGAGCTCGTCAATCTCAGCACCGGGCTTGTTAACATCGAAAGACCGAATAACGATCATGTGAGGAGCAGCCGTGAAGTCTCGGATGGGGACAGGGATATGCGAGACCAGATGCTCGTTAACGGCGTCAATGTTGTACTTCAACTGGGCAGAGATGGGGATAATGGGGGAGCCATCAGCAACAGTACCCCTGATAAACTTCAGGATGGACTGGTAGTGCTGCAGAGCACCCTCTTCCCGCATCAGGTCGACCTTGTTCTGAAGGATAATGATGTGGCTCAGCTTCATGATCTCGATAGCAGCCAAGTGCTCCGAAGTCTGCGGCTGAGGGCAGGTTTCATTTCCAGCGATCAACAGAAGGGCAGCGTCCATGACAGCGGCGCCAGACAACATAGTACTCATCAGAATATCGTGTCCTGGGCAGTCAACGAACCTTAACGTCACGGGTTAGCATTTTTACTTCCTCGAGAGCGAGGGCCCAATATCTACTTACGAGACATGTCTGAGCAGCCTGTAGCGCCCTGTGCAGCCTTCTCTCTCACATGGCGGGTCGATCTCCTTCTCACTCTTGAAACTCTTGTAGCAAGTCGGACGAGGGCACGCCTCGTTGTCGCACTTGTAGATCTTGGCGTTGGCATAACCCAGCTTGATGGTGATGTTTCGCTCCAGCTCGTTCTTGAAACGGACAGTCTGCACCTCGGAGATAGCCTTGACGACCGTCGACTTTCCGTGAGCGACGTGTCCAATGGTACCAATGTTGATCGTGGCCTGGCGCGCAATGATCTCGGGGGTCAGAGGCGTCAAAGTCGACAGGTCAAGGGTCTCTGGATCCGGCTGGGGCGGCAGCTCTGGGCGCTTGATCTGAGGAGGAGGCGGTAGTGAAGAACCCTTCTTGAGGGCGGACTTGAGGGGCTTCTCGCTGGTTTCCTCGTTGTCGAGGGGTTCCTGGTTCTCGATGTCATCGTGGCCGTTGGCGTCGATGACGGGAGAGCCGGGCTGCGACTCTTCGTCTGAGAAGTCACCGTTGGTAGCCATGATTGCGATGTGAGAGTCGCGTTCAGCAACGGCTAGTGTTGGGGGTGCGAAAGGGGGTAGGTGACTGAGCTTGTCCTGACGTTGAAAATTGCAGTTAAGGCCGGAGGCGATATGATATGGGTTTGGCGGTGGGGGTGCCGATTTGTGCAGTGGAGTGTGGGCGGGCGGCGAACCTTTTCCTTCTGGGCCTGCGCTGGATGCAATATGCTGCCAAAAAACAATGTGGCACAAGAAACACTAGTTATTTCAGAAGACTGTTACTGGTATTATCGATTCCTGAGAATTATACATTATGAATATGTCTTGCGGAGCCCTTTCCACCCATCTCCATATCGGGACTACTAGGCGAGTGACAATAACTAACCGATCAGGCATTGACTCAGATGTAGCCATGATTTTAGACAGCGTGAATACCAGCCATACTATATCAATATACTGGTTTTCTCAACGGACAATCATACGCGGATCGGTATGCAGTCTGGTTTGCTATCCTTATTTTTTCTTCTAGATAATGTACATTCATTCTACAAGAAACGATGCTTGTACAGTACATACAACGTTGGGGTATAACTTTTTCGGATCTCCATACAAACGTAATATCTCGTCAGGACTCCTACCTTGACTCCTCGTCACTCTCGTCGCTGCTCGCTTCTTCGACCTCTTCCTCAGATTCAAAATCGGAGTCGTCACTAGCTGACGCACCATCCGACTCACGCATCACAAACGCTTTCAGGCAAGTGATGCGATTTCCTGTCTCGTAACTGCCCAGGAGTGTTCCGACCTGCCGTGGGCTGGCAGCATCATCTTTGGAATCTCCACCGGACTTCTTAGTTTTCTCGATTTTGAGATCCTTCTTTGCAAGCAGCCATACACGGACCATCCCGTCGCTGCTGCCAGTGACGACGGCGAAGCTGTCCTTGAATGGACCAGGGCCATCTAGCTCAAGAAGCTCGAAGTCCTTGACACGTCCTGAAAGCCCACACGGCTTCCCACCCAGTTGGGCGACGACCACTGCATCGGGGATCTGCTCTTCACCATCCTCATTCCTGGATTTTTGAGTATGTTTCGTCGAGTAGAAAATCACCCTTCCATCTTCGGTTGAGACGGCCAGTAGTTCACCTTCGCCTTCTTCAGATTGGTCAACAGTAAGATAGCTCATGTCGTGCAGCTTTGTCAATGGACTCGGTAATAGCTTGCACTTTGGCGTTGAATCCTGTGAAATGATCAGTAAGGTATGTCCTGCCGGGGGGGGAGCATAGATGAAGAACTTACTGTTCCAAATACAACAGCACCTCGCTCAAAAGCAACGGCGAATTCCTCTCCTGCCACATCCCATACGATCCTTCTACCTTCCCCAGTTCCCCATTTACCCTCCTTCACACTCTGGAGAATTTCTCTTCCAAAATTCAGCACACCAGCCTTCTTTCCTGTAACCAAGTTCCAAAGTCTCATGCATTTCTCTCCCTTCCCAACACTGAGCATCAACTTCATACTCGGATGTACGGCGAAGTCATTGATGCCTGATGGAGATGCTCCCGGAGGGGCAGTATCTCCGCTAGGTCTACCTTGCGCTTTTGGTCGGGGCGCCTTGATGGTGGATATAACGGACCAGTCCCGGGTCTTGGTGATAGAAATTGCATTGTCTTCTGCACCAGCCAGGAGTTTGGAGCGGGATGGGAAATATAGAGCAGAGATACTGGAGGAGTGGTGTAGCAAAGAACCGAGTTCGCGGTTTTTAGGATTCTCGAGAATTTTGTTTCCCGCCAATGTGGGCACAGATGGAAATTTGTCGTTCGTAACTGGAGGAGATACTGACAAGGTATAAAGATTTATACGCTCGTCGCTGCCACCGCTGGCGAGAATGACTTTCTGTGGTTGTGAGGGGTCTGGATCTGGCAGCGGAGAGATCGCCAGAGAGCGAACGGCTGAGGCATGGGCATGAAAGAGGAAAGTGTCAGAAAATTGCACGGATGGTGTGACTTTGGAAGCATCGTTCTTTTCTTCAGAAGATAGCGAGAACCCAGCCGTGAAACCATGCAGCACTCGCTCATACGAGCCGGTCACGATCTGGACGGTGAGTACTGGAGCGGACTGCTCGGAGATTGATGACGGCTGTTCTGGGGCCGTAGTAGCCTTGATGGCTTTTCGAGGGCTCTCTGCTGTCGAGCCATTCTTGGCGACGTTGTCTCTCTTGCGTTTAGCCATTGTTGTATGCAGTGACGCTGTTCAATGGCGGCCTGATACTTCTATCAACTTTTTTTTTGATGCGATGGCCGATGGAGCTAGGCCGTGATCGTCGGGCCAGGGTTCGGCGATCGGAGAAAGTGAAGCTCCGGAAGTTTGATTCCCCAAGCCTCAATAAGGCAGAAACACGCTTCAGAGTTTTCTGAACGCGGATGCCTGAGCGCGGCCTGAAGATGGCTGTCCCGCGGCGTGTTGATGCCTCAGGCGGAAAACACATCCCTTCCTTCCGGGTCACTTTGCGGTCTCCCTTCCCTAACGCTGCTGCGCGCTGCCCCCGGCACTCACCAGAGTCACCACTACCACTACTCGCCCTCACCCCGTCAAAACCCCCCTGGGAGAAATCCTCGCGTTTGGCCTTTCGCCGTCCCAGAACACCACCACCCCATCCATTCCATCCTATCTGAGCGATTTTTTCGATTCGAATGTCATCGCTTTCTTCATCGCCCTCGCTTTCCGCGCGTTAATCGGATGTTGTGTGGCCGAGATAGACTCGATGCTCCGCGACGAGCTGCTCCGGTCTAAGAACGATGAGATCGCGTAAGTTTTAATTTTCTACGAGCGATGTGTTCCACTCCATCGCGTCGTGCGATAAAGAATTATCGCTTACTTTGATTTTTAGACGTTGTTTGTTGTCGCGAAAGCGCAAACTGAGCGAGCTCTACTTTGCGACCGTGGGCTTTACGGGCGCGACCGGGGCCGCTCCGGCCGACGCTCTGTATCAGCAAAAAGAACAGGCGTTCCTCGACGCCAACGACCTTTCCAAGTATGTCCCATTGTTGCATAACAATATAACCCACCAGCATAATCCACCGTATAAGTACCGGCTGCTAATTCGCGCGTTGTAGGGGACGTTATTTCAACGAGGAAACTCTTCCTCCGTTCCCAGATTATGCGACCGTCGCAACGCGCTCTGAGCAACAAGATTCTGAACAAGCCACCGCCAACCCTACTGTGCAAGCTGAATTAAACTCCCAGGATGCTGTCGAACCGGCTGTATCGCATACTGTGAGTTCTGGTCTGTCGTCCGATACCGCCGAAACTCGACAACATGCGATCGAGGGTGCGGATCAAACAATCGAAGGACAGGACAGGATTGTCGCAGTTGGCGCAGGTGATAAACAACTTCCCGGCGTCGCAATTCCCGGGACTGTTTCTGCAGTCTCCCAAGGCCGAGAAGAAAAGCCATCTACTGGCTCAGAACCTGTACCATCTGCAACCCCGGGGCTGTTGAATTCGGCGGTGCCGGAGACTCCTTCAAGTACAGACGATCAAGGCGCAACGGCGACGGTCGTATCTCCAACTCGTCCTCAATTGGCACCAGGATCAGGTGTAGCATCAAAGGCGCCTGACGTCCCTGCCTCGCAGAGGAAGCATGATAAACGCCCATCTCTGGCTCTAGGTCCAGGCTCACATCTACCAGAACATCCTCTCTCACCGGCATCATCTGTCGGCCCTTACTCCAATAACACCTCGCATCAGACTGCACTCTCTCCAGATACTAGCCCTGGTGAAGAGGCTGCAGAGACAATTGTTGCTACAATCAAATCATCCAAAGGTGTAGCGCTTCCTAGCCCTAAACCAGATACATCTAGTCAACCACCGCCAACCTTGGTTCCCTCGACACCTGACGAGCAGCTCAAGTTGGAGGAGGCCCAGTCGTTGTTGCAACAGAAAACTGTCGCTCCAGATAGTGCTATAGGCGACAATTCTGGGACTAGCGATCATCCCTCTTCGAACGAGGTTATCCAAGAGAGTGTGGTATCTCTGCCTACTGCGGATGCAGCGTCTCGTGAACCACAGGAAACCCCCGAACAAACCACTATTTCCCCCTTATCATCTGAACACAGAAAAGCGGATGCGGTATCTGCGATCCCGATGGAGACAGTAGATTCCGGGCAGCAGCCCTCTGAAGGTACACCTACTGTATCACCAACAGAGAAGCCAACGCAAGCCGTCGCGATTCCATTGAGCACCAAAAAGTCCCAGCTTGGGGCATCCAGCACGCCTCAGCTTGAACGGATGACAACTAGAGTGTCGTCAGGCGCTATACGCCACAAATCAGTATCGGAGATATTGGGAGAAACGCCGAAGACAGATTCGACCAGGTCTACTTCGGCAATAGACTCTCTTTCCCCAGTCTCTGACAAAGATGCGCCAGGCTCAGCCGCTCGATCGCGACTTAAAGATCGGAAGGCAAGAGAAAAGGAGCGCAGCAAACTGTCAACTGTCGTGTTTCCCAAGCAGCAAACGGAGAAGAATGATACGATGGACCTTGTACGACAAAATGCGGGAGACTTAATAGCCAGTTTCAACGAAGAAAAGGACTATCTGTTCACTCTTTTCCAGAACAAAGCCTATTCACCCCCTCGAAGTATCAGCCTCAGCACCCTTCTTGCTTCTGCTCATAAGACATTGTCGACCGAAAACCATGTCCTTGACTATCAAGAACAGATGGATTGTCGTACACTACGTCGCATATATTCCCTTCAGAATGCGAACAGGTGGCCTCTGCGGCAACTAAAGCGTTCACTCGAACCTACACGAGCTGCGACACACTGGGATATTCTTCTGGATCATATGAAGTGGATGCGAACTGACTTCCGTGAAGAACGAAAGTGGAAAATTGCTGCTGCGAAGAGCTGCGCAGACTGGTGCGCTGAATATGTTAACAGTGACCCGGTGCACAAAGCAGCGCTTCGTATTCGAGCAAAGGTTCCGACACGGACTGCTAAAGAAGCCAGGACCGAGACACAGAACATCGAAGCGGCTACCAAAGAGGAGCCGATTGATAGTTCTGTGCTCTCACATCCCACGCCAGAGCTGATTCCTTCTACTGAAGATGATTCCCTCAGCGAGGGATTCAACGATGAACCCCGCCACGACCTTCACGATACGGTTGCACCAGCTGCAATCTTTTCTCTAGGTTCCGATGAGTTTACGTTTTCGATAGATATGACACCGGCCGCTGAAAAGATTCTTGACGAACTTCCCATCTATTCTCCCGTGGCTGTTGCCCCAGATACGAAGCTCCCAATGTTCAAGGCGCCGCCAGATGCCGTATGGAAGACAGATATCACCCCCGTGTCGAAATATGCAATGGGCAAGATCGAGTTCTGTGATGACGAACCTGTCAGGAAGCGTAGCAGGTACGATTATTCTCAGTACGCACACGACGCCGACAACGAAGTTGTGGATATTCCGCCCGAGCAAGCAAATGTTGCTCTCTTCCGACCGGAGAACAAGCATATTCGAGACCGTATTCACCCTGGATATTCTTTCCGTCCGCCAACAGAGCATCCTATGCCATCATTGGGATTCTTCGAATCAAGGCAGTCGTCGCAGTGGACATATGCCGAAGACGATGAGTTGCGTCGTCTCGTAAAAGAATACTCATATAACTGGTCACTCATATCCAGTTGCCTTACTCCGCCTTCCCTCTATACATCGGGTGCTGAACGACGCACGCCTTGGGAATGCTTCGAGAGATGGATAGGATTAGAAGGACTGCCGGCCGAGATGTCGAAAACCCAATACTTCCGGGCTTACCAGCAGCGGCTGGAGACGGCTCAGCGTACAGTCCTGGCGCAACAACAAGCTGCTCAACAACAGCAGCAACAGCAACAGCAACAAGGCAATAATTCTCAACCGCAGGCTCCCGTTCGCAGGAGAACTACGCAACCTGTTCGCGTCGACCGCCGGCGTGCTTCCAAGCATCTTGCTTTGCTTGATGCTATGCGAAAACTGGCGAAGAAACGGGAGACTATGTTGCAGAAGCAACAGCATGGTAAGCTTTCGTGCTATAAAGGTGTACTTTACGGCTTCTGACATTTATGTAGCGACACATCTGGCATCATTAAGGAAGGCCAATGAAGCCAACCAGCCTAAGCCACCGATCTCCTCTCCGGCTGATTTCAGCAAGCTGAAGTACGAGCGTGAAATGAAACTCCAGGAGAGACAGGAGCAGTACCGGCAGCAGATGATTGCCCAGCAAAGAGTAGGTTCTTGATTGTATGTCATCGAGATTCTAAGCTGACATTGTGGCAAAGGCAAACCTTGCTGCGCAGCGTGCCGGTCAATTGCCCAACCAGCAGCCCATGATGAATGGCGCTCCTGGACGCACTCCGAACGCGGTTCCTCCTAATGGTGCCAGTCCCGGTTTGCCTGGTGCTATCCCTAATGGCATGTCAAACGGTGTCCCTCCTGGCGTCGGTGTTAACCAAGGCCGGCCTCATCCTATCCAAGGAATGCCTAATAGCGCACCTATGAACGGGCCTATGCCACCCAACGCCATGACAATGAAGATGATGCCTCAGGGCGGAATGCAGCAGCAGATGGCTGCACGGCCCGGAGTGCCCATGCAAGCATCTCCGGACAATGCTAGGGTCATCCGAGAGGCCAATCGACTGCAGGAACAACAACGAATCCTGCAATCTCGTCAGCAGCAACAGCAGCAGTTACATAATCAGCAACAATACGGACAGCAGGGAAGCCACCCGCCCAATGTCAATATGGCAAATCTCAACGGAAGCCCGAATAACCCAGCCATGTTGGCAGCTCTACAGGCCACAGGCGGTATGCAAAGCCCTCCGTTCCACAATGGTACCGGGCAAGGTGTCTCGACAGTTTCTCCTCGCATGGGCCAGCCTAACCCTCTTTCAAGCGGCGTGGTTCCTACTATTAGCAGCATTCAGAGTCAAATCCAACGGAGCAACCCGAACATGCCCGCTGATCAGGTGAACAAGCTTGCCACAGATCGTCTCCATCAGTACCAGCAACAGCGCATGTCTCAGGTAGCGATGAATGCGGCTGCTGGTAACATGGGTGCTGTTCAATCGAACTTCCAGGTCCCTCATGATGGGAATTACCAAGGCACTTCTCAGCCCAGTATACCCAATGGTACACCTGGTATGCAGAATCCCCAAACACAGGGTTATTCACCTATGATGCGTGTTCCGCAGAACGCGCAGCAAAACCGTGTAGGAGTTGGAAGCTCACCTGCGTTGAATGGTGCAGCACCTCAGCAGAGCCGAAGTGCAACACCACAGACCCAGCGCAGCGGCAGCGTTCAGGCTGGTCCCGTCCCTGGTTCCAGCAAGAGCCCCAGGCCCCCGCAAGCCCAAATGGCGAATAGCTAGGGCCTCTCCTTCTCGCCCGAGTAGCTGGACTATGTCGTCGCTGCTATACGTTCTACCTTTTTTAATTGTACTGTACATATCACGGAGGAAAGACATCGTTACCCCAGTTTCTATTGCGTTTTGACGAACCTAGTTACGCCTATTCTACCTGCGCCATGCTTCTCCTGTCTCTACCCGTTTCCCTGCCTGACTACTTTACCCCTCTTGTTACCGATCTGCTTTCTATCCCCGGTGTGGTACGCATATTATGTGGTCTATAAGGCCCGATCTTTTATCGGGATGGGCATAGGATTCACGGTTTTTGTACTACTAGTATTTCTCGAGCGATATTGACTAGCCGCACCTTGGCTGTGCGGTGATATTTAAGAGTCCAATATGATGCAAAATCAACCTACCTTTGATTTAAAATCGGACCCTGTAGACTCTAGTATCACAATGGTGATCTTGTATGCATGATAATTGCTCGCCATAGATATCGAGTAACCTACCTTATACTTGAACGCAGGTACGCCTTGACCGCCCGCGGATATTTACCTAAGCGCGCGCGTCCAAGATGACTTTCGCCACTCAGGTGTCGCCGCAAAGGTTGGATGTAGAACATTCAGGTCATCAAGCTATCGCCCTTTTCCTTTTCAGTCTTCTGCACTCATAATTTATGGACCACATGTCTCGGATAACTCTTAGACCCCGGTTATTCTGATCTGATCCGGATCTAAGACTTTGCACAAGGCATTTACCATGTCTTCCCGCGAGGAAACTACAGGTGACAGCTCCGCGGCTGGTGAGGATTCAGCAAAGCCATTTTCGCTGGCATTTGGTTCCAATAAGTCGGGAGCAGCGTCAAAAAAGACCTCATTCAATCTGCAGAACTCTCGTGTCGCCAGTCCCAAAACGAGAGATATTCCCCGCCGCCCTCAGCGACTTCACGAAGATGACTCTGACGACGACGAGCGCGCCCCCGTACACGAGGAGGTGACTGCATTCGATACCAGCGCTGGAGGCGCAATCCCTGCAGATGGTTCTCACGGCAAGAAACAAGAGTTGGTGATCAAGGTTGAAAGTAAAAATAACTGGCGCGATCGACCGGGCGTTAATGTTCGGCGGCCCAAAGGCAAAAACCTATTGCCAAAGGAGGTACAAGCTCAGAGACAGGCAGAGAAAGACGGAACTGTGGGTGGAAATGTCGACACTGAAGGCCCTAATATGTCGTATGGCTTGACATTTGCCAAACCAGCAACGACTACGACGGAGGATGTCAAGAACGGCGATGTGCCCATGGTGGATGCGGAAGCACTTGCTCCTGGGGAAGAGAAGAAGCCCCTCACACAGGACGAGATCGCTCTTCAGGCTCTCATCCGAGAGAGTCAAGGCGACTCTGAACGGGCAAGATCAGACCTAGTCATTGAATCTGGAAAGCGGCCTGAAGGAGAGGAAGAATATGAGATGCGTTATGACGAAGCGAGCTCGTTCCGTGCCGATGTAGCTTCTCGCCCCGATCCAGCCGGCCTGGACGCCTACAATGCTATCCCAGTCGAGGAGTTTGGCGCTGCTTTATTGAGAGGTATGGGATGGAAGGAAGGCCAGCCAATCGGGCGTGGCAATTATGGCACAGCTGCGTCTGCTACTGCAAAGGCACCGAAGGTACCGGAGCGAAGGCCAGGGTTCCTTGGAATTGGAGCAAAGGACATATCGGGAGGAAAGGGCGCAGAGGCTGAAATTGGAGCGTGGGGGAAAGCGGCTATGCGCAAAGGATCGAGGAAGAAAGAGGGTTCAGACGGGGCGGAAAACACAGACGGTGTTTATATGCCTGTTCTTATGCGGAATCCAAAGACAGGGGAATCTATCACCGAGGAGGAATTCAAAGCTCGACAAAAAGAGATGAAAGGCGTGGAAGAGGATTGGAGAGACAGACGGGATCGCAACCTCGAGAAGAGTGGGCGAGATCGAGAGCGTTCAAGGCGCGATTATGACGACGACAGTGACCGTTATGAGAGACGAAGAAATGGCTCCGGAAGGGACAGGAGTCGATCATCTGACGACCGTGATCGAAGGCGCAGACTAGGCGTTGATGATGACAAGGATAGAGATGATCGTCGCTATTATCGCGATCGTGACCGTGATCGTGAGCGGGATAAGGATCGAGACCGAGACAGACATAGAGATAAGGACCGGGACAGGAGACACAGAGATGATGATTACCGCAGCTCTCGACACTCATCGTCTGCTTCATCCCGTCACGACCGTGATCGCAGGGATAGAGACCGGGATCGTGATAGCGATCGTGACAGAGACTCGCATCGCAGAAGGAGAGATGACTATCGATAGGGGTCTTTATGCATAGAACTGTTCTCATATAAAGATCTACAGTTGTATTATAGAATATGTCGGTTAGGGATAACCGGAGCGTCCTTTTAAAAAGCAGTGTGCTAGCAAGGGAGAATCTAAAAGTGATACCAAATCTGAACCAAAGCCATATCCGGTACAGTATATGCGGCTCTGGACCTTCTGTTACGAGGGCCTAAGCCTCCATGTAATTCTCATCGTTTGTAAATTCTTCAGATGTGGTATTTCTAGCAGTCTCATACTTTCTGAGAGCTTCTGCTCCTTCTCAGAACTCTGACCAGCTCTGTGAGCCTTAAGAAGCTCTGATCGATCACGCCAGGTCCAGATCACAGATGCCTTTGTCGTGGGACCCTTTCCGTTGGATGTGGGGTTGTGAACCTGCTCATTGTTACAGATTGGCTCAGACTTCTTTGCAATGAGATAAACCTAAGCCCAGAAGGTTGTAAGCTCTCACCAGGAGGGGACTTCAGCTACTCCACAGGGAATTTATGATATGAAAAAAGGTCTAGGCTGAGGGAATGCAGGTTAACATATGCAAATTTTGAAGGTCTTCCGCATAGAGAATATCAAGTCCCTTGAAGACATCAAACGACAGCCTGATTAGATCTTTCGATCCGATAAGAAACCCGGTAGTGCAGGTCTTCATCTGATCTATAACCTGCTACCACACGGCTGAGTCTGGAGCCTGGTCCGGACCTGAGGTTCCTTTGTGCTGGGACACTCCTCATTGGCCGTGAAAATGTGAATATGCTCTTTTCATTGGCTCAATTTGTTAGTGACGAAACAGATTTAAAGGTCCTGAAAGTCGTAATTTTCCTGTCAGTGAGGATTTCTGAATGGTTCTGCTGTCCTTTGAATCCAGACAAGTGCAGGTTGTTTCTTCAAAATCGGGGCTATTGTTCAAGCTATTTTTCTCCGGAAAAGACCGTCTATTGGTGCTGTTATTCGGTTTGCGACTCGATTCGCGCATACTGGAGAGCATTGCCAGCGCAATTGCCTGTGATATTCGATTTTGGCGGCGAGAAATGGCAGTATCTATATCTGCTTGTTCTTAGGCGGTGAGACTATTTCTGCCCATGCTTGCCTGCCCAGGTGTATTCTTATTGCAACTCCTAGTTCAGGACTTAGGTCGAATACCTACTCGTACCGCGGATCTCATGTGGTCCTCTGGAGACACCGTTCAACACATTTAAGATCACCAATATGGTTATACAAAATCAATCCAAATTGTTTCATGCTGGACACCGTTCTAGAACACTACATATAGTTCAATATCGTAACACAGGGAAATAACAGTGATGGCTTTTAGAGGTTCCCCTTGGTTTCCCGACCCTTTAGTTTTTTGAACTCCGTTACAAATGCAGATACATGCCCCTCCAACCTTGGTATCGACGACCATGACCCGCTCGATCATGCACCCAACATTATCACATCCTTATCATGTTCCGGAATGTCGGTTGGATCGCCATTGACCGCAGCCCCTGGTTCTGCTAGGCCTCCAAGACCAACGCCACCGTCCATTTCACCTAGCACCCATTCTACAAGATAGCTTTCATCGACCAGCTCTTCAATCCGACGATAGTGTCGATCCGTGTACGCGGATAGCGCCTGTAGCACGTCCTTCATCGCTGCGGCACCTTTTCCGGGTTTGAGATTGGGTATCCGTGGAGGATTCGATGCTAGTTCAACGAAGGTCGAAGCGGGATATGATCGAACGAGAGCAAACAGGATGCGCTGAGCCACGCGAGAGGTACGTGCGTTTGTGTTCCAGTCTCGTACACGGAGGATGAGTGTGTAGAGGTTGACAGGGTCGAGAGACTGGAGAACCGTGTCAATGTCCGGACTTCCCGTGAGACTACCCTCGGCCCTGGCGTGTTCCTCAGACGATGGGTCATCTGCAGCATCAATAGCGGCCGAGAACAGAGAGAGAAGCCTGCCAGGGTGGTTGAGCTGTAGAGCAAGTGTGATGGCCTCACGATATGCGCCAGCTCGAATGTAGTTTTGCAGTTGCTGATCCTGCTCAACGCGGGCAGAATTGGCGTTCACAGCAGCAGAGAGAGTGGCAGACGTCGTATCGGTCCAGAATGTCACCGTTGAGTCAGCAGCTCCAGAAATGAGCGAGAAGGGGGCTCTCTTGCCGTGAGACGTAGGAGAGGGCTTGACGTCGGCCCGTGAGCCGGAAGGAGTAGGGCTTGCTAATGCCCACACCCTATCAGTGTGGTTATCCAATGTTGTTTCAAGTTCGCCAGTATATGGGGACCAGATCTTAATAAGTCCATCAGCAGCAGCTGAGGCAACCAAAGGACGAGCTTGTGCGGCAGCATTCCGTGCGAGAGCCTTCTTCTCCTCGTCATCGTCCTCGTTGGCGAGCTCCGATGGAGGAAGCCAGAGAACTTTGAGGACACTGTTCGTGTGTCCTTCAAAGGTAAGAAGACAGCTGTAGTCTGCCAGGCTCCAAATCTTCACAGTTTTGTCACCAGAGCCTGTTAGAACAAGGCCTCTGCTGGTGCTGGTTCCAGATTCAGAACTTATAATCGGCGTATCTTTCGGGGCAAAGCGGACAGACCACACGCCTCGTTTGTGGCCGCGCAGAATACCCACAACCTGACCATCTTCCAGGGACCATATCTTGACAGTTCTGTCTTGCGAGGCAGAAGCAAAAAGAGTAGACGTGGAATTAACATCTAGCGCGTTGATGTCTTTTTCGTGCGCTTTTCTGGTGTACACAGCTTTCGGCGAGTGCGGTTCTGAGGTCTTTGACTTCAACTTAGCAGTATCCCATCGTTTGATGGTGCGATCCTGAGAGCCTGTCAAAAGGAATGTTGGAGGATGGCTCAAGGGGTCGTTATATGCCCCGGAACCGAGTGGCGGTGCTCCTCGAGGGAGGCTGACTGCACCTAGAGTCTCAGCATGACCTGTAAAGACGGCGAAGCAAGTATACGACTCTGTCTCAGGGTCCAAACGCCATAGTCGCGCAGTGTTATCTTTTGCACCAGTCACCAGCCAGTGTCCAGACCAGTCAACGTCCACGCAGATAATAATGTCGTCGTGACCCTCAAGAAGGGTGACGTCTGCACCGAAGAAGTCTCCCACCGCCCCCTCTTTCTTCTCCGAGGCTCCCATTGAGATAACTCTGATACTCTCGGTATTGGTGGCAAGAGCAAGCATTGAACGATCCGGACCGACACAGGCGAGATCAATGATCTCATCATCGTTCCCAGAGATACGGCGGACTACTGGCAAAGGCTCCAGCTTAGACCCAGGCTTGTAATTTGAAAGAGATGCCGTGGAATGAAGTCTGAGTGTCTGATCGGCATGGACAGTCATGATGAAGGGTAGGCCTGGGGAATATTGTGTGGTAACAATGGTTTCGACATCGGAGGCCGGCTCCTGTTCTTCAGTGATCTCACTACCCCGGTTACAATCCCACACACGGAGTCTGCCATTCTCTCCAGCAGCGAAGCACAGTTCGCTGTCCCCAACAAATCCTGCAGCTTCGACGCTCTCCAAGACTGGAATGATTCTTCGACTTTTCCAAGTTCGCGAATCCCAAATGATGACGGTTTTGTCTCTGCTTGCGGAGAGAAGAGCATTCTCCTTTGCAGAGTAGGAAAGGCTGCGCACAACTGACACGTGCGAATCGAGAGAAGCTATGGATTTCCTCTTGTGCAAGTCCCACACTCGAATTTTGCCGTCCTCACTTCCAGATGCTAGACGAAACCCAGCCGTTGAGCTTACCCCAGAAGAGTCTGCGTCTTCCATCGCTTTGTCACCATTCTTGCGGCTCCCGCGCTTTGACTTTGTTTTCGAAGTTTCCTCTTCTACGTCCTGAGAGGAGACCTGGAAGAAAGAGAGTGCCGAAACCACTCCACCATGACCGTGGAAGGTGTGCGTTACATATCCGCCCCTAATATCCCACACTTTTATAGACCCATCAGCACCACCGGTAGCAAGTAATGTACCGGTGTCATCGATTGCAGTCGTTACAACAGGCGAAGTGTGAGGCTTAAGGGTTCTGAGAAGTTCAGACTGAATGACCCGAGATGACTCGTCGAATGGTGATAGGGCAAATATACGCATAGACTGTGATCTGGAGCAAAGAACCACATGTGAAGCCGTAGGAGTGACTGAGATATTGTCAGCATAACGCGCTGTAAGATGAGAAATAGCAGAAACGTACTCGCTAAACTGGTGATCAATTCTCCATCCTATATTGCTTCAGTTAGAAAAGAATGACATTGTCACATCGGGCTAGGGTGCATACGCCTTCAAGAGTTGCAAGCCGGTCACCGGTTTCCAAATCGACTATGAGCGCCTCTTCACCAACACATGATGCCAGCAGACGGCCACTGGCATCCAGCGCAGTGCTGCCACCGGTATATATGGGGCCGATAGTGCGCGAGGCCTCGAAGGTAGTTTTCACGTTGGTCTTCGACATGGTGGCAGTGACTGTATATTATGGACTGCAACAAGAAAAAAAAAATAATTATCTCTGCTATTGCCCCATGATATTCCCTCCGCGAGAAAGAGGAGCTGTCGCAATGTCGGCGTCGCAAAATGTCTCTGCTGCCAGGCGGTAACTTTTTATCTTTTTTCGAATGTTTGACATGTTTGCGCATTCACGATTAAGCTGTGGTCCGTGCATGTAACCGCCAGAGCCGCGGGCGGTTAATCTCGCTTCATGCCATCTCACATCTCTCTCTGCCACTTGCTTCAACACCAGTTAACCGGGGACGTTGTCTGACTATTTTCTAAAAGTTTCCTAATACATCTATCGCTATCTACTCGAGTTAGTTACGTGCCCGATGAGTGGCACCGCCATCAAACACGATGGGGCGCCAAGCTTACATGAATCGGCTTGCCCTGGTAAGTGACATGGAATTGTTAGCAGCATATACTCTACCGCTGTGTCGTGTCGCCCGATTCCACTGCCTGTGCTTTAGTCAACAGTGTATATACTTTGCGATTAAAGCATTCCTTCTTGGAATTATACCATGTTGCAAATGAATTATCATGCCCATTCGATATAGCACCGTGTTTTCCTCTGGCACCGTCAGTGACAAGTGCATAATGTCCTCGCTCAGGTCCTTCGTTTGCATCATTAATCATATAGCGGGCCTTTTTCTTCGGATTTAAGCGCAAGATGCTCTTGTCTTAACACTAACAATAATCAAAGGGTCGATCGCCGTACGAGGCCCCAGACAGCTCTGAAATTGGCCCATCACCTGCTGCACAAGCAAGATCGTCCTTGATCAGCGCGGATGGATATGTCCAGCAGTACGATGAAAGGGGCCATCCGATAAACCCTACATCCAGGACATTCGGCAAGGAATTAAGGCGAGCCAAGAATGATATCCTTTCGACTATGGGTATCGTCGTCAGTGGTGAAGACGGTAACCTAGGTACTTCTA
The DNA here is from genome assembly GCA_029606185.1 of Paecilomyces formosus. NCBI lineage: Eukaryota > Fungi > Ascomycota > Eurotiomycetes > Eurotiales > Thermoascaceae > Paecilomyces > Paecilomyces formosus. The sequence continues at coordinate 181,264 of JAPVCB010000025.1, read as the reverse complement.
AAGAAAAGCAGAAGGTAAACCTCATCGCAACGGAAAATGATTATGGACTGGTAATGGCAACGCTTGACCAAGTGTTCATGTTTCTGGGTTCATGGTGGACAACATCTCTTGGTGGGCGAATACAGGTAAGATCATCATAACATCTATCTTCCTGTTCCTGCGTCCATGGCTGAGTATATCCCCATAGACTTTCAGAAGTTACACCCACGTTCCGTTGATGAACATTGTACGCTTCGAGCGTAGGGCAGTCGGGCTATTCGGGGTTTACTTCGCAGGTATTCCGGCATGGACGACCTCGTTCCTCCTGTCGATCTGTCGGAATCATCTAGTAGAGCCGTTGACGGTCTTCCTACGAAATCAGGTAATGTCACTCTCAGACAACGCTCTGTATAACAGGATAGTTCAACACATCTTCTCTACCTTTGACAATGCGTAAGATACTAGCCGTCTATTACAGAGACGCAACTGACTGACATTTTTTCAGTGCCCGAGGAACCCTTCTGATCATGTTTGGTCAAACCTACATGTTTTCGCTGCTACAATCTCTCCATTTGATTCCTCATTATACGTTCCCTGCAATGAAATTATTCATACCCTTCAGCGATTCCTCTCTCATACAGTTCCCATCTCTTCCGTCAGATTACTCCCTTCATGGGATCGGCCGATTCGGAGTTAGCGTTTTGACATCCCCATTCTTTTTGGTCTATATCTATGTGTACCTACGACCAATTGTGGAAGCAAGGATTTACCGCCTAATTCGACGAAGGTTACCAAAACCGGACCGACCAGACGAACTTTCTATCAGCGTGGCTCTGGAGAACGATCTAATCGAGTGGACGGTACCAACGCTCGGAAGAAGATCAGATGAAGAAGCTCGACGTAGCAAATTCACGCTTTTGGAGGAAATTAGATACGAACTTCTGACTGCTCGAAACTGGATACTCTCGTGGTTTGGCTGGCGACGGACAAAGTTGTCGGACGGTGACGGCATCGTGCCTTCGAGAGAGGAGACGATCGAATCTCTCCGTTACCGCATTGGACAGTTACAAAATGAACTTGACACCACGACGGTCAGAGGACACCCTGCTCCTCCAAGGCGGACAGATCCCATGCAAGCGCGGGGGGAGCAACTTCTCAACAGTCGTGTTGAAGGCGTTCGTCCGGTCTCTTCAGGGCCCATTGTTTCATCTCAAACTCCGGAGCCAGAATCATTATTTAATATGGAGCAAGTCTTGTCAAGTGAAGAACGTCGCATGTCTCAATCACCTCTTGAGATGACGAACGATTATTTCGATAGCATGCCTCCATTAGGACGCACAGGAGTCGATGGGATTCCCCGGGATACGGCTGCAACCGTTGAATTAACCCAACCGTCAGCCAGCCGAACCACTTACAATAGTGACGGCGCTGTGGTAAATCGACGGGATTCGCGATCGAATACACTATTTTCTGAACCTTCTTCTCCTGAATCATCGCCACTCACCTCCCCTCGTGTACGGGCGTCTCTGGTTCACCAGAACTCCGACGTCATCACGATGCAGCTGGAGCTTCTAACCAACCGTAACCCGAGCCAACAGAATGAGAGCAACAGTATGGACGGAAATCCACAAGACAATGTACCAAACGATCCTCAAGCAGTTAATAGAAGAGCGAGCGAACTGCTGGACGCCTTGCTTTCCAACCAGGGCCACACGCTTGCCAGCAATCTCCAGGCAGAAAGTACTGGTGACAGTGATGGTCTTTCTGGCTTGACGGTGGGGGCCTCGCCAGCGGCTATAGATAATGTTGTACCGACGGTCGAAGGCCTTGCTCAACTGCCCATGATAGCGAACCCTGTTGATGGTACCAACAATTTCCAGGAAGAGCCGATCGTGAGTGTCGTCCCCGATGGACTGGATCAGCCTATTCCCATCCACACAGACAACCACGATTCTGGTTCGGAGTCCGACTATATGAATACGGACGCACGACCCTTAGCACCTCGCTCGCAGACCCGTCGACGCTCGACAAATGTCCAGTCCCTCCCTACACACCGCGTTACCATACTCTCATCGCATCCAGTCGACTCACTCTCCTCCCATCTGGCGTCCTTGATCACGAATATCCTATTTATTCCATTTGAGTCATTATACCTGCGGTCTCTGGCGCTCTCTTATCTCTCTTCACCTGCCAGCGGATCCGCCACTGCATTGAAGCCAGATATTCGAGGCCTAACCGCATTTTCAGGTGGTGGTTCGACACGGGATATGCTGACATATGCCGGCAAACTCGTTCTGATATTTGGAATGCAATCCGCGGTAAGCCTTGGTATCTGGGGAATTGGCACCGCTGCGGCAATTGGCATGGGAAGGAAACGATTCGGTTGGGGAAATTTGTAAATGATTCAACAAATGAGCGGGTTCAACATAAAAGGGCACTTAATATTTATTCTATTTGGTGTGAATAGGTGGTTCATGTATTACTAGTGATTCCCAGAGTTCAGAAATTTGCTGAATTGGCCCATTTTGCTACAATGGTGGTATAACTCTTACATTCTATGGACGCCTACGAATTACTGTATAAAAGGAACTTGATCGCTGGCCCCTCTTATAATTCTCTTTGAAGGATAACTAGTGTACTGGTGCGAATGCGGCCTATCTAGGAGGCACATGAGAATCGGGTCTAAGACTGCTGTATATAAGAGAGATGGCGTTTCTTTGAGGATAGCTAGCTAGGCTTTAACACATCACTCATCAATTAATTCATCAGTTCAGTTCAGTCCTAATATGAAGCAATAAGCCCTACCCTTCCGCTCCTTGACATCCTCGAGCTCTACGGCTCTATACCAAGTCTCTTGAGCGTGACTTTATTCTTTAATACCAGTTCCCAGTATTTGGGGGAACACTATATCCAACGAGAGACCACCGTATAGGATGTTAATTACTATAAACATCGTAGTGTTCTTTTGATGACAATTGATCTTGAGTATAATACAATGTTGCGCAGACATACATAGCCAGCATTAAGATTTTTCAAACGCCAGTTCACCGATTCTGATTTAACAAACCAAGCACGAAAACCAAGACTACTTAGCGGCGGCTTTTCCCTTTTTCTTAGTTCCTGGGATTTTTCTCCTTTCCCATACCATCAAGTACCCTTCTTTTGTAAAGAGTGTCTCACTCTCGGCGCGATTCACATACAGGTCCTGGATTTCAAGCCACTCAGGACCGCGGTGTGGTGGTTCGCCATTTCGTTCCCGTTCTTCTCGTCTCGCATTGACTGCAGCCATGGCCTTATCATGAAGCTGAACGAGCCACGAGACATTCTCGCTTGCCGCACCTGCACCTGTGGCTGCTCCAACACTAGCTGATGCCTTCTCATCTTCACCAGCGCCCTGCGTAGGAGTGGTAGCATCCAAGATGATATTTGCTACAAGATCATAGAGGATTGGTTCTCCCGGCGACCAGATATTCGGATTTGGCTCCACATAAGGTGACATGTCCAGAGACCTGGGAGAAGGGAAAGTCACAATGGTAGGATTGCGCTCAGAAACGAATTTGTTCTTGCTGAAGCGCTTAATATGGAAAAGAAGATAAGGTGGCAGAGGATGGAGAAGGCGATGTCGGACACGGTGGGCCCGTTTTTCAGACGCAGTGATACCGTTGTATTTATTCAGGAGAGTCGTTAAAGGCACTTGCGGGATGATCGACTCCCGATTGGCGGACTGAAAGAGAGGAGTTGGCGGTAGATCAAGAGTTAATATAAGGAAGGGCGTGGTTTGAGTATTTGTGCTGCTGGATTCGGAGAAAACGAGTCGCGCGTTCGTTGTATCCGAATGCGCGGTGATTTCCTGGCTTTCGATCCGCAAACGGCCCATGAACGCTTGCTGAATGACACTAGTCGGAGTGGATGATGGTTTTTTAGAACCCCCGAGACTCAAGTGTAGGTGGTTTAAAAACCACGAAAGGAACTCAACCGGATCGGATTGGTGAGTCAACGTGAAACGTTTGGAGGATCTGAGGGCGATCTCCTGGAGCAACTCGTGGGGAGAGACATGGGATTTGAAAGCCTTTGGATTCCACAACTTCCTGACCAATGTACTAAAGCGAAGAGAAAGTTGAGGTGTTCCAGGAACAGGGAATTCATGGAGGAGAAAGAAGTTGCGGATTGGGGTAACGTGAGCGAGGATTTGAACCACGACGTTCAGGTAGTCATTTGCCTTGATATTATTCATTCCGACAAACCCTAGGTTTACCTGTGAGCATTCGATTTTGATTAAAATTAATTAATCGAAGACGATACCTACCTGGTCTATATCGTTTGCCTTGGAGATCCCATGCATCGCGCACTTCCTTGTCCAACTTCATGACCTCGTCCTTGGTGTAGTGTGGATCAACCACATATTTTATGTCATCCAAACTCTTATTCTTAACCTCGTATCCTTCCGGAAGCACATAGACCTTCTTCGTCTCCATATTGATAAAGACATGGTGACCAACTTCCAGCGCGTGAAAATACGCGTGAGATTTCGGCCCCCTTCCCTGGAAGTACTTGCCACAGACTAGGCATGCGTAGACGTTTATATTCGAAAGTGTAACAGAGCATTGTTTTTCGAAATCGAAATCGAGAACAGCACGGTTGATCGTATCGAGGTAGAGGTCACTGTAGCCCTCCAGCGGCTCTGACTGGCGCTTCGGGGCGAAAACCAGAGGGGCGTCCTCATCGATATCCGGGAAATCAGCTTGCGCTCCTTCTTCTAACTCTTCGCGCTCTTGATCAGCTGCCGCTAGAATGTTTTCGCCGTGACGTTCATGCTCTTCCCATTCCTGGCCGGGAGCTCTCTTCGCGGGCACGCCGCCATTGCGGGTGTCGCTTTCGTCGATTTCTTCCTCAACGCGGGCTTTTTTGGATGCAGGAGAGCCTACCGAAAGCTCTCCATCCAGGGAGGTTTCCGCAGGTCTTTTTGACATCTTGGGCACGGAAGAATATAGCAAGTATGAGCTACGGACATCAGCAGCCACCTGAGCTCGGAGATGGAAGTTTTGGCGCACCAATGCAAACATGCCAAACTTAGAAATGCGACGGTCTGGTACGTCCAGCGTCACAACTTACGCAAGACATCCCACTTTACACTTCCATGCAGTGAAGCTTCACTTTACGTTCATTATAATATGTTGATTATGATTCTAGACTGTCATCATATTGCTCTTGTTTTTCTTGAGTTAATTCGTTAAAATGGTATGATACAACGCCGCCCAAGGCAAGGCGAAGGCTTTTTAAGCGCTTGCAACTTGCTTGCTATTATCATAATCTATTTCCTTGATCCCATCCTTCGTAACGACCTTCACGAGAACCTGGAATCCATTGTTAGCACTTGTTACTCACACATACGAGAGAAAGTGAGTATTTCAGAGGCTAACGCACCCCCTTGAAATCAATGGGTAATCTTCGTTTCAATTCGTCAGTGCACAGCTCGAGGAGCTTTAGCCCTTGTTCGAAGTCGATATCGGGGTGATGGTGCTTATCGAGGATTGACAAGCAGTAGTACCTAGACCAGTCAGTATCGCTCGTAATGTAGTTGACGCTACCTAGCGGCTGGTCGCGAGTTATGAATGACATAGGATAACACGTACTGAGCATAGCCGTGGGCGGCATATGGAACAGCTGCCAATGATGCCAGGTAGTCCACCCAGTAGAGACTGGGCTTCTGTGTGATAGGATCCATTCCTCCCAGGAGTAGGTTGACGGTGTACGGGTTGCGCGATCGTAAAGCCCGGGCCAGCTCCCCCCGAACGAAGCTGCCAACTTCCGCTGGACTCAACTCTGTGTTATTTCTCATTGTGTACAGCTGCACATTTGCTTGGATATATTCGGCAAATTGGACTGTAGAGAACTGTCAACAGCTGGGCATCTCAAGGTACCCCCAGATCTAATCGCAACTAACCAGTGTCTCCAGCTTCTCCTGAGAATGCCATGAGTGTGTGCTTGTTCAGCTCTCGTGTCTTATCATCCGTTGCCTTCAGAATCGTAGGTCCTCTCATCGCAGCCTTGGAGGCTGCGACAATGACGAAGTCCTTTCCGGTGATACCTAGCAGAACCTCCCTATGGACATGTTAGTGAAAAGAAAATAACATAATATACAGGTTCAGAAGCTCACATCTTTGCAACAATAGTTGAATAATCACGGGTTGGTTGAGGTTCTGAGGGGGTGGCAGCGAGAGGTCGTCTTGTCTGGAGTCGGAGCCACGCGTGAGCTTGCGGCCTTGAGCTGCGCTGGAGCTCCGCTGCTTAGTCACCATTTAGGCGTTATTGTTCTCCCGGGCGCCGACGCCTGACGCCAAGATTTCGCGGCACGGACCATCAGCACCAAAAAAAAGTGAGCAGGCAAAGTAAAAGACGATCATACAAGCCTCTGCAGCCAGCGCGGCGGAAGACACAGTCAGTCATATTTACCCTCAGGCTTCGATTGTAGGGTATCTGGATACTGTACGTTGCCATCTGTCAGAGCTACCGCTGGCATGTCCTCCTTTTTCACTCTCCCCGCTTCCCAGCGCAAGCGGAAGAGAGAGGATCGCACCACTGCTCCGGCGTCGAAGAAACGTGGAGTTTCTGGAAATCGAGATGACAAGGAAAAGAAGGCAAAGGGAAGAAAAGACCGTGACGAGTCCATTTCAGAAAGCGAATTAGACGACGATGAGGAACTGTCGGGGTCTGCGGAATCCGAAGAAGAGAGCGAATCCGAGTCCGATGAGGGCGAAACTGCGGCGGAGAAAAGGTTGAGGCTCGCAGAAAGCTACTTGGAAAATATCAGAGAAGAGGTGGATGATGTCGGATTTGATGCGGCGGAGATTGACAGAGATTTAATTGCAGAGAGGCTAAAAGAGGATGTGGTAGGTTTGCGTCCTTGCAGCATACGAAGAAGATGCAGCTCACCATACTTTAGGACGAGTTCAAAGGACGTGTGTTTAGGCAAATTGCAGCACAGCTGTCTTTCTCAACGGCTTCCCACTCTTTCTTCCGCGCGGACACTCAGTCTACTACCTCTATCGCTGTCCACCCGCCTTACGTTTATACGGTATCGAAAGACAAGACGTTGATAAAATGGGAACTTGCGACTCCTAATTCGAAGAATCCCTCGGGCTCAGACAACGCCAATGGAGCAGGTGGAAGACGTCCGGCGCCGCAGCGCAAGAAGCCTACGAATCTCAAATTTACCCGCGGTCTTCAGAAGGTTGCGGAATCGGATGAGCAGCAGGGCCACACCGGAAGCATACTTGCGGTAGCCGTATCGCCGTCGGGAAAATATGTAGCCACCGGTGGAGCAGATAGGAAACTTATCATCTGGGATGCGGCGACGCTTACACCGCAAAGGACTTTCACCCACCACCGTGACGCAGTCAGTGGCCTTGCTTTTGCCAGGCACATCTCGTCTATGAGCTCTGGAGAGCAGCTGTTTTCTGGGTCTTTTGATCGAACAATTAAGACATGGTCCCTGAGCGATAGTGGGCATGCCTATGTGGAAACGCTTTTCGGACATCAAGATCATGTTACAAACCTGGCAGCTATGACTATTGACCAGTGTGTCAGTGTTGGGGCACGAGACCGGACTGCGAGAGTATGGAAAGTGATCGACGAGACACAACTCGTCTTCCGTGGAGGTTCTTCGAAGGCTCAATATCACGAGAACAACATTGACTGTGTCGCTGTTATACCCCCTAATCATTTCGTCACAGGCTCTGATTCCGGCAGCCTCTGCCTGTGGTCAGTTCATAAGAAGAAGCCTATCTACACGATACCTCTTGCTCACGGTCTAGATCCTCTTCCACCTTTGGATGAGTTGTCGCCTGAGGTGGACAAAGAAACTGCTGCCCAAAATTCACGATTCCTTCGGCGCATGCCCCGTTGGATCACGGCCCTGACAACATTACCAGGAACCGATATTGTCCTCAGCGGCAGCTGGGACGGCTGGATTCGTGCGTGGAAGGTTTCAGAGGACAAGAAGATGATCTATCCTCTTGGGGCTGTTGGAAGTGGTGCTATCACACCCTCGCCTTCATCACAACTAAAGGAGACCCTCAGATTCGATTCCGACGTGATGGAGCTCGATCAAAACAACCAGACGCGAGAAGGATCAGAGGAGGCAGAATCCGAACCTCTTCTGAAGGGAGTTGTCAACGACATTGCTGTCTTTGAACGCCGTCCCGAGCACGTTAAGCCGGGTCAGGCCTCAAAGAAATCGAAATCTAAAGCAGGCAATAAGTCTGGGGCTGAAGCCCGTGGTCTCTGTATTGTCGCGGCTCTTGGAAAAGAGCCTCGCTTTGGCCGGTGGAAGTGTTTCAAGAATAACAATCTTGACGGACCCTCATCAGAGGGCCGCAACGGGGCTGTGGTCTTCGAGGTGCCCTTCTCTGAAGGCGCCCCTGTCGAAGCATTGGACGATTCCACTGCCTAATTTTATCCGCCTTGATACCATTTACAACCCCCCGATCACTTTCTTTCTCGGTACGGTAGTTGGATCTCTGTGCTTCCGGCGATCTGTACGCATAGAGGTGCTCTCGCTTTCTGGTGGAACGATTCTCATTCACGGGCCATGTTCTCATTGCATTGTATATGTGTGTTTCTTTCCTCATTGGCTGGCGTTTTACTGCGTGGATGGATACACGTAGATTGCATGTGTATTGTATGCCTATGTACATGTACATACATAGCTAGCCGAGTCTTGGGGGGCGTCCGTGAAAAGGAGAGGAAAAGTTTCAATCAAAATTATAAAATAATTAGACCATAAACTGGGAAGACTTAAGACTCCAATAGTTATGTCCTGACCTGTTGATATCTTGGTGATTTTCCAAACGCCCTACGAGAACTTAACATTCCGAATCTTGGTAAGGCCACAATTTCGAGAAAAGTTCTCTCTCTTTCTCGTTTTCTCCGAGTCCAACGAAGACGTCTTTGAACTTGAGGCTATTTTCTTTTGCCTTTTCGTAGTCTTCAGGCTCCACCATACCATCCACTGGCAGTACGCCTCGATCTCGGAAGAGCGTTAAAATGTGCCCGACACCATCGATGTTCTCTTCTTCTTTCGCATGGGCTTTCAATTCATCCTCTGTGAAATTGATAGGACAAGGTGGAATATCTCCTTGGCCAAGTTCCCGACACAGTTCTTCCCAATTTGCCGCAACTGCTAGCAGAGATCGTCTGAGAAAGAAGAGATCGCGATTCTCCCACACACCACTGGCAAGCCAGATTGGTTCCCGTAGCGTAGAGAGCAGTTTGATTTGAAGCATATTCCAAAGCAGAGGCGCTCGTTTGTATACTTGGGCCTCGTAATATTGATGCATCGTCTCGCTTTCCAGGTCAGCGTCTACTTGAACCTTCTCCTCATCACTTAGACTGTCGAAATTATCGGGTCGCTCAGGTACGACCCAGCCTTTCCTCACGGCTTTATGGTGTCGAAACATCCTCGGCACGTCGTACTGTAGAAAGAGAGGGGCGACAGAAGCCGTCTGCCAGTCGACAATGCGAAGGATCTCATGGGTGTCTGGATCGACGAAGACGTTATTAAGATGAAGGTCCGGATGCCAGAGTACCATAGAACTTAATCCATGTGAATCTCGAGGAACCACATAGGTTGTCATCTCAAGATACTGAGAGAGCAAAGAGAGGGCGTCTTCTGGATGTTCAAGGTCATTCAGTGATCGATAATAATTCATCCTGGGAACAGCATGTGACTCGATCCAAGCCATTTCGTTTCTTCCAACAGCTTGTGCATATTCCAAAGGGACCAGCCCTCCATGAGTAAAGTTAGCATGACCAAAGTCAAATGAGAGAGGCATTCTAGGAGCTTACATGGCCCTCTGTCTAAATTCATACTTGTTCGACCACTTCTCCACAACTCTGGCGATGTTAAGGGCCCGATAGTATATCGCTTAAGAATGTCAGAGGCAACAGGCATAGGCGCAGTAATGGATAGATCAGGCGCATCGCCAGTCAGTTCTTGCAGATCATCTTTGAAATAAACACAACCGTGGCGCTGGAAGTTTATTGAAGCCAAAGAATTCTCTAACCCAGAGATTTTGGCACGGGATAAGGATGTTCAAAGCAGGGCACCATGCTTTACAGTGGTGTCTAATGTGGGAGGGCCACCTTAAAGCTTCCTATCTATCTAGCTATGAGCATAATCGATCTATCTGATCAAGTCATGCAGCTTTTGTTTCTCGCCTGTGGTGGTAGGTGAAATGGTGCCCCTGATTCGAAAACGACCGCGTATTGCCTTTTTCGATATATTCTTAGCATTATTACAATTACACAGTGCGTCTTCCGCTAGTCTTCATTGAATATAGAAGTAAAAGTGGTGTTTATTCGATATTGAAATGTCTATGGGGACTATAGATATATATCTATTAAAAGTCTACCCATCGAACTTACACGAGACCAATGGAGAAAGGAATATGCATTCCTGTGTCTAGGGAGTGCTAAGAAGAAAGGTATGAGATTGAATAGTGGGATTAAAATAGTCGTAGAGATACCCGAATCATTTTTCTAAAATTAAAACAGTCATTTGATGACCAGATTGGTCATAGTTTTGTCCCTCCAGCGCCATGCTATTCAGTCCCAATAATGCAGATAGGCGTAGAAAATTGCTTCTTCGTAAGAGCATAGAGCAAATAACGAGATGAACAGGGGCTGTTCTAAGCAGTTGAACTTCAAAAGTGAGGACGCTCCGGTACTAGACAGGAGATCACGGTAATGCATCTTCCGTGCGGGACAGAAGTTCAACGATCATCGGAATATTTCCGCTGAGTATTGCATTAATATAGTTGAGATGCGTGGTTCCATCTCAAAAAACCAGCACCGGAGTCCTCATAGGAGGCTATACCACATAGTACAGGAAGTCATAGATGCTTTGCCACATCGAACTTCCGAATCCGTGGGTCAGATGAAGTTGTTCCAAAAAGCACAATTCCCCGAATCTCAGCGGGTCACTGGCCAAGGCGTGCCTTAGCTCACTGGTCTAATACAAGTCTAGTTGCTGATTTCTTCTCGCCGCAGTACGATTCCTATTTCTTCTTGTTGGCCGCACCGGTGCGTCATCATCAGAATCGTCGTCATCTACTGGGATAGCATTATTCACTGATAATCCCGCAGGCGCGGGTCGACCTGTCCATTGTTGTTGCTCAGGTTGCGTATTTCTATCGGCGTTTTCCTCCCTGAAAAATCGAGAGCTTCCATTGGTGTCAACACCGGCATCACGAAGGCTTGACCTCCTTCTCAAGCGAGAGCCGGATATTGGGCCGACAGAGCCTGATTGTACCGTACGTCGGGAATTGCCCGTCACAGGCGGCCGGATCGGATCTTCATCCTCCGAACTATCCTCGTAATAATCATCAGCATCCTCGGCGTCCTGAGACATAGGCACATCTGAACCTTCGTCCTCCAAATCGTCCAAGGGCAAGGAATGAGCAGTGTAATCGTGATCCCCAACTACCGTGGACCGATCGGAATCCGACTCGTCTTCATCCCCTTCATCGTCGTCAATGAATGAGTCCATCTCGCCAAAGTCGTCCTCTTCTTCATCTTCATCCTCATCCTCACTGTCACTGTCATCGCGACTTGCTGTCGAGATTGAGGGGGCCATCAAGGCGGCATATGCCTCGCGTAACAGAGGATGGTCGTGGTGGTGGTGATGGTGATGAGGCATCCGGGGTCGACCACCATGGAATTGCTGAAGGCCGAAAGGTAGTTCCTCAAAAGGTACACCATCATAGACATCATTCCATACCAGGTCCTCGTCGAGGTCGCCAAATCCATCCTCGAGATCGTCGATATAGTCTGTCATCTCAGAATTCTCCTCTGACTCTGTCAAAGTCTCCACATCCAAACCATATCCACAATGGTGACAACCCGTGTCTTCCAATTCCCACTGACAAATAGGACACCGATTTACATTGTCTTCCACGTCGTAAATAGGTCTGTGCACAGGCGGCCTCTCCTTGAATGAGCCCTGGAATAAACCCCCTGTTCTTGGATGGGTATTCGCCTTGTCTGTCTCAAGTCTCTCAGCCTCCTCTTGCCGGTTCTCTTTATGCTGTGCCGTCGTCTCTCCTTTTTCCAATAGCTCCGCACGACTGGTGAACATCTGGACGATGGCGCGAACCTACAGCGGGTTAGGGACAACAACCAGCAATAATGAGACGCGGTGGGACATACCAAGTATGCTGGAGCAGGTAGTGCTTTCACCAATGCCCGGCAATCCGGACATGTCTTACTAGACCTTCCACTCGAGAACCATGATGTGAGACACTTCTCGTTGTCAGTAGTTTCGTCAAGACGAGCCTTCATAGTCGAGGACTTACGCCATAGCAGAAAGTATGTCCACATGCAAGTGTATAGGGCTCGTATAGAGGTCTAACACAAATGCCACATTGTATTAGAGAACGGATATCGTCAACGTGTCCCTGCAACGTCTGTAGGAGCTTCATCGTGCTGTCAGTACTGCACCACCAGTCTTTTACTGTAAGCAAAGGGGACATACTCCCGAATCATCCACCGCTGAAAGATCCATGCTTTTTGGATTCGAACCGTTTGACAGCCCTGAATTTGACGCATGTCCATTCATCTTTTCAAGCTGCCGTGGTTTGTCGTCTTGAGATAAAAGATTCGAGGGTGGGGTCCTGCCCCGGAAGCAACTTAAAAGTTGCACGGCACTTGAGTAACGAACCTCTTATCTAGGGAGACGATTCAGAAGCGATAGAAAGAAGTACAGGACATAGTCCACGGCACAACGCGCAGTCTCTGGATGGAAAGAATGGAAAAGGAAACAAACAGGGAGCGATGTGCTCCAAGTAATAGACGTGAGTCTGACGAGCAACGGACTCCAACAGCCCATGCCCGAGTCGCGTTTCCCGACAAGAGACTTTGGGCGGCGGAAGCTCCAGAATTAGAGCCAGGGCAAACCAGCCAAACATGGGGCGCCTAGTTATTAAGGCCGCCAATATCCGCTCTAACAACTACTTAACCTCTCCGCACCATCTTAAGTCCCCTCCAGGATGCATCTTCATGGCTTTCTCCTCACCTCACCTCTAGCAACCGTTCGAGATCTACACCAAAGAGCCATGATCCCTCGAGCTATTTTGGAAACGACAACAACTGATCTCCCAGGTCATGATGCCTGAGTTGGGTTTTGGGTTTTGTATTTGACTAACTACCATGCATCGCTGTCCAGCGCATGTTCTGGCTCATGCAACTTCTGTTTGACTGTCTTTGTCCGCATGAACCAGAGAGACGAAATCTATTCTACTTTATGAGATGGACACTACTTGTTTTGCTTTCCCACGTTTCTTTTTCTCTCGCTGCTGCTCTGTAGTTTTGGACTGCTCCATTATCCAGCCATGTCGACAGCGAATGAACTACTCCCTGTGCGACTCGATAACCCAAATTTCGCCCCAGCGACATTTCCTCGCGCCATTACGTTTCGCGACCATGAAGTTACTTCTACGGATAGACCCCGACGTCGCTGATTACTCTCCATTCAGCCATCCTTACGGGAGATAAACATCTAGAACGGCACTAGCGTTGCTTCTGCCGGAGGGAGAACCCGTATCTGTATTAAAAAAACCTTCTTACTAGAATAAAAGAACGAGATATTAAGCCTCATCGAGGACACGCTAACCCGCTATTCGCCAATGAGAAAAGCAACGACAGAACCAGCAATACCGATATTTGCATGAAAGAAAAGAAAGAAAGAAAGAAAGAAAGAGAAAGGAAAGTTGAGACCAGAGAACCATGCGCCATCCACGAACTACTCCAAGGCAGCAAAGGCACGCTTCCGAGAGCGTTGCTTAAGGTCCTCGGAGATCAGATGACTATCGTCAAAAATTCCTTTTTGAACTTTATCTTCGTCCACTATTTCTTTTTCCATGTGCTGGAGAAATTCAATCTGTTCGCGAATGAATCGCTTCACGCCACGAGTGTCGAAAGGGCGATGTGCACGGTGACGGTCTCGGGCCAACCGGTTCATGTCACGAAACCGGTCCTGGAGCATCTCAAACCGGTACTCTGTGAACTGACGGTACAACTCGCTCAAGTCAGAGATCGGGCGGACCGTTGTAAGAACAGTGTCATCCTTAATTGCAGACGAACGAGGGCGGAATGATGTGACCATGGTGATGCGTTCAGTTGTGCCTAGAGCACGAAGGGCCTGGTGCTCGATATAACGGCCTTGCAGAATGACTGCGGAACCCTGTGATGGCTGTCAGGAGTTGACCTTCGACAGAGATTGAGGTTTCTATACGCACCATTTGTGGTCCTCGGACCTTTACGACTTTACCGTTGCCCGTTCTAAGAGCGGTCTCACCTCCGATCATCTCCGTACAGTCTGAGAGCATAGTGACACACACGAAAGGGTAACTGTCAGTGTGCCAGTCCACAATTGGCTGCTCATCCTCCCAGGGGCACCCTGCAACTCCCTCGTCGGCATCACGCTTCTTCTTTTCAGCAACAGCAGCCAATGCCTTGTTCTTTTGCTCTTCACTCTGCACTGAGATGTTAATGTGTCCGATCTCAAAGTCTATCGCAGGGACGAGTTCCACACCGGCTATCTTTGAAACGATAGCAAGAGTCTCAGGACTCTTCCAGGCATCGTACACAAAAGGAGCATATCTTCAGCACGTCAGAATTTAAACCACAAATATTAACCGGTGGCAACTTACTCTGATGCAAAACCGCGTAGCTGACATTGTGCCAACTCGCTAGAGTATTGACAGTTGTCCCAGACGTCATCACTGAGAACTTCAGCCCGCATCTGGCGGATGGCCTCATTGGAGAATAGCGGGAAAGGCTCAGAGACACCGATGGGCGAAACACCATGTCTGTCGGAATAACCAAGTTCTGCCATTGTATAGACCTTGGACGGTGGGCTGAAAGTGAGATGTTTGGAGGGGTCAAATGGGACACGCTCAGACAGAGGGAGTTCTTCCTTGATGTGGATCAGAGGTTTGCTGCCGGAGGCCGTCTTGCGCTTGGTCACTGGGAGAAGCGCTGGCCCAGTGGGCACGGGTGTTGAAGTGAGAGTCTGTGCAGTGGCCATGGTGCTATCCATCTGTGAGTCAATTCTGTGCTGATTCATAGTAGAATTATTGATGAGGAAAAAGAAGATTGACGATGAGGGGAATAGAAAGATATTCTTGTATCGGAAAGAGTGTATCGGAAAGAGCGACCACCAACAAACAAACAGAGGGTTTTATATGACCTGTTGATATGACATGACGGAACTTACCTTCACTTGAATCTGGAAGACAGGTGGTCCAGGTGAAACTTCACCAAGGTCTCTCTGACTAGGAGTGAATGAGGCCAATATTTCTCCTTGTAAGTGGATCCTCGATTCAGGCAGTGCTCGTTTCTGGAGACGGATAACAGATAAACAATGATGAAGGAGCGGACTTATATTTATATCATCGACGCTGTCCTTACTACACACGGCCCAAAGTATCTTGTCTCTAACCTGGAGCCCTTCTCGCCGTCATGGGTCCGGACAAATCTGGATCTTACGAGTTTAATCGTATGCCCCGCAAAACTTTCGAAGCCTTTCTGACTGCCATTCGGCAGTATTCTCGATACTTCATACAGATTTTTGTGGGTATTGCGGCCTATCTTGTTCGGGACGTATCTTCTCTGGTATATCCATGTTCCAAAATACCCAGGCGTTACATCTACACCACCCGGGAAAGCTTAGATTGCAGGCTGGGTTGGAGTCCCGCCGGGGCGATTATCGACTTGTGATTCCGCTAGCACATCAGCAGTGCAAGCTGCTGTGGGGCTAAGTATAGTTATGTTGTTACATGGAAATTGTTCCTACGTTTGGTTTGGCATCTGGCACGCGTCTCCACCTTCCGTTAGCCTGTCTGCACCTGGAATCTGATCCCTCCTATACTTCTGCATTGGATGCTTGGTGTCCTTGTGAACACAATTGGCGTGAGAGGTTAGATCTTCGAAGACACTGGTTACAACAACCGTCGATAAGAGCATGGGAATTTCGAGCAACAACCCTTGGAGGACCGATCGCAGGACTGATCTCACAAGGCGCGGAGAGTTAGCGCTTATTCTTACATCCTAACTTGTGGCATCTCTAGGCTTTGCAGTTATGAATCTTTTTTTGGTATTTGGACACGCTCACGAGGTGTGGAGGGCTACTGCATTATTGAGGATGTCAGCATTGCGACTACTGGGACTCTGCCGCGGGTAATGGAACTTTTGACCCAATTTGGGATGCGGATCGGCTAGTCCAGCTATCGCTTGGAAGAGTTTATCAGGTCAGTTAGTTTATCAGTCCCGATACCAACGAACCATGTTACTGTGCCCGGTGGGATCAGGCTCCAGATTTCCGAACGTCTGTGACAGCTGTTCCTACCAGGCCCATACATAACGCTCGGTTCGATCTGCCGCAGGCCGGCCACCAGTTGTGGTACTCGGGATGAGTGTTGCGTTTATGATCCAAACTCGCCGACTACCAACTCTCGTCTGTTATGTGTCATCCCGATGCAATAATATACTTCGCTGCGGGACCGCGTGGCTAGCCGATCGTTTTCTACCGTAAGTACTCTATACTCTAGACTTGCTGTCCCGTCGGTAGGCCCCTTCTTTGTTCGACACCGTCTATGACTGGGCCGCTAAGAGCCATGGTATGAGAAACTGTAACAGCTGAGATGGTACGGAGTACATAATATCTGATGAACTTAACTATTTCTTTTCAAGGGGAATTTGGATCCTAGTTCCCGACAGTATTCGTGCACAGTGAAATCATTGAAGGTCTCCAAAGTGGGGTGCCTAAGTATGGCACAAGCGGTTCCAGCGAACCGTATCGATTCAATCCCAGCCACAAGCTATATTATAATATAAGGCGGATCGATATATGTTATGCCCGTATCTCTAATCTGTCTTGAATTGCTATAGTTACTCGCCAGGGTCTCTCAGCGCAGTCGTCAGAATTCCTTTTCTTTCTTTTCCCTCGCGGTTTGGCACCCACAACCCCACAATGACAGCTTGTAGTACAGAGTCCCTTTTTAGATGCTCACGAGGACTCATCACCCTCTTCTCACCGCTGTTGCAAAAAGAGGAGTAAGTTAAAAACGCCATGGTAGTAAGGACCAGCCAATAATACACTGGGCTATTTTAGCATGCAATGACAGTGATTTTTTTTTTTTTTTTCGGGACAAAATGAGTCGTTGATGTGGATGTTTCTTTATTGTATGATTGAGAACATGAATTCATGGATACTCGGTGGTGATCTTATATAGTTCAGAGATCTCACGACGACATAACGATCCAACGTCAGACCTCGGTGCGCAGTAGAGGAGGGAGACAGATTAAGAAAATGCATTATAGTAATACGACGCATGATACCATGCGCCTTTGGCACTATGGCCTGGTCTAGAGCATCGCGAAACTGTCGAAAATTAGGCTGTACTAAGCGTTCATGATCAACTGCGTGGCCGTTCAGGAACCCGCGTACCGGCGTGTCTCCGTTCTTGGTCCATACTGATGGGATTTAGTTCGTACAGGCTCTCCCGCCGACAACTCCGAGTCGGCGCCAAGGCCGCAGCTCGGTCCAGACGTTCCGCAAAACCTCGTGTTTGTCC